>OX359275.1:47888410-48488410 GCA_947179155.2 Hedera helix
ATTTTTGTATTTTTAATATTTTTGTTATAATTTTAAATTAATTTTTAAATTAATTTAAATTATCCAGAATGGCATTTCTGTAATTAAGTCGAAAAACGAACGGAGGGGCAATTTCGTAATTACGCAGAAAAAGACCGGAGGGGCAGTATCGTAATTTCCGGAAAATTGTCCCTCGCGCATTGCGCGCGCTTGCATTTCTACGGTACCAAAACGGTGCCGTTTCGGAACACCGTCTGTTGGCTTCCGCGCATATCGCGCGGGGACTGAAATTTGTACCCAAAACGACGTCGTATTGTACGCGTTCTGGCGAGTAAACAGTGACTCGCGCATTGCGCGGCCGGCGTTTTTTTTCCTTCTCCTTCGCAGATTGTGAACAGTGATTTTTATACATCACTTTAATAAAAATTATACATTCAAGTAAGCTTTAAAAATCCAAAAAAAATTACCAATCACTTAACAACAATTTATAACATGAAAATTTAATTTTTTCATGATTTAATATTAAAAAAATTTTATAAAATTTTTTTACATCACATAAACTACCACAAATCATAACTTTTTGTGTATAACTCCATTTTGAGTTATTCAAACTTTGTTTTTCTCATGATTTAATGTTCTATAATATTATAACATTAAATCTAAATTTTATAAAAATTATTTTTGGACATTAATTCCAAAACTTGTTTACACACTATTAAACACATATTTTAGCATACAAAATATACCAAAATACAAACCAAGCCTATTAAACTCAAGCATGACATAGATATTACTACTACACATTATTAACTATATTAACATGTTTATACTAACATGATAATTTATTTAATTTAAAAAACAAAACTATATTTAAAATAACCATTACCTCATTTTAATGGCTATCTTCATTTTTCTTCCAAACTAGGTTGTGAAAGAAGATCTCATGATCCAAGAACTCCTTCTCCTTCCTTATCCTTGCTCTCAAATATTTTCTCTCACAAACTATTTCTCTCAACTCTCTCTCTAACTTGAAAAGTGGAAGGAGAATAAATGAAGCATAATGTCTTACAATTTCAAGTATACATGTAAAATCCTTAGATACAAAAATTGTATCTATTATTCATGATGCTTGAACTTGGATACTTGCTCAAGAAATCTAGCCCATGACTTAGTTGGTGGAAGAGGAATGGTCCAAGTACTAAAAAAAATCCATACAAGCAACCTTAATTTAATTAAATGAAAAATAAGAAAAAACAAAAATAGTTTCCTTAACTTTTACTCCTTTGCCGGCAATGTCCATGATCCTTGTCCCAAAAAGATTGACAATGGTCACTTTTTTAATTAATTAATAGTTTTATAAAGTATTTTTCAAGTGGGCCAAGCTTTGGGCTTTATTTAAAAATACCAATTGGGCTCTAATTAAATTGCTTGGGCTACTAAATTGCCAAATTTTATTATTCTTCATTTGGCTACTAATTAACCCATGTTGGGCTAATTTAATAATTTACACATTAATTATTCAATCCATGATTAAATAAATAATTATATTGAATAAATAATGAAATACTCTAACCCATTAGTATTAATTACCAAATGGACTAATAATATTATTAATAATATTTTACATTATTTACATTAATTAATCATCATATTAATTAATTTATAAAAATTTAATTCACTCATTATATTCAATTTAATTGAATATTTAATTAATGACAACTTGTCAATTATTTTGATATTTAAAACTTTAGAGTGTGTTCGCTAATAATAATATATATAAACTATATATATTATTTATACACATTACTTTACCTCAAAACAATTTCACAATAAATTATGAAATTAAAATAAATACAATATATAATTTAATATATATTATTTAGGCCATAAATTAAATTATTTAATACATTTACATTAAATAATTCATTTCTCATCAATTATGGAAATAATTCCATTTACCCGAAAATACATTAAAATAATAATATATTTACTCAATTTCTTATTTAAATAATTTATTTAATTATTTAATTAATATTACACAAATAATTGTATAATTAAATTTCTCACTCTCATAAATCATTTACAATGATTTATTTAATTATAGAATATATTCATTTAATAGATTCAATTACTATTTAAAATTACTTAATTAATTTAATCCCTTTATATATATGTACATATATGTGAAATTAAATGTTGTACATATATACAATTATTAATCTCCCTTAATTAATTCAACTACTTTATATAATTTATAATTATATAATTTACATAATTATTCCTCACAAATAATTTATCAATAATTTACATAAATATTGATTAATGAGTATAATCAATATAATAACTAAATTAATTCCACAATTAACCTTTTAATTCAATTCAGATTAATTTAATATTAATCTATCTAATTATCACAATTTAATTAATCATTAAATTATGTTACTAAATATGCACACATATATATATATTCATATAAATACATATTTAATTTACACGCAACCACGACGCATAATTACATAACTCCGCTAATTAAATTATCTTAATCTAATTAGACTTGCTATTAGCCAAGTTCATTGAATTATCACTGTACTTGCTAACTAAAAAATTTTTTTTGATATCACCATATCTAAGTTAGTCCGTTAAATTTAATTTGGACCTCTATTTATCTATCACTACTAGGTTATCAAACTCCAACCTTTATTAAATATTAAATATTTTATTTCTAATTCATTTAAATATCCGGGATATTACAAAGGTTCCGGAAAAAAATAAAAGCCCGCGCAATGCGCGGGCGAGTGGTGACGTCAGCAAAACGCGTGTCCGCGTTGACTTGGTCAACTGCCGGTGTTAGGCTGCGTTTGGCTGGGCGGAATTTGTCCAAAACGAGATTTTTTTGGGATTTTTGCTACTTTTTGATTCCAAATTGGATTTTTATTCCAACTAGGGTTAGGAGAATAATTATTTTTCTTTTTCTTTTATTTTTAATTGTAAATCCTATTAGGTTTTGGACAAGTTAGAGGCCTATAAATAGAGGACCAACCTCTCATTATTGATAACAAGCTTTTGGGAGTTCTTTCTCCTAATTTCTTGGAGAGAGTTTTTCAACTAGTAGGTATTATTTTTATTATGTTTGGTTAGTTTTTATTTTTCAATTCTAAAGGGATGTTGAACCTTATTTTTAATTAATGTTTTAATTGAGTTTTATTATATATTCCTTCATGCATGAGATTTATTCTTGATAATCTGTTTTAATTGTTTTATGATGTTTATTTGATTAATTTGATTTGACCAGTTGAATTAATTAAGTTTTTGTCATATGCTAGATTAAGATTTAATATTAAGCAAACGATATTTTATCTGATCATAAGTAGCAGTTAATAATATTTAATTGTGGTCAAACTTTTGAATACTATTATGGTTATCAAGATGGCAAGTTAAATGGTCCGCGATGTTGAGATTGTTGCTTGGAATAATCTAATTCTCTAATTTTTAATGCAACTGTTATATTAAATCTAGACTGATAGTTATAGGTTGTATGATAGTTAGGGTCTTTTGTGAGCGATTGCTGCATTAGATTTATAATTTAAGGAGAATTTCGGGTAACTTGGCGATTGTCGGTTATCTAGGATTATTAATTTCAATTGAAGGAAAAGATAATAATAACTTGATTAATTTGTTAATTAAAAGAAGGGGATACTGAACTAAGGAACTGAAGTTTGTTTTTAATTGATTTTTCTCATCTTTATTATTTATTATTTAGTTTTATTTTAATTAGTTAATTAATAATTCAAAACCCCCCATTTAATTAGATATTTTTGAAAACATTAGATTTATTAAAACAATTCACTCTCTGTGGGTTCGACTCTTACTTTCGCTACTACATTAATATTTTTTCAATTTTATTTTTGGTTGCTTGCGACAGCTTCCCATGCAACTTCCTGAAAAAATCCACAATTATACCCCACTACTGGGGTGATGGGTAAAATATCTTCATATAGAAGATAGATAATTGGTAGCAATTAAGTACCAGCTTCAAACCTGATCTCAAAGCAGGCCATAATACACAGAGCCATATGTTCCATGCCCAAGAAGATTGGAATCAGAGAAGCCATCAGTAGAAGACAGAATTTCTTCATATGTGAAAATCACGGGCTTCTCCATGTCAAAGACATCAGTTCCTATAACTGCAAGAAATTTGTAAAATACAGGATATCATAATCGCTTACCTAAAAGACATAGAGAATTAACATTTCAATACAAGAAAACTGCTGATAATACCCTACAAATCCAAGAAAACATACAATTGCTTTCTTTTATTTTCTTTTTATCCTTTGAACAGAACATCTAGTCAGACAGAAATTCTAAGTGATCTGTTGATAGGACATGAAATTCTTGCTAGCAGTAAGCACTAAACATATGAGAGAATCCAATCCAATTACCAATTTAAGACTTTTATGTATGGACTATGGAGGAAGAGGGCCTTTTATGTATGGAGGAAGAGGGATGGGGGAGAGAGAGAGAGAGTAAATTTAACCTTGTCCGTGAAGATGCTGATTGCCCTCATTTGCAATAGAATAAATCGTTAGTCGAGAGACAGTCAGAGAGAAAATTAAACCTTGTCCATGAAGATTCTGATTGTCTTCGTTTGCAATGGAATAAATCTTTAGTCAATTTAGTCTTCATTTTCAAGCACAAGAACTCATCTCTATTTCAACTTCATCAAATATAATAAATAAATTAAGTTCCTACTCACTATTTGTAATACGGGAGAATAGGATCTAAATCTATTTGCATCCATTTTATAATAGATGGATCCCACAGTCCATACACATAAATATAGGACTTTAGTAGTTAGGATAACTCGTATAGAGTTTTCTCCGTGTTGGGCATATCCTTGATGGGATGGCCTTTTCTCTATGATATTGCATTGAGCAACCATAAAGACAATTATGTAATTATTTTTATCATTCTTTTTCAGACAAATCATTGTAGTATCCAGGATCTATGAATTCCTTACTAGTATCCAGGATCTAAGTTAACATTCTTAGGTGTGTTTGACACTGAATATTGCCTTTTATAAAGCTTAGCAGAGGCTGGTTTCTGAGCAAAAGCTGGACAAAGGAAATAGCAGTTGAGGTACATACATCACATCAAAGGAAAAGATCATTTGGTTTCTGTTCGAGAAAAAAAGGGATCTTCATATATATTCTGAACTAAGTGTCATAACTAAATGTAGATATGTTTCTCCTGCTCACTTGCTTCTTGAAACAGACGGTTCATCCAAAAAGCATGGTTAATGAGTCTATTTGTCTAATTAGGCTCAAAAGGAAAATATACTGCATTTAGGCTGAGCAACAACAAGGTTGAATACTCTATAATACTCGTACCCCCATGGCCCCACCCCAATACATCTCTTATTAACCAAATAAAAAATGAAGGAAATTCTACCGCCATGGACAGTAGGAATATTCATCTCTCACATATTCTGACATATTTCCTCCCCTCTTCTGACATAGTTGCGCTTGTGAATTAAGCCGTTGATTTGATGCATAAAAATGGTACAAATTTCTTTGTTTAGAATATGCAATTTTTAGTTCTACAAGATAATTGAAAATAGCAATCTAGAATTTAGTACATTAGGAACCAAATCTTTGGGGATGTTTATCTTCCGATAACTAGATTCACCATTAGATTGCTTTATATTTCCAGGTTTGCAGCAGCAGATATACCTCCCTGAACCACAACAGAAACTTTTGTTCTGAAGAATATGGAACTTATGAGAATCTTCTCGTCATGATCTGCTGCACGGCTTCCAACACCTTCTTTGAAGCAGCTTGATGACCTCAAGGAAACAAAAAACAGTACCACTACAACGATTAGAGCAGTCCAACCCCCAAACTCCCCATTATCCATCCATATGGCACATGAGCCTTGTGATGTTCCACAATCACTGCAAACCAAATAGGATCTCTTTAGATTTTCTACAATGAAATAGGAGGCCATTTTATTTTTATTTTATTTATAGCTTGTTTGATGACTGTGGAACCAGCAGCCACTACCCTTAGGTGTGCACTGGATAAACCACTATGTGCACGCGATACATAGACAGCATATCAAAACGACACAATAAGGTACTAATACCAAGATTAAACTGTAAATAAGAATCAGGTCCTCCATATGTCTTTCCAGTTAATTTTTATCAACCTGTAATGGTCTATATTTCGAAGTTGTTGCATGTCACTTGTCTTAACTTCTCTCAACAAACGTGACAAAACAGAAAGACATACTTTGAAGAACCATATTTCATTGGTTTGAAGTTTGAAGTAAATAGTACAACTAGAATACAGTGCAGTTTAGAGTTCATGATTTCAGCAGAATGGTTTTGCCACTTCTTTACTTAATGTATAAGCCTTCAGGTACCTGAAACGTTGTCCTCTGTTGGTGCAGGGACAGGAGCTGGAGGAATGTCATTCTCTAAAGGATATGGTTCACCAGAAACTATAAAAAAAAAGGATAAATAAATTAGGGGGGAAAAGTCGGTCAGAAAAAGAGGATAGCACTATAAATACGTTCACATGAGAGACCTACTTATTGCATTCGGAAAAAATAGCAACGGATAAAGGTCATATTAAGACATTATTCATTTACAACATATCGTTTTGTTTGTACAACATAAACAGCAAATTGCGTTATATCTAGTCAAACAAATGGATGTATCGTTACCTTGATAACAGATAGCATAAAGAGAAACACATGACAACATACCTTTATGCTGATACAAAGCACTGCTGTCAATAGCTATTACTGTTTATTGTTTCTATCCTCTATCATTGTGACAGATGAAATAGTTTTGCATCCTTGGGAACTTCTATAACCCAAAACCATATACTGATCCCACTCAATGGGGTGTGCTTTAAAGAATTCCGGTGTAAACCAGATAGTTAGGTCGTCAGACCTAGATGGTAGGTTTTTGGTAATATTAGATCACTCAATTGTTCATTGTAGCCTGTTCTCCAGACATCAAGTGCTTATATACTGTCAAATGGCATCCTCTAGGTAGTCGCACAAATACAAATACATCAATGATCTCAAAGACAAACAAATACATCAGAATCACTCAATTGCTCTTTGTAGCCTATTCTTGGATACTGTCAATGTTTGCATTAATATGGATTTAGTTTAGTAATTTTCCATTGCATTGGATTCTCTTGAAATTTGCATAGCTTGTTCTTGGGGACAGTGAAGAAAGAAAAGTGTCGCAGAAATTAGTAGCACAGCAAAAAAGAAGTGAAAATTGCCCTGGTCCTTCATATCCAGGCCTCTTGGCGGTATGTGCTCATTAAGACGGAATGTTTTCATATTAAAAAGCCAACCTAGTTTTTTCCTTATAGAGTACAGAAATTTGTGTCTAAAATAATTCAGTGCACATGGAATTTCCAACACATTAAATTTCTTGCAATTCTAATACTCTTCATCCTTATTGACAACAAGAAGGGAAGCGCTACATAAATTACAAAATTCTCCACAATTCTAGAAAGCACCACAAAAACACAGTTCTAGAAAGCTTGAAAATCTTATTGAAATCTTTACGAAGCTTTAGGACCCAAGCTAAGACTCTTCCAAGGTCTCAATTCCATGATCTGAATTATCCACACTAATAATAATTTTTGTCTGAAGTATTGATACATATAATTCAGAGTCCTGGCATTTATTGTTGTCATTTGCAACCCTTTTTTTTTTTTTTTTTTGTAATTTCATCCTTATATTTGGTTCCAAAATAAATTACATAAGCAAAACCAATATCACCATGCTCTAGGAGACCAAGGTCGACCAAGCTCCAATTCATCAAAATAGCAAATTAACAGTTGTTGACATTTTTATTTGCTTGCTCATTTGCACGTTGTATTTGTAGGAAACTAAGAGCATAAGTCAAGCTATAGCCAGTTAGCATAATAATATATTACTTATCTTTACTACCTAATTTTGAATGAAACTAAGGAAATAAACAGTCCAAGACTATTTTCCCACTACAGACTTCTTAAAACCAAAAAAGCTATTAATCTCATATAAATGTGTTGACAAAATTATTATGATCTTGCAGCACACAATTTTCATGTTCACCAATAATCAAACGCAATGAACTACTTCACCAAATTAGAGTCGAACACGCAAACCCAATTAACTTTTAACCAAAATCAAAAGTACTGATCAACAAATAATTAACAATTTCCATGCCAAAAGAAAACAAACATACCAGAGTTGAGAGGAATATAATACAATGCACCAACAGTAAAATTATGAGGATCATGAATCCCATTCGCGGTCTCAATACTATCCATACTAACTCCAAACCTACTTGCCAAAGATTGGACGCTATCCCCATCTCACATCACATAAGCCATCAAATAATTCCACAACCCACTCGAACACCCACACAACAACTGCAACGGCACGACGGGGCCCATTCTCGCCGCCCGCGTACCGTTTGACAAAAAGGCGAGCCCATGATAGGCATCAATCACCATATTATATACAGATCCCCCATTTTCTCTGACTGTATATGTCGTGTTTGTTAGGTACTTGTTTACAGTCGAAGCACAAGAACAGTTCTTCCTATTAAAAACGTAGTCCTGACCGTTGCCTTGGGCGTATATGTCTTGGGGTAATACATCGAACATGCTTTGGATAACGGCGAGGGCTTGGTTTGGGTTCGGCTTGAAGGCTAAATATGATGTGCGAGTTGCTTCCGTACAATTTAATGGAGTTGGTTATGAGAAACAGAGCGGTTGTATGGTCAGATAAATTAGTAGTGGGATTGAAATGCAGAGGAGGTTTTGATGTATGGATTTCATTGTGGAGGAGCTGAATTTCGAGACAATTGAAAGTCAGAAGAATTGAATGATGCAAAGAATGGCTTAGTTTAATTTAAGTAATGGATGGGATGGACGCGGAAAGGAGGTAGATTTGAAGAGAGAGAAAGAGACACGAGGAAGAAGAGAGTAAGAATGGTGCACTCTCACTCTCTCATATTAAGAAGGTAGAAAAGAAAGAGAAAATGACTGCTTTATTTCCTCTTTTATTTTTGGAGATTTTTAGAAACTCCTTCAATATGACTAAACTGCCCTTCATCCATTGCTCTGCTTAGCTCAACTTGTTATCGGATCACTTTTGCCTTATTATCCAAAGTAATAGTATTATATTTACTTATTTGATTTGATTTTAAATAAGCAAGTAGTCACAAACAATTTTGACGTTAAATTTGTTTCACTTGGTCGCATCGCATGATAGCAGCTTATTATGTTGAATTTTCAAGCTAATTGTCTACTTTGTAGAATAATTTTATCTTATCTCTACAAATTATATGTCACGGGTGAATGTATAATATACATAATTTATGAAAATAAAATAATAAAAAAATTATAATGACACGTGAAGATTTTTGATTAACTATAATTACTAATTTATACAGGAGACTATAATACATACTTTATTAAGTAAGAGATTTTAGATTTAATTATTTTTTAAAATTAACAATAAAAAATGTTCAAAGATAAAAAGGTAAAAATAAAAAATGAGATAAAAGTGAATAAAAAATTTATTTAAAGAAAAAATATATTTTTAAAAAAAATAAAAAAATAATATTAATTTTTTTTATTTACATCAAATTAACTGTCAATGCGATCATATTTGTAATACTTCTGAATTTAATAGAATTTATATTACTGATAAAAAAAAGGGTCAACTTGCTTCTCGAGGAAACGGGACAGTTGGTCGGGGCCCACCACATTGGCGCCGATATTTCAATAAAATCTCCGATTAATTGCGAAGGAAATCGGGTGTCCAAGGACTATTATCGTTGAGTCAAATGTCAACTAACTGAACTGGGCGAATGAATTCAGTCGACGATTACTGGAACACCTTTCAATGATAACTCGTAATCCATCACGTTATCACATACTTATTAAGTTTTCCTATCACCTAATAAATTTAGATAAGGTTAGGGTCTCACTTTTCTTAATTTTTAATATTATATTAAATAAAATGATATTATTATATTAGTTACTTAATTTATAATTATTATTTATGTTATAAAGTATCATCATTTATCTCATCTAATGTTGCATTTGAAAAGTATTTAAAATAACAAAATTTAAAACTCTTGACATTACCCAATAATAAATTTATAAAAATAATACTTTTAGCACAGAATTACTATTTCAAATCCAATAAATATATACTCTATTTATAGTTTTATTTTAGTTCATTTATAAAGACATCATAAAATACATGATTTTTTATCCTTTAATATTTAATAAATGCGTATAACATATATCTTCATTTTTTTTAATTTCACATAAACACTAATTGGCCTAGTCAAGGTCAAAATCACGACCTAACCACGCGCCGCGCGAGAGAGTGGGTTGCATTGCCGTAAAGGAGTTCACTTTGAAAAAGAAATACACCAACAATATCGACACGTGGCGACCGTGTACAGGTTGCATGGGGGGATGGCGTTTGTGATTAGCTAAAACAGACCAGCCGACCAAAGTGGTGAGATATTCAAGACCCCCCTTCCCTCTGTTTGTCAATCGGATCAGCTCACCCCGCCCCGATAAAATGTGATCCAAGTAGGAAGGATGCTAGCTGCTATATATATATTTGGAGGCAGTAGTATTTATTTTAAAATGGTAAAGTAATTGCATCATTTTGGAGAGCGAGGGAGCTGAGGGAATATAAAATTTATTTAATTAAGCAAATCGTAAACTATAAAATTTATGGTGTTCAAAATTTACATAAATTTTCTTAATTAAATTTACGTTATTAATATATACTCCATGAAATTAAGGAAGAAGGAGTGTCCGCCTCTCTAACCTTAATTGAGGAAATTTGAGAGAGAGGGGCAGGTAGCTAGCCTATCAGTAGCAGACAAGCTCATGGGGTCTGCATGTTTTTATTACACACTAGTACTTATCCCCTATCCATACGGACCCATGCAGATATGGATCATGCAAATCCTCTTTTACTCTCTCTCTCTCTCTCTCTCTCTAAAATAATACCCACCCCCTTAAAATAGTGCAAGTGATTTTTTTTAATAAAAATTTCGGTACGTACAAAATCAAAATTATTAGTATTCTTTTTTTTTTTAAATTATAAAATTTTTATTATTTTTTTTTAAATTATCATGATTTATTTAAATTTTAAAAATAATAAATTTTATAATTAGTTTATGATATTTATAATTATATTGATATAAATTAAATAAATTTAAAAATATTTAAATTAATTTTAAAAAAAATAATATTAATCTTATCATTTAAAATAATGCAAAAAAAAAAAAACAAAAAAAAAACTATTTTATACCCCTCGCCTAGATTAACGTATTTAATTTACATAAAAATTAATATATTTAAAGCTGTTGTTGGGAGACCGTGGGCGAGGGAGCAGTGCACTAGAAGACCCAACTTTTACTTGACATTTACCAAACTCTGATTTAGTTAAACATCCTCCTCAAAGTCACTTTCAACTCAACTTAAAATGGCGATTAATTAAGGATCAATTAAGAGAGTGATTCAGGGAAAAGGGGTTGTCTTGAATAGGAAAAATTATTAGATATTCTTGAAATATTTGTCATGTGGTATTGACACTATTTATGTGTTATTATTTTAATATTTAAAATAAAATAACTCATTTTAAATATTAAAACGATAACACATAAATAGTATGAAACACTACGTGACAGATCTTTCATGACTACTGAATAATTATTCATTAGATAGTTTGCTAGCTAAGGATGTACACGTGTGGTTACCCTGCGTTAGAAACATGTAGTATATTTGAATTAAAAATATCTTATATATGTATGTATGTATATATATTATACAGTACAGTACTTTGAAAGTCTAAATATTGCAAATACGGTAAAATCACAAATTTTAATAACCAAAAAATCCCCTTAATCTCAAGTGCCACGTCAAAAATTCAAACACAATAAACTAAAATAATATGATACGTTTATAAGTTAACGCAATGGCTTAGCTGTTAACATTAACAATCAAAACAAACTCTAGCATTGTTGGGGCCGGTTAGGATACTTGCAGAGTGAGGGGTGAGTCTGTAATTTAATCGACGACCAAGGAAGGTTGCGTGCGCTAAGCTCTAATTCCCTTTCCTGTTTCTACTCTTTCTACTATTTTAATTAATTAATTGGGAATCTCTCTCTCCTCTCCCTCTCTCTATACTCTCTCTCTCCCTCTCTCTGCTCTTCTCTTCTCTTCTCTTCCTTCCTACCCATCCCATTTCACCAGCACATCCCCGTCCATAGCTCTTTAGTTTTAGCTAGCTAGCTAGCTGTTCCGTTTTCAAATCCCTATACGAATACTACACTAGTGTACTTGTATTCTTTATAGTCCTTATACCTCCCTCCCTTTCATCTTTGTTTTACCTTTTAACTTCTCTTAGTGGGGTTTCCTGTTGAGCTTTTTCTCATTTTCCATCTCAAGGCTGATGCGTTGAGGCTTTCCGATTAGTAATTTTATTACTTGTATTGCTTCCAGCTTCTTGTTTCAGTTCTCTTTGGTTAATTAAGCGCTTGGATTTTAGGATGTGGGTGTTCACCGTTTATTGGAGCCTTGGTTGAGCATTTAAGGCGAGTAGCTAGTCTTTTATTTTTTCTTTAATTCCATACCTACCTACCATTACCAATGATATAAATATGTTTGGTCCTAGCCTAGCATATAATTAGTTGAAGATTTTTGTGGTTTTATTTAATTTACTTGTTTTCTCTTGTTTCTCTGACTTGGGTATGTTGTTTCATTTTCATGCTGCAGTGGACCTTCCTCTGTCTGTAATCTTTACTAATTTTCATATTTTAGGTACAACACGTTTCCATCTGGGTTCGTTGATTATTTTCTCTTCTTGGTAAACTGATACATATATATCCATGGAGGGATTTTCAAGAATGGATGAGGTCCGTCCTCAGTTGCTAGATTTGATTCCCAATTGGCCAAATGAAGAAAAAAGTTCAGAGGAAAAACAACTGGAGCTTAGGCTTGGTCCACCAGGTGATGAAGATTGGACCATAAAAAATGGCAGTATTATTACTACCAATAATAATAACAACTCGAGAGAAAGAGAAAGGGACGAGTCTCCTCTTCTCCATCTTGGCTATTTCTCTACGTCTGGTTCAAAGACCGATTTTCTTGACACAGTAGTAGCTGACCGCCGGAAAACAGTAGATCAGCCGGATACTTGGATCAATGGAAGTCAAACCCACAAGTTTTCTTCTTCTTCGGATATGAATCCACAGGTTCTTGGGGCTACAACTTTGTTATCGTCACCATCATCATCTCTATGGTCATCTTCACATTACCAACAAAGCTTGCCTTCTATTATGAAGAAGGAATCATTGCAGCAGCAGCAGCAGAAGCAGGCCTGTGGTACTACTAAAGTAATGGTAGACTTGCAGAATTCAGAAAAGAAGGCATTTTCACCAGCTTCTGTAAATAATACAGCTGTCCCCAACAGCTATCAGAAAAGGTTGACCCATCTTTTTCTTATTCCCTTTAAGTTTATTGTTTTTTTTTGGACAGAGGAGAGGATATTCACTCTATTCTCTCACAGTGTTACATATGTACTTGTGGTCCATGCATGATAAGATAGCGCTTACACTTTTTTATGTTTCTCATGCAGTATTTTACTCTTACTAAATTCCATTTGTATTTTTAGTCTATCTATCTTTTCCTGTCAAAGTATGACCTTTTCTTTTCCTTTTCAAATACTCTTGTAGTGCAGTTACTTTGTTGCCCGGATTTAAATTTATTTTCTCATTCCTACTTGGTCATTAATTATATTGGGAATTGTTATTTTTACGAGAAAATTTAATTCATTTGAATGATATTATATGTAACTATCTGATCTGGCTGGAATGGTATCTTTTTCATTCACATAACATTCGATTATGCATCAATTTATTCTTCTGTTTTCTTGGAGTATATTTTGTTGTCTGTATTTGTTCTTTGCTAACTGTTGATTGATGACTTGTACATCTAAAATGGTGCTTTCTTTTTTTAATTACTTGTTTCTCGTCTATAATCCTGTCAAAAATCTAATCTTTTAGTGACTAATTTGTCTTAATTTTCGTATGCTGGTCCCACCATTATAAAAACAACAGAGCTGCTCCTGCTCCTGCAACAGTTGTTGGGTGGCCTCCAATTCGTTCATTTAGGAAAAACCTTGCAACTAGCAGTTCTTCAAGGCTGCCAGCCGAGGCACAGAATGTGGTTCCAAGGAAGGATGCCAGCGAAAAGCAGGTGGAAAATTGTCATAAAGGATTATTTGTGAAAATCAATATGGACGGAGTCCCTATTGGAAGAAAGGTGGATCTTAAAGCTTATGAGAGCTATGAAAAGCTATCTTGTGCTGTTGATGAACTCTTTAGAGACCTATTAGCAGGTTTTTCCTTGTGTTAATATTATTTGACTAATTGTATCATTATTGTGTTAATTTTAAAGTTTTCCAAATTTGCTCGAGGATGCAGGGTAAAGTATTAGGATCAGTTTAATTGATATTATGGTCAACCTGTTCCTTGGTAAAATCCATCATAAAATGGTTTAGAGTATTTACAGGCGGTCAGCTCAAATGTATTTTGTTCAATCATTATACAACCAACCAAGTAGTTCATATAACAATATGTCAATTATAACTTATAAAAAATCACTATAATTATATTATTTGATCAACAATTTGGTCAATCTATCTATAATAGTGTAATTTATAAAATAGTCTCCTCGAGCAGCAACAAATTATGTATAGATTAAGATCTTCATCTAGTTTAGCTGTATTTATGATAGATGTTGGTTCTCAATTGGTTTGTCTTTTGTTTCTCTGTTTAGCTCAAAGGGATCCCTCTGCTGGCAGAATCCAGAACAATCGAGAGGGAGAGAAAGTAATTACGGGAATATTACATGGAAGTGGGGAATATACCCTTGTGTACGAAGATAATGAAGGAGATAGGATGCTTGTTGGGGATGTCCCATGGCAGTAAGCCTCTCAACACTGTGGATATGATGCATCATAGTTTTAATACGCGTCATTTGGTCACCATCTATTATAAAGAGCTTAAAATAACGTTTATAATTGTATTTTTGTTTCATAAAGAAAAGGAATTATGGTCAAGTAGTTGGGATGCTAAATGCCAGAGATATGAAACAAAAATACAATTATAAACGTTATTTTAAGCTCTTTATTTTAGTAAATCTTGGGACTTTATGTGGTTAGGTTCCATAGGACTTAATGGGGTTAAAGCATATGTTATTAACTGAGAAATTTGTTCTGCAGTAGATTTGCTGTGATGTAATTTGGTGGCAACTTGTGTTTTGCAGCATGTTTGTATCTACGGTTAAGAGGTTGCGCGTGTTGAAAAGCTCTGAAGTATCTTCTTCCCTATTTGGCGAGTATTCCTTTGAACCCACTAAATATGGTTTCTATCATATTCCCTATAATTTACTTGTTGCCTAATTTTGAATACAATAATACTTGTAGCTGAATAAATGCGGTTACGCCTTGCTCAAAGAATTTGACTTTGGAGCTCTTGATCTTTGCAGTTGGTAGTAAGCAAGAAAAGAACCCCACTTGATGCTGCTGCCGCAGCATTGAAATGATAAAGAAAAGTATTTTGTGTGAAGAGAATTTAACTGAGATCAGAGGAGATTTATTTTGTGTTTTGGATTATTATATATTGTCCATGCGTAAGGAAAAAGGACGTATGGCATTTGTTGATACTATTACAACGCCAGGTAGCTTTTGTATTTTGGAAGGATGCATATGTGCTTGGGTTTTTTCACACCTTCCCTTTGCATTTAAAAAAGACTAGTAATTCCTTGCAACAAATTGCCAATGCTCTCTATTGTTTCTAATTTCTACGGCCTGCTCTTGCCACTCTTTAGCCTCGTAGAGAGAGTAGCATAACCCATTTCGGTTCGGCTCCGGCTCCTCCAGTGCGGCTGTGTGAAGATTAATAGCTAGCTAATAGCAAAAGGAGGCTTATTTATATCAGGTTCAGGCTTTACCTTTGAACGTCCTAAACCTAATCATCTCATACAAAATGAATTTGAAACGGCAAAGGACTTCTACCAGAAGAATTACTCCTTATGGAGGTGGGTCTGACTTAGTTGCATCGTGTCTTGGTGATTTTTTTTTTGGAGCTGCTTTTCCCGTTCTTTTAATTAATTCGATATATTTATTGAAGTATTTAGTTGTTATAAAAATTTGTGCTCTAATGTGGAAGTTGATGTGTGCGACTCTTTATTTCAACTTGATTTTATATATGATTATTACTTATTATATGGATTTATATATTACTACATTAATTATTATGTAGGCAGATAACGGTGTAAAATAATAAGTACTAATTGCTTCTTGTGTTTTGGTTATGCTTTCCACTTTTGTTTTGGATAATTACATTTATTTCATACCTTACACCTCCATTTATAGACAAAAAGAAGAGATGAATAATGATTAAAACATAATTTCTAAATTATGAGAAATGGAGAAAATTTATCAGTTAGAACAATTAAATCTAAAAAAAAAAACATAAAAGGCCAAGAATATTTAAGCTTGGAAAATAGAATGGGCAACAAAGAAATAAAAGAAAAATGCTCCTTAAAACAAAATTCAATGCTGAATTAGTTGACCTCAAGATACTTGGAGTGTGAGGCAGCAATAAGAGCAGCCCCAATGCCTGAGCCATCATTAGAGTGCTCAAAGACTATGCTTTTTGAGACTTCGTCTCCAACCAGTTCTTTTAAAGTGTTCTCTAAGCACTCTCGAAATGCAGTATAGTGCTCATACAATCCACCATCCATAGCTATAACTGTCTTTTGCATCTCCCCATCCCTAACAGTATCTCTACCCATTTTCTTTAAGATGCCCAAGATTCCAGCAGCAGCAAGTCGGGCCCCACGGGTAGCAACAATGTTGCATAGCTGAACCACCACTTTCCTTGTCTTCAGGGTTGTAGTAGATATCTGCAATATAAATAATATGACATACTCGTTCATAAATATGTAATAGAAGATGCTAATAAAATTGTTGCACTCTTCAGGCAAAGAATAAGGAAGAGTCGGGTTTTTTGACCATTTAATCTTTTATCTCCTCAAATGGTTTAAGGCCTTCTAAATGTTGCTTATTAAAAGATACATACATACCTCCAATATATCCTTCAATTTGTTCCCTACCACGTTGAGATCCGAAGATGTATCATGATGCATTGCAGACATGTCAGGTGTCCTGCATAGCAAAGTATGTAAGTGTTCGAGCCATGCTGATGCATGTTATAAAACAACATGGCTAAGTTAGCAGTAAAAAGAAAAATTATTTGTTCACGGGTCAAAACGACTGTGCACAGAATAGATCACGACTAGCAGTTAAAACCTCAACAAGATCATGGTAGACACCGGAAAATATGCTTGCCATGGTAAATTGATTGAATACAAGTAGCCATTTTATCGATGCAACTGTTAAGACAAATACCGTAATACGAATGGAGTCTTAAGTTTTGGTGGAACAGTATCACCGAAAAGGGCAGCTTCTTCAGCCATCCTACATAGAACTCTGCGAACAATCTCTCCCAGATACATGCCAGAAGCTATCTTTTCAAATATCTGCATAATATAATGAAAAATTGTAGAAGTAGTCAAAATAACGTATATTTCTAAAGCATACCAAATGTAAATCGAATAGAATGTGTAGACAAAATGATAACCTGTTCACCAGGGTTCAGACTTTCAGCATCCAGTGCATGGTCATATTCTGTCAAGGGAAGATGTGATGACCTAAAGTTACCCCATTCCATATTTATAACCTACAACATTCAAAAGATGGCGGAACTTCAATTCCTTTCACACGCTCCAATCATATACAGCCCTTTAAACAATCACGGCTATCTTTATTGATACCAAAATAGTGGTAATAAATGTACTAGGAGTAATCAATTGAAACTGAAGAAATTCCTCACCATCTCTCCTGATTTAGGTTGAGGGCCATGCCATTTTGGTATTGCTTGAGCATGCTCCACATAAGCTGCATTTGTTCCAGTACCCAAGATTACTGCAACAACAACGTCCTTGTTGGTATATCTACCTCCAGCTAATGTCCCAATTGTATCATTAACCTAGTGCAAAATTTAAATATCAAACCCACACTTATATCTAACAACCATAGAACTGTTACCAGATTAACATAAAATATAACAAAACACCAAATACCAACAGAAGACTACATTTCTTTTACAGAACTAAAAACTTCTGTTACGAGTAGCAAAAAAATTTAACGTACCAGAGCAGACACGCGTAGATCAACACCTTGTCTTCCCATGGCACTTGCTAGTTCGGCCACCACATCTTTATCAATCTATCAAATCAGCAATTAAAAGAATTCAGGTACAAAAAGTGAGGTAAGCTAGTCATGAGTGAACTGTCTTTAGTCATATGTATGAACTGTAAGTGCAAGGATAATATGAAGTTTCTGACATCTGGAGTGAATTAACCAGCTTCATCCTTTCAGAAATATTATGCCAGATCCCAGTTCTTACTTTATATCTAACATTTCCACTGAAGAAGTAACTGTTCACTTGGAATATACTGCTCGATGAAGATTATGCATTTCAATATAATGAGATCGAAACATGAGGGAAGTCGAACTCTGTGTCGCAAAGAACATATACACACAACTCAATATTTTATCTTCCTCTATAATCTTTTTTTATATAATTTTTTAATCATGGTTGTCCTAACCTCTTAGAGCATTCGACTAATCCCATGTGACCAGGCAAATCCAAGCATAAGCATGTGTGGGTACCCCGGTTGGAAAGATTTGGTTATGTGACCTACTTATTTTGGTAGAACACATGTCATTGAGCCAATATATTATGGTGAGGTACATGCCATTGATCAGCTTCCTCCATAATCCTGAGGTGGCTCAATATGATAAACCAAGAAAATGAAAGCAAAAACTATATAACCTCAATAATCTTGTCTTGAAAGTCTTTTCGAGAGCTTTCCAGTGTTATAGATTGACAATTTTAGATTTGTAATGAAAAAATTATTGAATTTTGAATGAGGAAAGAGAAGAGATTGCTGTAAGAGAAGAATGAGTTTCCGGGTTTTACCTTCCACAACAACTTTTTTGCAGAATGGAGTTAAAAATTCGCTTTGGGTCCATAGCCAAAGGTGGCTATGGATCATTCCCTATAATCTATATATATATATATATATATATATATATATGCATGACAAATCCTTTACTAATTTATTACTAGAGAAAAATAACAAAATTCATGTCTTTTGCCAGTCGATCTACTAAATGACTAAATGAGGAGAAGCAATCACTCTTTGTCAGGGCCTTGATTGAGTTTTATTACATTTTAAACTAACAAATTAACAAAACCAATAACTAAAATCCATGCAAACCTAACAAAAGAAAATAGTTGATAAAATATAACAGTGACATGTATGAGTGATGATATGATGTCTAAAAAGAGATTCACACTAGATCAACCAAATTCGTAGGGACGAAAAGTAAATGCAAATGAATTTATAACAAAAATGCAAATGGAAAATTACAAATCGCGGCCCACGCAATCAGGACTAACCGCATCATCAATAGAGAAACCTTTTGTCCACCTAATAAGGGTTCCAGAAGCAATTGACAATTGCAACACAGGGAAAGAGAAGGTGAAACCTAGTTCCCTCTGCCTACCAGGTGGAAGATGAAATCTTTCACCTTCTTGAGCAACAAATTTTGCGAGTTCTGCTGCAATATAGTCAAAAAGTTCCTGAAAAAAAAATAAGTATTGAGGAGTTGAGATATTATGTGTATGCACTATGAAACAAGGTGTGACTAGCAGTCTCAAAAGGACAGAGACTTACCATTGACGTCCCGATCATTAAATTTGGAGGAATTGCAACCTCAGCAAATTCTTGATCAATAATACTGCCATTTTTCCCTCCCAATTGCACCCGCAAAACCCGGAAGTTTGTTCCACCAAGGTCCAATGCATAAAATACCCCTTCCTCATCACTGAAATAGGAAAAATGGAAGAGAATAATACGTCAACTATAATCATTTAACAGATAAATACCAATCAATAAAACATATTTATGCTCTCTAATCCATTTAGGACTCCATGTCAAGTATATTAACAGGAAGAAATGAATTTGTCTAGAAAGTGTAATAAATAATATCCATTAAGTTGACAAGATGAAGAATTAAATCCCTATCTCCAACTCTTCCCTTGGGCATAAGGGAGAGATACAAGTGTTCACGTACCAGAATTCCAAAATACAAGATTCAGCATTAATATCTAACATACATACTACTGCAGGTTAGATTACACCCAACTTTTTTTTGTTTATGGAGAAAAACTAATGCATGCTACTTCACATAGTTTATAACTGGATTTGGTTTTCCCTCCCATTAGCCTAACAGGTTCAGGACATGTAAAGGAGGATTGGCTATTCCTAGAGGATTTCCAGACCACCCCTTAAAGTAAACTACCAGAAATATTAGTTTCTCTAAATTGAGCCTGATTATAATGCATACGAAGTACTTTTGCTATATTCTACAAAACCAGAGCATAACAATCTTCGCATGCTCATAAAATTGATCATGGAAATAAGTATGTCCCGTGACAGTAGTATAATCATACAGCTAACTGCAATGCAACCTTGAGTTTATTGAGATATTCAACGATACTGTTATTGACTTGTCTCTGACAGCGAATGTGAGACCATTCTGCATAGCATGTGACATACTGCCAATACTTGCGAATCTGAAGGATTGAAATTTATACAAATATCGATAAGGTCTAAATATTGCAGCTACAGTTTTTTTCAGTATAAATCAATACCAAGAGAGAGAATTTGTGCTTCTAATTGTTGTTAAAGAGGTTGAATGGAATTTAAATGTGTTCACCAGAGAAGTAGATATTCCACTCGCAGAAGTATTTTGTCTCCCAACTTGTCAATTTCTTAACCCCAAAAAAACATGAAAGAAATATACAAGTAAACAAAACATAGAGAGTAGAAAAAGTTACTGAAGAAAAAAGAAATACTTGAGATAAATATTTCAACTTCTGAATCTTATATAATGGAAGTTCAGGAAATTTAGTGAACTCTTCTAAATACTTTTACTCGAAAAACTAAACAAAAAAGGAAAAAGATTGATAACGTCATTATAGTTCATCAAGAATTATTGATGTCAAAGGTTACTAATGACAATGTTAAAATAATAAACTTACAGTTAATGTCAGAATTTTGGTATAGAAGAAACAAGTACATATAGGGATGATTAGCCAATTCCAGACTCACTTGTTTATTATTGTTATTCTACTATATAACGTAATGAAAAAGGATGAAACTGAATAATAAAATTTAGGAATCATTCATTATCAATATACTGAACAGACATCACAAAGTACAGATTTCATAGTACGACCATTGAAGTAAAACCACGAGACTTTATTCTAATTCTATACATATAGATCTATTCAGGAACCTCAGTCATAACTTAAGAATTGTATCCAGATCAGTATTCAATATATTGCCAACCAGTAATTTGAATACAACCACCATCCATTTAAAAAGAAAATCCAAACTATTTATTTACGTACAATAATCTAAAATATACAGAGAGAATACTAAAACTATATACCCACCCAGTAGGGAGATTGTCGACGTAACTGATGAGCATTTTGAGTTTGCTGCCACCTTCAGAGGCGAGACCGGCGTGCATCTCCACGGTCATGGCGTCGGCCACCTGCTTGAGCTTCGAGCAGGGGGTCCCAAAGTTCTCTTCCAATTCCTTCAGAATGGCGCTGGTGCGGGCCCAACGGCTGGAGCTCCGCATTCGGTGGCGCACGATTAGCGCCACCGCGGCACACACAGCCGCGCCGCCTATAACCGCCGCTGTCACTTGCACCTTCCCCATAGCGAATCGAATCAGTAATGAAAATTACCAAATTAATTTTTTTTAAAAATTGAAATATGTGGTGTCGATGAGAAGCTGAAAGATGATATCTTGATGAATAAGAGACAGAGAGAACCCTAAGATTAAGATTTGAGGGAGCAGAAACAAAAATGGAAGGAAATTGAATAAAATAGTGAAATTTTATTTTGAAAAAAATAAAATAAAAATTGAGCGCTTTTTGCTCCAAAGCGTTCTTTCTTTATGTGGTAGACGAAGTTATGATTCATCGAGTGGCCAACCCACACTGTAGCTACCACGTGCATCTCACCTATTTTTCTCTAAATCCTAATTCCTAGGAAGGGAAGGACATTAATGTCAAAATATTTTTACTATTACTAATATTAAATATAACTATACTTGATGGTATAAATTTTATTACTATATAGTAGTAATTGTTAATAATGTTACGTCATAAAATTTGTAATACTTAATAATAATATAAATTTGTAATATTTTTTCCCCTAACCAATTAGTATGTATTAATTATGCACAAATATTATTGTAACTTAGTAAACATAATTTTAGAATGAACTAAGTTCTTTTAAATATAAATATAATAATGTTTCGCTATGTTAATATAATTTAAAAGGAATTGTTATTTCAAAAAATAAAAATTAATATTTTCACAAGTTCCTCTTCACATATATGCAAGTCCCATTATTTATTTATTTATTTATATGAAAAGAACCTTAAAAAAATATCAATTCTCAATTTAAAATGAACTAAGTTCTTACTATTGTTAAAAAATTAAAATATAAGAATAATAATGTTTCGATTATTTATAAGTGCTAGTTAATGTTACTCTTGAAATTTAGAGATGCATTTAAAAATAACGGCTTTTAAAGAAATTTTTATTTTTCCCAATATTTTTGTGATATTAACAAATAATATAGTAAAGTTGACCCGATAATACTCAAACTAAAGTACAAGTACTTGTTAAGAATGTTGAGTATTTTTCTATCACTTTATCATATAAAAATATTAATAAAAATTTATATCAAATTTGAACAGATTGAGAAAAAAATTCTCTAATTTTAAATTTTGGACCAGGACTATGTTTATTTATAAAAATTATAATCTCAAAATTATATTTATTTATAAAAATTACACTTAAAATAAAATTATTAATCTCATCTTTGTCTTATTTATTTTTAAATTTGAATTTAAGAATATTAGTTCAAAAATTGTAAAATAACTTATAGTATTAAGATTATAATCTTTAATTGAATATGATATTAAATAATCCCCATATTACATCATTTTATAATCTTTATACTAATAGTCTCAAGTTTAAATTTAAAAATAAATAAGACAAAAATAAAATTAATAATTTTATTTCAAATGTAATAATTACAAATAAACATAAACTTAAAATTATAATCCATATCTTAAGATTATAATCGTTGTCTTAAAATTATAGTTGTCTTAAAATTATAATCTTTATAAACAAACATGACCCCAGAGAATTATTTTGGTCATGATATTGGTGCTCATTAAACATGCTCTTGGTGCTCATTAAACCAGTAATCCTCGCTCCTGCGTTCGTACACTCGGGGCCGGTCTCCACTTTTAGTCACCCGCATAAATAAATAAATTCACAATAATAGTATATGCATAAATTAAACACAAAATTCTGGTATAATTTGTCGCACCAATAATACTGAATACAAATAAAAATGTATTAAAACATCTTATGCTGAATCCCACTTTCTATTCTCTTCTTTATTTATACCATTTGTGCACAACTTTTGCATTACTCTTGTTCCAAATACACGCCCCCTCCATTCTAAAAAAAAATGTTACCTACAAGTAGAGTAATTTGTGTAAAAATTTATTAGTTCACAATAATGCCCCCAATAGTAAGGCAGTAACCCCATCACACAACACAGAAATTATCAGAAATTACAAAGTTTGTGTACAAAAGTATCGAAGTTACAATGACACAGAGCACTCCTAGCAACCCACTCTAGACATAAACAAGTTCAACCCCCTCACTATCCTCACCTGGTTACGAACTGCTACAATTAAGCATTCCCAATATCCGTTTACTACGAATATTGGGAGCCTCACAAATCTCTGCAGCACAGCCTGATGCATAAAAAGCTAAAACTATACATGAGATATCCAAGTTGTCCAAACCATACACCCCCACCAACCCACCCAACACCAAAAAAAAAAAAAAACCTCCCCTTCTCTCCGTTCTTCCTCTTCCAAGCAAAAAGCTTCTACGAGCTAGAGTAGTTTGATTTCCAATCCACAGGGCAAAACACACGGGATGCCTGGAGAAAAGGAAATAAATGAAAGCCAGCAATTAACAAAGCACTTACCAGAACTGCCGACTTTCACAAAGGACTTCAATGAATCTTCCAGGCTCTCATGCTGTTGAAGTCAAAGTCAACCTCCTATTTAAACACCGCACAGACCGAAGAGCAGTATAAAGATATAAATGGTAATAAAGATCCAAAAAAACATAATATCTAGAATTTAAATGTACATGCCTCGTCACTGCCTTCTGCTCATGTCCCGAATTAATATCACCACTGGTATTCATTGCCATATCAAGGGGAGCGTTTCGCTGCATGAAACAAAACCAACTAAAAAGATTAAGATGGATCCTATGTGAGCACTTGGGAAAAAAGAAACATCAGTTTCACAATTTTTTTACACGCTAAAGGTACAATCAGCCTCAGGCAACACCCCTACAATTTTTAGTTTCAGATTCTGACTTAAACTACTGCATAAAGAAACAGAAAGTACCCTTGAAAAGAAAAAGACAAAGCAAAAGGAACTTAAATCCAAAACCTCTATCTTGTCCTGTGAACCACCTTCAGAGATCTGGCCATCTGTTGCACACCCATCATTCATAAGCAACTCTGAATCTGCCTCGCAAGAATCAGTCTGCAAAAATCCGGGACTGCTGCTCCCAATAACGCTTCCTGGATTCCCCTCACTGCTTCCTGTTCGTGATGCAGGTCCTGTATCTTCACATGAACCGACCTCACTCATAAGGCTAGTGACCACACTAGAATTTGAGAAACATCCCTCGTCAGCAACTCCTCCAGATATAATTTTTTTATCAGATTTAGCTAGCTCTATAATAACCTCCTTGTCACCCTCAACCCGATTAACCTGTTCAGTTCCATTTAGTTCAGCCATCTGTTCTGTTCTTTGAATTCCCAATGATGAACACTCTTTTGATGCGCCTGTAATAATTTCAGGAGATAATGAATCCCGCCTTGGAGGGCTAATTGATTGCTGCTTTGACAAACTACACTGCATCACATCTGCCCCATCTCTTCTCCTTTTAAGACGTCTTTCAACAGAGCCAGCCCTGCAAACTTCATCTCCAGGAGAAGATTGTTCAGCATGCAGCTGGCTCATTAACCTTGGTGGCCGACATCGTTTATAACCATTAGGAAATACATAAGAAGGTATCTGCTTTCTACGAACATGAGAAACGTAAATGTCCATCCCTGGTTTCCAGAACACATACATATTCACGGAATGCCGAAACTCATCAACCGTCCCACGTATATCAAACTGCTGACCTTCTTGGATTACCTCGCCCTCTTTCCTCTGCAAACCCATAAAAAAGGCACAATGTGAACACTGCTTTGAAGAATCAACATACTCGTGAGGATAAGGATGACACTGCAACTTTCCATAGGTGTCCCGTTCTATCTGCAAATGAAAGAAAGACGTCTTCTTATATTTATTTTATAAAAGATCCATATGAGCCAAAGGGTGATCGATGCCTCCATCGCAATTAACATGTCAAAATGGAAAAATATTACCATCAGAGTCAGTTGTCTCAGCCGGGATTCAACCCAGCCTTTCCACGCACGCAAGTCATCGCCACCAGCAGCAACAATGTCTACCTGCAGATAGTTCCTATAGCTTTCGAAGAACATATAAGGCTCAAACAAAGCGCTCCACTGTGCTTTATTCAGCTCTATCTCCTGCATGTGGACATAAAAGTGAGAAGCACAATATTATTAATGTCATCATAATTGAACATGAAAAATGGTCCGGCACTCTGGCCACTACCTCACAAATCTTGTTGCCAAACTGAAACTGCTCTGTCATAACCCGATGTGTACTGGTTGAAACATTATAGCTAGAATTCATGCATGGGTAAGCAGGTGTTATAATTGGCATATGATGAGTTCGATCACGAGGATTTCTACGAGGATCCCATATAGAAAAACCAAGCTCGTCTTCTTCTATTGCACAAAGCATCACAGGATTTGGCCAGCGCCACTGGGTATAAACCCTGAAAAACCGAGAAACCAGCATACTAGGGATGGCGTTGGGATAAAGCTGAGAAACCCTAGCTACAAGGAGAGCCCAGTTCACACCACCAAGAAAACCCGTCACCTGAAAAAAGGGTCAGGAGAGGGAATAAGGTGTAAATAAGGATCCAAGTCTGAAGCAAAAAGTGAGAGAATACACCAGAAAAATCAGAACGAATACAGATATGTATAAATCAATGGAAGACCCTACTTACATTTGAATAAACACCACGCTTCTTTGCCCAATACTTTAAACAGCGGAGTGTTGTGCGAAAATGCTAGAATTTCCCACCCAAAGAAGAGGATAAACAATAAACAAACACTAATAAAATAACAATATTCTGAGAGATGAGATCATAAGCAAAATAGCAGGCAGTTTTATTCAACAACCTCAACATTTGGAACGAGTTTAAGAATCTGGTCAGCAACCCTGCAACCATTGAGACTCCGAACAGTTGGCTCGTCAACATTGTGCAAAACAGAAACATCAGAAATATCCAAGTCCTGTTGATAATTCAGTTAGCATTCATAAATCACAAAAATCTATACATTAAATAGATCTATGTAAGGATGAAAAATACTGAACATAACATTTCAAGCCTAGAAGGACAGCTAATAGAGCTCAAACTAATCATATAATAACCCCAAGGCTGTACCTTCCCACAAAAAGCTCAGAAAGCAAAGGAAAAGGCAAACTTAATAAACGATGAAATATAGAATTCTATTTAGAACTATCATAATAGTCTCACGTCTTCAAAAGCCTTACTCCATCTCCATGTAAGCACACAAAACAGTATCATTAGCAGTGCGGATCTCAAAGTGGTAGCCTGTTTGGCTAAAGACCCAACCCAAAATGGAGATCTGGGTGGGTTCATGTATTCTCACATAGCTGGACTGAATCAAAACTTAATAAAGCAACGTGAAGGGCTAAAGATTACCAAGACCTGCATCTAGTTCTTCACCAAGAAGTCAATCCTTAACCCTCAACTACTAACCTAAGCTTCAATGTTGATCAACCGAATATATAAAATTGAAGCTGACATCTATGAAACACAGCTCAATTTTTTATGTGTGGATATTGAGAGAGGATGCAACTATTAATGAATAAAATTACACATTGAATGTTTACACCTGCAGTCTAGCACTTGTACCACTAAATTACATGTACATGTGCAAGAAAATAATAGTTCATAAGAATAGAAAGCTTAGAAAACAGCCACATTCTTCTATCCTCTCATTGCCAGAATAATATGTGCAACAAAAGTATTTCAATGCTAATCATCTCATTTCTAATATGCGTGCCTAAGAAGCAAGGATTCTCTAGGTTGATGAATCCTTGAATTTGATTCAGGAATTCTTGAATTCGACAGGTTTCTTCTAGGGATTCTTCCGTCTTTTTTTTTCCTTCATGTTTAATGATAAGAATTGAATATATAATATATTATATACAAATACTATCAAGGAAACTCGTATCAGAACTAATTAGTATATATTTCAAAAGTTTCTAAGTAGTATTATTGTATATTTGTGTAGAAATTTAAATGTGTGTGTGAGTATATATTGCATTAAATGTATATGTGCCGAGTCCTCACCGAACAGCTGAACCACTGCCAAATCGTTGTATCGCGACCACAATCATTGTTTCGTAGGTGTGTGCCAATAGACCCGTCCATAAAGCAAGACATGAAGGAGGTAATTATAAAAATAGTTCACCAACACAAACATTTACTATCCTCTCATTAACCACATTCGAGTAGGGGGGAAATGAACTAACAAAAACAACTAAAGTAATAAACAGATAATTCCATTGAGATGAAAATTGCAAAAATAAAGGATAATTAGTGAAGGCTGGCCCAAGTCGAATGGCATCTTAGCACAACCAAAGCTAATACTATGATATAGGTATGAATAGTAGTATACTTATCGAAACTTACATCTGGCACAACCAAAAGTGAAACACTTGCATAAAGAAGATCAATTGATATTCCATCAAATTTGAATTTCATTACTGGGACATGTGCATCCGGCACTGGTTGCAGTTCAGTAACTTCTTCTATCTCATCCAAAATGTTATGCAATATAAAGAAGAAGTCCTCCTGCAAGGGTCAATTTCATATTTCACATTGATAAAATTACAATATCTAAACTGAATAAACAACAACTAATTTCATAAATTACCTCTCGATTAACATAAGAAGGCCCAATACATAAGGTATCAATGTCAGCTCCAGGACCGTGGACCTATCAAAAAAATATCACCACATTAATAATAACTAATGATAGCAACTTACATAAAAAATGATGCCACATAAAGTGTGAAAACAACCCCTCAACTAGTCTGCTTGTTGAATAGCCCATTGCCCACATCTAAGTGCAATAAACTAAGAAACTCTATGTCTATGCAAGAGCGAGCTTAAGCAAACACCAAACGAAATTTTTACTGTCTTACAACAAGGAGATAATCAGACAACTCCATTACAGTATTACACCTACAAACTCTACTCCGAATTGTCGTGACATAGTTAAAACATTCACACCCCAAAACAGACAAAATATACGTGTATCACTCCTACTTCACCATAACTTACATAAGAACAAAATTTGATCCTTGAACGTAAAAGTCCAAGTTGGCATAAATTCAGGAACCATTCTCGCACATTAAATATGAGAAATGCCTGACATGAGAATCAACACAGATTAACCTTACGAATAACCTTCATACCTCAACAGACTGAACCATAACTGTGAGGTTCTGCTAAAGAATTGTTCTGCATCTCAACAACCATTATTGGAACCCATAGTCCCATACCCACAAGCACTCCAAGACGTCCAACACCATCAAAGAAATGTTATGCTAGAATCATAATAACTATACCTTAAATCCATCTTTATTATTATCGAACCTCTAAATTAAAGTTTCAATCTCTTTTGGCAGCTATAAGTCATGCTTTAAACTTATAAACAACAACAATGAATGATATCCTAATTTCCAACCTTTATCCCTCATAAAAAAGCACACAAAGGGTCCTTTGCAGATGCACATAATCAATATTTATTGAACTCTACATGAGGAGGGTCTCTAACATCATTTTCCAGACTCTACTTCACAAACTTGGACATCATCTTCATTTAGTATCATATAGCAGACTCAAACCATGCTTACCCCTAATCGGTAAGAACCAAACGTAAATATGACAGCATTTGCTTCCTCCACCATTTGATCTGTGTAGCCTCTCAAGCGAGTAAGTTGCTTCACCCAATCTATGACAATCTAAGATAATTGAAGGGGGTGAACAAAACCAGTCAGTACAAATTGAAGAAAGGAAATATATAGAATCAAGCAGAAATTGAATAAACTAACAAATACATGTGTATAACAAAGTAAATTAAAACAAATATATAGAATCAAAAGGACAATGAGAAAATTGTAGGAGCCAACAAAAATTTTAAGGATGTAATCAGACCAGACCAGATAAAGTCCGGATAATTAGACAAAACGTTCCAAAATAGTTATCATCAATGCACATAATTTTCCACCTTAATTTGATTCATTGAAAACTTTAATTCATAGGTTGATAGAGCCTGTTTGGTGGAGTAAAAATACTTCTAAATTAAGTTCGGAAACATTTTAGCGTTCGGCAACCCTCCAAAAGTGCTTTTAGTGAGCAGGGGAAAATTACACTCTCAGCGGAAGCACTTTTGGCCGAAGCACGATGTACAAATTAGTCCTTCAATTGTTGGGAAAAAAAAGTAGTTCACATCACAAACTTCTGTACAATTTTTCCCTTACTTTTTTACAATTGCATAGCCAAACACTATTTAACTTTCTTATGAAGCGCTTTTATCAATAGCTTAATACTTAAAAATGTTTTATCTCACTACACCACACCACGCCAATCCACCAAACGGGCACCTTATGACCATGTTGCTCCAAGCCTCCAACTAAACAAACTGATCTATTTACACTTATTATCACCAATAATCAACGACACAAACACAAATCAATCAAATAACACTCAAATCAAATATTCTTTTTAATACAGATAAAATTAACTCATTTAAAAACATACAGTAAGAGACCATCCTAAACTTCACTAATGTCAAAACATGGTGCATTGCCGAGATTGGGGATTCTACTACTTAGTTTTCCAGTTGTACAAAAATGCATTAAGAAGTGCAATAAACAAATAAGAATAATTTTCTAGTGAACAAGAGAATTATGAAAACTTCATGGGAGAAATTACCTGCTTGATACGACCAAGAATCTCTTCCCGTTTGGCAGCTTCGTCTCTGGATTCATGTAATCCAGCATCTTCCAAAAACTTTTGCAACCAACGAAATAATAGCTAAAACAACCTATCACAGACCAAGAAATCAATTATATACAGAAAAGGGAGAGAAAACAAACCTTTTCCAACTCCTTGGTCCTAATGAAGTCAGCCTCGGAAGGGCCGGCAAGAGATAGCGGCTTCGTCACACCGTGGTACTTGGGAGCCACACCCAAACCCTCAGAACCCGCCATATTCCAACAGGGATGGATTAAACGATGATGTGTCACCTGAATTAAGTATAATAGATTAACGAACTTGAGGTCAATAAGTAGTCGATTCAAAAGATACACCCGAGCGTTGCAGAACCCTAAAATAATAGGAAAGATTGCATGAGAATAAGCCTAGAATTGACTAAAAACTTGAAACGTTTAATGCGTAATTCGAGAAGAATAAAGATCGAAACCCTAGATCGGCATGAATAAAATTTTGAAATAGGATTGAATCAGTGGAAAATCAAAACCCTAAAAGAATTGGACAGTGGAAAAAGCTCTGATCTGACATGCCTGAAAACCCAGTTGTTGAGAGTTCGGAGACAGACGAATACGCGGAGCGAGAGAAGGGTTTGGGGATCGGTGAGTTTGTGGAAGAGGGTTGGAGGAGAGTGACGCGAAGTTGCTCACGTCCTCACCTAGTCCGAATACAACTTTGACTTCTCTTAAAGATATTTTAATTTCCTTTCTTTTTATTTGGCTCTCAAACAAATAAAATAAAATAAAATAAAATAAAATAAAATATTCACACCTATGCTGGATGGCAATTATAACAACTTGGATTTCTAGAAAACGAATGACAGAGCGCGTTGATAATCGGTCCAAAAGCATGTGCTACTTTGAAAGTTCTTTAAAATATATATATATATATATATATATATATATATATATATATATATATATTTTATTTTTTTTTATTTCGTTAATTTCTTGTATATTAGCATATTCTATTTGTTTAATGTAAATATTTATTTATATTAGCTGTTATAATATTATATTTTTTATATTGTAGATGTGTCATATAATAAATAAAACGTATTACTATTCAATTTTAACTTTTGTGGTACAATTTGTGTTGGAGTACAAAAAAAAAAAAAAACAGTAATATCGTGGCCATTGATTTCTCCACTTTATTCAACCTAGTCATCAACTATTCAATTCACTCCGTCTCTGCCCTCTAAAGATTTCGACCATTATCGGCAATATCCTCTTCAAAACTCTAATTTTAACTTTATTTTTGCCCCTAACACGTGCCCCAAACAAGATAAAGTTACAAATTATTATCCATCTCAGAAGATTCATCATTCTTGCAAAAAAATTATTCAGTATTTTTAGAACATTATTACGTAATATTTCAGAAAAATTACATACAGTTATTTCAGCATGTGCAGTCGGTCTACCTAATAAAAAATTAAAATAATGTTAATTTTTACGAAAATTTAATACAACTAAAATAACTTAATTAAGTATCAGCTTTTACGATATTATATATTAATATTGATTATATTTGACATAAGTGATCCTTTTTTTTTCTGGTTATTGTATTCTACTAATAATTTTATTTTTATGATCAAATTAATTATTTTTAAAATTAATAAATATGAAAAATATTCAATATATATGCCAAGAGATTATGATCATAATAAATTAGGTATAATTTACTATTAATGTCAAGTTTTATGATTTAAATTTTTTATATAAATTTTTTTAATTATTAATTCTAAAAATAGTCAATTTGATCATAAAATTTAAAGCAAAACATTTATTATAGGATAAAAAAAATATGTCAAACAATACTATTTAGTTCTTAATATATCATCGGAACTCCTACATCTCCTAATTAAATCTATATACATGCATTTTATTCCTATCAAACTCGGTATTATTTGTTTAGATTTTGTTGACATGTAACTTAAACGAGAAAAGGTCAACTATGCCTAGTATGGAATATTAGAAGATGATCATAAGTCAGTAAAATTACATAAGAATAAAGGGTACAGGTAAAGAAGAATATATTCGCGAACTAAGACTTCATAATCATCAGTGATTGGTTATCGTTTGGGGATTCATACTTGTGAAAGCTCATTCTGCGTATTTGTTTCAATTTCGAAAGTTGTTTCTTTTGGGTATTACATGGCTTGCGGGAGTGAGTATTTGATTATAATCGAGCATTAAATTTTATATAATTTTATTATTTAAAAATAATACTAATTGAATAATCGAAAATCGAATAATATTATTCGTTATATAATCGAAATATGAATTTATTTTTATCAAATAAATAAAAATTATTTCAAATTTTAAATTAGAGTTTTCAAATAATATTTAACCACAATCAACAACTATAATAATTCATAAATTATTTTAATAATTTCAATTTAATAATACATAAGTATATAATCATAGAACAAAGTTTTTTTTTTTTAAATATCTAATTCGATTATTCGGATATCCGAATAGCGTAATTTTAAAACTGTAATCAAATCCGAATACTGAATAATTAAACGGTTATAACTGAATTAAACAAAATAACCGAAATAATTAGGTTAAAAAATTTCAGTTAAGTTCGATAATTCAATTTTATTTGTTTTTTGCTCAACTCTAGTGACTTGGTATTAGAAGTTGGATAGAGTTGAGTCTGAATTAGCACGTATTGATAGAATGAAACTATGCAAAATCGAATTTGGCCGGACAATAGATTTGTTAGACCCAACCTTGATCCAGACCTTACCCATATGGTTCGCCCAACCCAATTTTTTTTAAAGTAATTTTTAAAAATAATTCAATAAATGAAACTAAATGAAAATGAAAATGAAAATTTATGTTTGTTGTACTGTAATAGGCAATGTTATTTATTTTTTCTATCTACCTAAAAATCCTAACCTCAGAGGGTTCTCCTTTTGGAGAAATCCTCCCCCTAAATCTTGTTTTGTCTTTCATTTGATACTTCTTTTCTCAATGAAATGAAATAAGTGATTTCTTTCTATTTTATTGTTATTATTATTGTTATTATTATTATTATTATTATTATCTCCTCGTGTGAGATGATTTGCATTATTTGTTTGTGATAAGTTTTGAAAATACACTCTTAATATTATTAATGAAACAATAATATTAAGAATGTATTTTTGTTATGTGTTTTATATTTATTCTTAAAAATTTAAGTTGGACGCTTAGTAGGAATCAGATGCTGGGTAACGAAAATAAGGACGCCAAATTGAAGACGACGCATATGGTGATGTTTTTCTTGTTTCACCACTCAAGCATGCATTTCAGTTATCTAGTTATGTAATTATTATCGGAAAAGTATAAATTAATAAAAATTAATGATAAAGTAGAATACTAAATACATCTCAATCATTTAAAATCATTTAAAAATAGGATATGACACGTAAATTCATTTGACTCTATTTTTTAATAATTAAAATAAATATAATATTTAATTTATATTTATATAGTAATGTCCTTTATAAGCTAGACCAACTAGACTCCTCTTCCACATCAATCCAGCCCCGGCTCTCTTGAATATTAAAATTGGACTTCAAGTTGTTTTTATTTTCAATGTCCAAATGAGCAGGCATTGAGTTTGATGAAATATCTTTTCCACGTTTTAATGATTTTATTAGTATTTTTATATAATTTAATTTTTTTATTAAAAATAAATGAAATATATCAATGAAGAAATAATAAAACAATAGTTTAAATAAGCACTAGATACAACCAAACACGTTGCGGCAGGATTATTCATTTTGTTGAAAAAAATATATAATTAAAAATTATTTATGGTGTGATTTAGAATACAAGAGTTGGTCTTTTTTATTCACAAGGTGAATAAAATATATGTTTAGATCAATTAACCATCAAACAAGCACATACAGCAGCACTATCTCCGTTCGTTTTTATTTGTCGTTTTAGAGAATAATTTCCCCCCCCCCCCTTTTATTTGCCGTTTATAAATTTTAAAAAAGTATTAATAATTTAATTTTTTATATTATTCTTATATTAAATATCAACATTTTTTTTTAATCTTTTTTTAATGAATTTTTGAATAATAATATTAAAATTTTCATTTATACGAAGAAGATGCATTGCCAAAGCTATTGGGCTTTTATGATCACTCACTCAGATAAAGTATTTTTGCAAAAAATAAAAATATAGGGCCGATTTGGCAATGCATCTTTTTGGGCAATATTAATATTAGGATTTAGGGGTATTATCGTGAGAGGGACTGAGGGAGAGAGGCCGGCCAAGGTAGACGGCCGTTAGAGGAGAGGAGATTATCATGGCTGATTGATAGCTTCCGTTTCCGTTGAAATCAGATACTACTACTAGTATACTATTTCAGTCTCTCTCCTCCCCCGGAGTTTACGGAAATTGGAAACAACACGAACGAACCCAAGCCTAACCTCTTTTCAAGTTTGACTGCCTATTTTTATTAAAATGAATGGACGGCCTAAATTTGGTCTAGCTTCAGTTTTAAGTCAAGTGCACCCAATACAGTAGACTTGAACCTTTACAAGTTAATTTCCGAAAAATATAATAACTCCGGCAGTTATCTAAGTGGTTATCATTATCGCACTCACCCTGAACATTATGATAATTGTCATGCCATAATGAGAAGGTGAGTCACTTTTTCAAAATAGCCATTGCACAATTTCAAAGTTAGAGAAGAACGTAAGCTATAAAAAGAAGTTAACAATTAAGATAAAATCTAATGTCATTTTTATCTACTAAATAGTAAGCACTTATATTGTTAAAGAATCCCACTCATAATGGGTCTCTGAATTTTGGAGAGAGAAACTTTTTAATAACATACATACTACTACTACTAATCTCAAGAGATTCATGAGATAGCGTTATATATATATATATATATATATATATATATATATATATATATATATATATATATATATATATTCGCATGATTACTACTTTTCAATAACTTTCACTTCATTGGATTTTGTCCGTCTGTTTGTTTTACTGATAGAATTATTAAGAGCAAGAGAGGGAAATGATTATGCCTTTTTTTCTTTTGTAGGTTTCTTGAGTTTCTCATCGGAGGAAAGGAACCTTTGTTTTTGAATTTGAGATGGTGGGCAAAAGCATTTTGACACTTAAGAGTTTCTTGATTATTACTCTCTCTTCTTTTTTTTACCTTCAAATGACTTTGTTCGTAAATTCTTGTTTATTTGGTTCGTAAGCTTTAATCTCTTAGTAATTTGATTTAGCATTCTTTATAAAAATCTGTTTCTTTCTATGACAGCAGTTTGTCCTGTAACTAATTTCTTCACGAGGTAATGTCAGCAGGGAAAAAAAATTCAAAAATGGAGAAATAAAAACCTATCTTTAGCTCTCTGGGCTATTATTTTAAGATCTGATACCTTCTGTTAACCTTTTCCTCCACACCCTGTACTTGTTCTCATCACTTCTCTGCTCGCAACATGTAAAGATTCCAAGTGTCCTTCTCAGTGTTATTTCAGTAAATAACCTCGTCTCTTTCATTCGTTTTCACCACTTGTAAAATCTTAACCACCATACTTTTTAAGGATATACTACTACTATATTGTAAAGCTACTCACTATATCTATTTCTCTATACAGTTCAAGTTTTGATAAGGGAGATGGGAAAAGCTATCAGGTGGTTGAGAGGCTTGTTGGGGATGAAGAAAGATAAGGAAAATGGGGATAATTCCAATTTGAGTGACCGGAAAGACAAGAAGAGGTGGAGTTTTGCCAAGTCCGGGACTGTGGGTCAGATTCCGGCCCCTGATACTACTTGGCTGAGATCTTACATTTCTGAGACGGAGAAAGAGCAGAACAAACATGCAATTTCTGTTGCTGCGGCCACGGCAGCCGCTGCTGATGCTGCTGTCGCTGCGGCTCAGGCTGCGGTTGCAGTTGTTAGACTCACTAGCCAAGGCAGAGGAACTCTATTTGGTGGCGGCAGGGAGAAATGGGCAGCTGCTAAGATTCAAACTGTTTTTAGAGGCTACTTGGTAATTTAATTTCTTCTTTTTGCTGCATTTCCATTTTCTTACTTTCAAATTTTGGTACTTTAAGATAGTAGGTTCATGGCTTGATTTCCTAATTCTGACTTGTTCATTGAGAAAGGTTTTTTTTTCAATGCCAATTATAACTAAATTTGATTATCAACCAGACTAGTTGGTTCCTTGTATTCTTTGGTATGGTCAAACAATTGTCTTTTTCAATATACCATCTCATCTCATCTCTTCTGATATTAAATCTTTTGAAATTTGAAACTAAGTCATTTGAATTTGGTTACAAGTAGTTTCTCCTGTTTTGTGAATGATGTTGTCTCTTTGTCTGTACTTGGTAATTTATTTGAGGGGCCATGTGTACACTTGATAGTTGATGGTCCTCATTCTTTTGTTACTTTATCTCAAATTCGTTCATGACTTGTTTTTGATTCTTTCATCAGTTGGAAGAATTTCGGAGCTTCAGCTTTGAATTAATGTTGACTTTTATATGCATCTTTCATGTAACTTGAACTTTTGAATTTCTTTGTATTTTTCTCTTTGTTTTTTTTATCTTATCTTGAATCTGGTCTTTCATTAATTTGTTTAATGGATTTCTCTACCTTTTGTTTATGCAACAGTCACGAAAGGCTCTTCGGGCTCTAAAAGGACTGGTAAAATTACAAGCTCTTGTTCGGGGCTACCTTGTTAGGAAGCGTGCTACCGCCACTCTTCATAGTATGCAAGCTCTCATAAGAGCTCAGAACGCTGTCCGATCTCAGAGGGTTCGCCGTTCTTTCAACAAAGATCATCCTTGTCATACAGAAAAACGACACAGAAAGTACATTGTAAGAATCAATTATTATACTTAGTAGACTATAATTATATTCTTTGTGTTTAAGTTCTCATGGACTTTGTTATGTTTTTTTTCAGGAAAGAGTTGATGAGAAGCCTAAAGTTGAGTACCATAGTAAGAGGTTATCAGCTTCTTATGGAACTGCATTCAATGGTTTCGACGAGAGCCCAAAAATAGTCGAAATTGACACGTTCAAGCCTAAATCAAGATCCCGTCATATGAACACCTTTGCATCTGATTCCGGGGAAGACCCAAATTACCAAACTAGCTCTTCCCCTCTTCCATGTCCAATTCCTGCCCAGCTCTGCATCCCCGATCATCGACGTCTTCCAGATTTTGAATGGGGATTCTTGGGTGATGAATGTAGGTTTTCAACTGCTCAAAGCACGCCGCGATTTGCAAAGTCTAGCCGCTCGAATGCCCCAGCAACACCAGCCAAGAGTGTATGCGGAGATAGCTTCTTCCGACCATATTCCAACTATCCTGGTTATATGGCTAACACACAATCATTCAGGGAAAAACTGAGGTCTCATAGTGCTCCCAAGCAAAGACCAGATTCGGGGCCAAAGAAGCAATCGCTGAGTGAAATAATGGCGTCAAGAAGTAGCTTTAGTGGTGTTAAAATGCAGCGGGCGTCGTCTTCTCAAGTTTTGAAAGAGAAACATGGCTGGATTTGTGTAGGGAAGTAGTAGTGTTTTAGTGCATAGAGAACAGAGTGCATTTGTAAATTATTTGTCAAGATTTGATTGAATGAATCACTAGTACTCTACATGAGCGAAATATTTGTTGCGTCATATTTTCAGTTTTTAGTTGAATTTGAAAGAGAAATTTAGGGTTACGATCATTGCAGCGCAGTGCATAATATTTTGAGCGATCATGCGAATATAATAATACTCCAAGTAAATGAAAATTAAAAAAAAAAACAAATGCCTTAAATTCAAGCTAGCTAGATATAGAAGAAAACAAGTGTAGCAGTCTACTTACTGTTTTTAAATTGTGTATTAAACAGCCCTTGGATACGGGCATCTAATTTTCCCGCTTTTGTTGGTCTAACACTTACTTTTTCATGGGGTAGTTAAGTAGGGGGAGTATTCGACAAGAAAATATCAGTCGCTCCGGTCAACTTTATGATACTTGTCAAGCATGCACAAGGGGGAATTTGGAAACGGTGGCCTGGCCCCGCTGGGAAAAACTTGGGATAGATACAGTAGTATTATTTTATAAAGGATTTAATTGCTTGGTTTCCCAAGAAAGCGAGACTTGTAGTACTATGAGGCTTCCTTCCATGTACGTAATCAATTCATTCAAAGCAACTGAATTGCTGGCTTGCTTGCTAGCTACTCTGTTTGTCCCTAGTTTCACTGTTCGATTGACCAATTTTCAAGTAATTATTACTCATAAATTGTCTAATACCGACATAAAAAAAAATTCTTTTACAAACTTGTGAGACGGGTGTGATAATTAAAATCACATAAGAATTACATGAAATAAATTATATATATATATATATATATATATATATATATATATATATATATATAGGATAGCGATCCATAATAAATATTTATTATGAAAATAAATTGGACAAACACCATCTTATCCACACATTTTAACTACCTACGGATTAGATTTGTATTGACAAAATGATTGTCCGTTAGTTATACTAGTGGACTGTTTAATGAAACATGCGGGACAATCTTATCCCTCATTCTGTGAACGACGTCGCAGGGTACGAAGGAAATCAGACCATCCGCTGGTGCTTATCTGTACGACGTCGCAGCAGTAGTAAACATTCACCATCCGAGCGGACGAGAGAACCATATTGAAGTTTCAAGAGCTTGAGAGAGTGTAGCTTTTTCCTGAAAAATATAACATTATTTCATTAGAGATTGTAGGTGCAACATAAAGCAAATAATCTTTAAAAATAAACTTTTATACAAGAATAATCTTGCCCAAAACTGAGGCATCAAAACTTCTTCCTCCAAAACCTGTAATAGGTGTCCCACTCAAAGACGATATAACAGACAACAAAATTGGTTCAACAAGGTGAATAACCGCTTCTTCTGGATTTGAGTGAACGCATGCACAACAAAGCAGCCCAACCTCTGCGATTGCCCCAGGAAGAATATTTGTCTTAACAAACTAGGAATTTTTTTCCAGAGCCTGATGAAAATGGCATAAAGAAATTCATAAAAATATCATTATCCTAAGATAATATTTTATATCTTCTAATTCAGATTTGAAGTTCAGAGCTAAACCTGGTTAAACAGTGGTTTTGAAAGCCTTCCAAGCAAAATTTGCAACATGAAAAAGTAATAAGGACCATCCTCAACCAGGAAAGTTCCTGAAGTTGCCAGTGAATGAACACCTTCATCCCTGCAGCACCTATTAAGGGCACACAAAAAAATGGGTATGCAACAGAAAACTTATGACATGAATTTGGCATTTGAAAGTTGGCTCTTACAAAACACTACTAGCTAGGTTCCAAGTGTTGAAGTAAAGAAAATAGACGGCAAAATAACTCATCAAGCTACTTAGAAAAGCTGACCGTCGCCATGAACGGGAGCTCGTCTATATTATCTTCCAGTATTGTTATCTGCACATTAAAAGGAAAAAAAAAAGAGTTGTCTAATTTGTTTTTATAGCAAATATTTATTATGAATCGCCTTTCATATATATATATATATATAAACTACCTTGAAGAGGGACATTAATTCCTAGAAGAAAAGGAAGTCTGGTACCATAAATTGGATTAGATGGGCGAGTAATAGATTGGCAAGTCCCTAATACAGTAGTAATTAACAAGTTTTCTTCCATTCTCCTTTCAACATTTTAAAAGGAATGCTTACTGCTAATTGGTTTGTTTCAAATAACTGGAACTCTGGGTTATGCTTAAAAAATGGAGTGTGTTCTCATTTTTTCTAGAAATGGAGTAAACTTAATTAAACTGAAATACCACCAATAGATAAACAATAATAGTGTTAGGGATACGGAAACTTTTATCTTCAAATAGATTGATATTAAATATTTTAATAATAATTAATTTCAAAAAATATTTAAATTAATATAATAATAATAATAAAATATTTAAAATATTTTTTTGACTAAATATTTAAGACCACTGCGAATTTCTTATCAGCAATGATTAGAGATTGATATGATTCATATTTTTGGAGATTCCATCGAAACTTGGACCCCCAGCAACAGCTCATTGGAATGCCTCGTGCCTTTGGTAAAAGACACATTCATGAGGGCAATTTTGGTAATCGGGCCATCTTTGACTGCATCATTATCCTCTACCCTTACATCACCCGGGTACATTTCGTGCAGTGTGTAGATAAGGTCTATCCATTTCTGTCTTGGACAATAACATTCTTTTCCAGAGTTACCCTCCTTCTCTCATTATAATTTGAGATATTAATTAGGAAATACGTAAAAGTTAAATTTTATTTATTTTTCAGAGCCTCGACATATCTAAAACGCATTTTTATCTAATCAATTTGTTCATGCAAAATGAATATATTGGAGGAATCAATTTTGTGTGTGTGCAGGCATCCATAACCCTTCTTATATATATGTATTTGGAACTAGGCTTTAGTTTACAAATTAATTATTTCATTAATTAAAATTAATATCAATTTTGAACTTTAAAATCTTAAAAATTGAATTTGATAAAAATTAAATAAGAAACATGTTGGGTTGTGCATTCATTAACATAAATGAGAGTTATCTATTCGTATAAGGTATAGTATGAGAGACTTCTGAGCTTTAAGATGTACTTCACATTTGGCCCTGTTGTCAAGTGTAGCAACCCTTAGTAACTGTTATCTTTGTATTAGTAAAGCTTTTAATTATTTGTGGCTTCTGACTAAAAGCTCTGATGCCATAGTGCAGGTAGGCTTTGTGGTTTGAAAATTACATACTTCTGTAGTGATTTGGTTTTGTTCCTTTTGTGTTATTATCATTGTTCAGTACCTTGATCCCAACACTGTATGAAACTCTTTGGGGGCACTTCTTATGGAACTTGAGCAGTTCTGATATCCCTTCAGCTTTTGAGGAATCGTCTCTTTGGAGAGAATCTCCGTTAGTTTTTACCATGCTGAAGTCAAACAAAAGCTTTAGAAAGCATAAAGCACTTTTGCACCAATGAAGGGTTTTTTTGTTTCTCTCTTCTATGTAGGTTTTAGGCTATCTGGGAGATCACCAATTTTGATTTGCTTCAACTCTGCTATTCCAAACAATGTACAAGATTGCACCCCAAAATTGGTATATTTTGGCAATGCTATTATAGAACATGACTGAGTTCCAACTACAGGTCTGTCTATTGTGAACAACTCTAACCGTAAAATCTTCTACATAGAATGTGTTACAACTTTTAACACCAGTGTTTCCACAGAATATTCCGGAAAAAGAAAACAATAGGAATACAACAGTAATAACAACAACAATAATAATCATCAACAGGAATAATACTAATAATAATAATTTACATGGGTCGCAGTTGCCTCCTACTTTTGGTGCCTTACTGGACATACTATCAAAAGATGATGGGGATTCCAGCACACGGTCTTTTGTTAGCAATTATAAACTTTGCTTGTTTTTTCAGCTTACTGTATGTTGCTTGAGATCAACACAGAACACTCACAATATGACGTTCAGTTTTGAAGTATGGTTGCACAACTGGAAGACCTAAAGGGGTTGTCCACCGTACAGGTTGATTTTACTATAAAATATGCGAGTAAATGCATGACATGCTGATCATTCAGATTAAGTCATCTGCACGGACTAGCTTGAGTACGAGTACAAAACTGTCTTTTGCACACATGCAATTAAAACAATCAGCCATAGGTTTCTAGAAGTTAGGAAGTCCAATATGTAACTCCAGCCAGCATTCATTTTGTATTTCCTATATCAATTTGGTTATAGATCTGGCAATAGAAATTATCCACACAAACATCAACATTTTCCAATTCAATTGTGTATTAGGATGAGCAAATAGTTACATTAGGGTAGTGGGTAAGGGACTGAGGAGAGGTTTCCGGTAGGTAATCTTATCAAGAGTAGAATGAATTCTGGGAAACACAAACCTGCAAATTGCAATCCAGCATCCCTGCAGGCAACGGCAGTCATCATCATATGTGTACTATCAAGAGAGTGGACAAAATTTGGAGGGAATGCAGTTCTCTGTTTTCTAACATCAACCTGAATTGGGCACAATAACTATAGTGTTGGTAACTAATAAGATGCTTAAAAATAGAGGAGAAAGTACTTTATTAATAATAAATCTCAACTTACTGAGTCACCCTCACGCTGCAAAGCCAAAACCTGAAGGGATGTTTTTATCTGCAACACCATGGTGCAATTAGTAACTACACTGTCACAAAATTATTTTCAAGGCATATGGAAAATTGACAGGGCATAACTTTGACTCAAGATTGTTTGTTCAATGGGCAATAAAAGTACTATAATATAAAATACTTTAACCTACTAAATACTTCTTGTTGAAACATGTTCAAGCGTTAATAACACTTTTTGTGAAATGCAGAGAATAAAAAATTGATTTAGTTCATTTTTTTATATAAAAAAAATGAGATTATGATATTTTTTTATTTTAGTAAATCTTTTTACACAGTACCATATCATATGCCATGTCAGCACACTAATGTACGCATTAAATGTCATGTCTGACGCCACATCACCTCTTAGTTAATTATGGTTCAAATTTTGAATAATTTTGATAATCGTTTGAAAATTCAATATTATTAGTATTAAAAAAATAGTTTGTTTACTTTTCTTTTTTAATAATTTAACAAGAGTTTATTGATTTTATCAGTAATTACGTCTAAAATTTATCTTCAAAATCTTTATCAGGCAAGCGCAGTCATAAGTTTAAGTGGGATAGAAATTGAACAAAAAAAATTGAGCACATAATTCTAGCGAATACTAGCATTTTATTTTAATTTGTGAGTAACACAAGCATCTAATACTACATTTTACTCCATATTGAATAGAAATAAAGATATAGATAGATCGTCCCTCATCTACAACTATCATTTAATTTAATTAATTAATGCGGTACATGGGATCCGTGAGCTTGAAAGTCCGATTGCCGACGTTAGTCCCTATTAGACCACTCCACTGCTCTACCTTTATCCTATTCTTTCCCACACCCACACCCACACCCACACCCTCATTATTCATTCAGTTGCAACTAACAAAAATAAATACTTCCTCTGTTTCATTTTATTTGTCACCGGAGGCCGATGCACAGTATTTGGAGTACTACTTCACACCATTAATTACTCACTATGAACAATATTCGGAGAAAATACAAAGATTAAAAAATAAAAATAATATTTTGTTTGATAAACCAAAATAATTATAAAATTTTAATTTAATATTATTTTTTTAAAATTTATTAAAAAAAGATGAAAGAGAAACAAGTTACTAGTAGTATTTAATGTAAGGATAATACAGATAAATTATTAACATTTCATTGAAATTTATAAATGACAAATAAAAAAAAAAATTACTCTCTAAATAGACAAATAAAAAAGAACAGAGGGATTAATGTTTAACAAATACTTGCGTACGTACTTGAATATTAGCTTCTCCCAAGTATGGTGGCCAGCTCTCTTCAAGTTGGAAGTTCTTTGTTTTTCCAAATTTGATGTTGTTCCCGTAATAAGCACAATCTTATACCCCATTCTCAACAATATTTTGTACTCCTATAGCTTAAGAACCGCTGGCACTGCAGGTGCTCTTCCTTCTGCCACCCACTCCCTGAATTTAGTATTGTTATACTTAATTGCTCTGAAAATAATAATAATAATAATAATAGTAAAGATACTAACGAGAATTTTTAAAAACAGTATATTAAAACTGCACACACATAATTCGTATTATTCATGACAAAATCTCAATGCCTAGACTAGCAAAAGTAGGTATATATACATACAATCTTCTTTATTCATACCCAAATGCAACATCAGAACGAGCATTGTAAGGTAAGTTGGAAAGAGAAGTCTCTGTCAATATCGAAATCCCAAATGTCCTTTCCCTCTCCACCAATTTTGAGGGTTCTAGGCTTTTCACTAGCTCCATCAGCCACAATGCTAGTATCTTTAGCATAGTGTTGGCCTAGCATGTAGAGACCAACATACTCTTCACATGCCTCCGGGAATAAAGTCCAACCCGATGTTGTTGCTTTCCAAAGCGAAACGCCAACTCAGGCAGTTACACCAGAGATTGGGTGACCGGCAGCACCAGAGTGGTCGGAGAAGGTGGATTTGGTGGGAATCAGTACTGCATGTTGCACGGGAAGTAAATGCTAGTAATACCAGCAAAAAGACAAATGATACTGTAGCTTCCATACTTTTGGTATATTTCTCTCTACAAGACTTGAGATATAATTGTATGAAGCTAGCTATAGCGCCTTGGTTCTTTATATAAGCTCTGGTCTACAAGACTTGAGAATTCATGTCTTCCAATATCCTCGGTCATTTCTCTGACCTTTGGGAATTTGAACGCATATGGTTGTTTCTATTAAGAATGTGACACACTTGGCATTGCATTTCTTAAATGTGTATCCTATGAAAAGCCAATATTCTGCAAGTACAGACGCATTCAATCTTGTTAAACTTCTTTTAAGACTAATCAGAAAATGAAGGAAGACCCGAGAATTTAGCCAAAAAAAAGAAGGAAGACCCAAGACTTGCAGGTTTTCTGTTCACTAATCAAGATAACCAAATGTGTTCAAGTTGAGGGTCAATGAAGCCTCAAATAAACAGAAAGAACCTGATTCGCAGCAGCATAAGACAGCTGAAATCAAACACTTGCAAGGTGATAAATTTTTAGGTTCCTACTGATCAATCCAAAACACCGTCCTCACTCCAAGTTTCAGATAATTATTTCTTTTTACCATAATAAAGTTGATGAAAGCAGCATGTTCAAAATTTCAGATTATGTATAGCATTACTATATAGACAAACACAATACAAAGTGCAATACGCTACTACAAAAACTTATATAATTATATAATTTGTTTACAGACGCTGATAATTATATAATTGGTTCAAAACTGAGAATAAGGTGTACCCTAACAAAATATCAACGGGGGACACCATCAAAAGAGAGAGAAGTAACTGCATACGACCCTGAGTCCTTATTTGTTCAGAAAACAAAAAATACTTCTGCTTATCCCAATGCTAAGGACTTGAGGTATTTGCAAAAATTACCTTACAAACAGAGATCATCTAAATGAGTTCATGCTATTGAACTTTAACAGCATCAGAGAAAAGTTTTGTAATTCATCAAATGGTTCACCCACTCTGCCAATAAATGCATATGCGCATGAAACTTCAATTCATGCTCCAGATTCAAGCTCCCGAGTCAAATGTATTGGTAGCGAGTGCTACTCTTGTGAAGAAAAAAATTGAACGTTCTGGATCCTTTTCACTGTTCAACAACAAATACAACAGCAATTTAGTGCACATGAGAATAAATTGGCACTCTCCACCTTCGTCATTACAAGATAAAGCATAAAAAAAAAGAGGTATGAAACCCATTTTACCAATACCTTGAGTAGATAGAAAATTTCTGATCATTGGAATACATTCCTACGAATTATAAATTTGGTTATTTTGTATAAGAAATGAAACAGAGTCCAGATTTCAGCTGGCTTTGCTAACATGTTGCACTTCTCCACAAAGACGAACTGGACCAGAATGTGTACATTCAAATTGAATCCCCATATTTTTATTATAGTTCAAACCTTTTTAGTCATGTCACGATCACCAAGAAAGATATGATCAGAAGGTACACTATAAAAAGTATTCATAGATAAATTCATTCCAGACCGTTATGATCCTTTGGAGAAACATGTTCACTTGATTGGCTGCAAAGTAGAATCCTAAGAGTAAATACTTGAGCAATTTAGGACTGTGGCAGTTAATAGCGATCATGTTTGTCACCTCAAAGGACTGACTACCCAACCTGTAACTGGATTCTGCCTCCGAATTCTAACTGTCCTATGTGAACCATTTTGCAACCTTTCAAGAACAGTATATGTGATTGAATCTGGAGTTAACCCTTGTTGTTTAAGTTTTGCATACAGATCCACTGCCTCAGCAGTCCTCCCACACTTCTCAAGACAGTCTAGTAAGATATTGTATGTCACAATATTAGGGCAACAGCCTTCAGCAAGCATCTCATCAAACAATCTACAAGCCATCTCAACTTTATCCGACTTGCCAAAGCACTCTATTAGCGTGCTATACGTAACTACATCAGGACTGAAACCCTTCTCTTGCATCTCTCTGAACCTCATGTGCGCTTCATCAAGATCACCATTCTTCCCTAGGCAATTGATTAAAGAGTTGTAAGAGATGACATCAGGCTGACAACCACTGTTCTCGAGTTCTTCAAAAATTTTAATTGCCTCATCAACTTTTCCTGCTCTACCAAAGCTGGATATCATGATGTTGTAAGTAAATATGTCTGGAGAAGGACCATCCTGTTTCATTTTTTCAAAAAGATCATGAAGATGGGATACCTGCTTTAATTTACCAAGAGCAGAGAACACCGTATTATACATAAAAGTATCAGTACTTAATCCCTTTTCAGGTATCTTACTCAGCAATTCTAAAGCCTCTGTAATCTTCTTCGCATTGCACAAACTCTCCAACATGGACAAGTATGCATCCCTATCTCCATAATCATGCAAGTTCCACATATTGCAGAACAGCCGATGAGCCTCACTCGCATGGCCCAACTTACTCAGCGTCCTCACAAGATATGCATATTGTGACTTATTCATGTACTTCTTTGACATTTCCACAACCTCATCAAGTCTACCAAGCTGCCCTTCTGAAGCCAGAACATTCAGAATTACACTGTAAGTGAATTCATTGGGACGGAAATCATTTTCCATCATTTTAGAGAAGAGAAAGATTGTCTTGTCAACCATCCGGCTCTTAGCAAGCACCTGGATCATAGTATTGTAAGCAAATAAATTTGGAGAACAGCCCTTCGATAGCATTTCCTGAAAGAGTGCCAGTGCTTTATCAGGCTGTCCCAATCTTCCGGTCATTCTAATCAGAATTGTGTATGTATACTCATCAGGTTCACAGTGCTTCTGTTTCATATCTTCAAAAACCTTGCAAGCCTGGTCAACCTAGCAATAAGCTCAGGTCAGATGATCAGGATCTGTTCAAGTTGTTCTTAGTTATAACCAAAAAGAGAAAGAAAAAAAAAGGAAAAAGAAACACTAAAAGTGGTCCAGCACAACGCAATCACATTGATCAATCATGAACTTAGTTGTTATTAGAGCTTTCACGCTTATTTATGCATTGTAAATTTGTAACGTTTAACAATATGACTTTTAATTATCTTGCATAGTGCAGTTGGCAGTCAAATTATTTGCCAACCATATGTTTTTGATTGCGACCATTCCTATACCACAATAAAACCATGTTCTTCAAGGGTCAATTAAAGAGTAAACTAGTAACCCATTTTTTAATACTACTGGTTCGAATTCTTCACAAGGAGCTAGAATCTTGAACTTAAGCTTACAACAATAGGTCTGCTTAACAGTATTACCATCCATTTTGTCCATACTTACCTTAAAAAACATATGATGAATATACCACAATGAAATTAAGATGACAAACTTGAGGATATTGTGTTACTGTCACTTTAAAAGAAGAATATGTTTTGTGGAACAAAAAAAAAACAGCAAATGGAATTCTTTGTGGTGAAGGGAGTATATCAGAGTGAACAAAAGGAATCTACAGTAATCTTTGCCAAAAATTTAACTAAGCATGCGTTTATTACAATTTCATACTAAATCAGAAATAAATGCAAGGGGCATAAAAATGAAACCTTTTCATCTTTGGCGAGAGAATCAAGTAACATATTATACGCAAATATATCCAATATATAACCACGCCTCCTCATTTCCCCGTAAACTTGTAAAGCTTTATTGGAATTATTGGACCGCAGATACGCCTGAAGGAGGCACTTGTAAGTGTAACAATTCATCCTTAAATCCCATTTTTCCATCAATTCCAAACACATCTCCAATTCTCCGGACCCATCTAACATTCCGATCAAGATATTGACGGTGGAAATCCGACCACGCACGCCGGCTTTCTCCATTTCGTCCAGGATCTGGCGGACGGAATCAAAGCGATCAGGAGATTTTGAATTGGAGAGAATAAGGAGGATACGATTGTAGGTAAAGGTGTCGTGGCGGAATTCAGGGATTGACAAGGGGCAAAAATGAAAAAACTGAAGGGCGAGGGTTGGGGAGTTGAGGGATTTGAGGATTTCGGAGGCTTCAGAGGGAGTCAGGGTTAGGGTTAGGGATTGGAGGTAGTCTGCAAGGTCGAGGAAGGGGTCGGAGGTGGGTGAATTTGACTGGAGGATTTTTGTAGCTTTGCAGATTAGGTCGCGCCGAGGAAGAGGGTAGCCTCGGACGTCGGTTCGGAAGGTCGGGGAGTCCACTTCCACCTCGCATAAGAGGCCGTTGGGGGTTTCCTTGACTACCCTGCCACTGTATTTGGTGGCGTAGCCGCGGAGGAGGAGGAGGAGGTGGCGGCGCCTCATTGTCAGCTTCTTGAGATTTTAGGCCGTTGGCTTAATACTCAAAAGAGTTAGACTCAAAAATAGGACGAACCCAAAAAACAAAATAATAATAATAATGATAGACCCCGTGACCTTCGACAGCTGAGGTATCCAGCAGATACTTTAGATTTTACTAAAATTTTAGTTCTTGAGCGAAATTAGTTAAATTTTTATAAGAGTCCAAAAACATTGCTTGAACTGGAATAGTATTTCTTATTGGTCATTTTTTGCTTATTTTTTATTTATCCAGAAAAATAAAAATTTGAGTACTTACTAGTAGCTGCAATAAGGGAATTAAAATGTATCAACTAGGCTAGGCTAGCAATTGCTAGACCATAAGTTATCTCCATTTGCATTGCAAGGTCATAAATTTATAATGAATGAATGAAGGCCCCTACCTAATTCTTCTCCAAATGGCCCTAAAAGTCGAATTATAATAATATAAGCTCCTAAAAAATACATAGACCAAGTTGTGGCCTATGACAGAGTTTAACATAGTTAATTCAAGATTTATGACAGAGTTTAACATAGTTAATTCAGAATCTTAATAGGTAGGCAAGACATTAAAATTGCTGAAACACTCCGTGTGGCCTTCAGGAACACCAATAATTTAACAGACTAAACCAGATATTCATTGAATGCAGTGTTCCCAAAAAGAGATGAAAAATGGGAAGTAAAAAAAAAATCATGTCAAATTGGATACAACAGACATCTGTCACTTATCTATCACTCTCTAAACACTCTGTTGATCAACTCCTTCAGATTCTGGCAGCCCAAAATTTTCATATCCATGAGATCTAGGGTTGACATAGATTTCTCAGCTGATTTGGGAACAATACACATTTTATATCCCAGCTTTGCCACTGTGTTTACCCTCTTCTCCATTCGTGGTACCTACAATTGTGTACCACTAAAAACGTTAATATGGCAGACTATGAAAAAGGTTTCACTACACATTCTAAGAAGTAGAGCTAACATATTTTAATCATTTGGCTAAGAACATTGCGAGTTTGCTTACATTGAAAAATAGTATGACATAATTATTAACCCATTCTCAATCAGCAATACTGAGAAACATCACTACCATTTTACATCTTGGACAATTCTCAGTGAGTGTTTGTGCTAGAAGTCACCATTCAGTTGAGCTGTGTGGAATAATGTCACACCTAATTTTCTGAATATTTGCTAGGGACAAACAAATACTTTGTTATATGTTATAGATTAATAAATTATATACTTTTTACATGGTCAAATAAAGTGTATAAAAAATTTAAAACACATCAAAGGGGGCCAGAACTCATGTTTATTTGACAATATAAGGGAGCATACAAAGAAACCTCAAATGCTTAATACTATGATGTACTCTCAAAAAAGATTATTAGTAAATAAATGGCTTGAAATGAGAAAGTATGATACAAATTTATTCCGCAAGCCCACATTTACTCAGCTTTTAAAGCTTGGATGTTTTATTTAGTGAAAATTAGCCAAAATGTTATTCCAACCTAAAAATAGTATTAACCTAGAAATATTTTTTGGCACAACTAGATAGTTTTTCAGGAAAGAGTTGGCATTCGTATTGAAATTCTAATTTATCTATAGGCAATGAGGAAATATATACATACCATTCGAAGTTCACCACCAAGGCCAATTTCTGCAATGAATGCCATACCGACGGGGATAGGAAATTCCAAGAAACTAGAAACCACAATAAAAACACTATTCCAATTACGAGCAGAGAACCATATGGTGACTAATGATGCAATGAAGTCTAGAAGATGCAAGACAAAGCAGTTAAAGAAATGACTGCAATAACTTATGATGCAAATTCAGCAGTTCAATTTGAGCCAACACAATTTATGGGCTTCGTCTGACACTTTATAGGCTTGGCTTTGGGTTTATAAGATCCTACCCAGGCCTTGAGTTGGGTGTTGATTGATGACCTAGTCAACTCAACTGATGCCAAGCTTAAAAAACTCCCCAGACAAGAGTCATAACTACAATGGGATATTCATAATATCTTGTTTACAAAGAAATCTAATGTTAAGAAAAGATACAGTAGTTCCAAAAAACCGTATTTCTTACAGACAGCCAAAGCCAAGCAAGCCGAGCCATGTCTTGCTCCTAGGCATAAGTTATATATATTGTTATTTTAACAAGCTCTTAATGATAATATTCATGCTCTTAAAGATAGATCTGTAGCCCTTGCGATTCTGCATCATAAAAGTACAAAATATGTGTGTCAACTTCTAGCATACTACTCTCAGAGTATTCAAAGTATATCAAATTTGAGTAGGAACATATTGACTTAAGGTAGAATGAGGTTTTGTTTGCAGGCTCTCAGGTTATAAAGGCTGCCTTCAGTACTAAAAAGCTAAGCTACGAAACCAAACCAAACCTCCCAAGTTAGTTCGTAGAGAAGTCTTTGATTCAAAACCTGATAACTTGTTGCAACTTGGGGTGGGGTGGGGGTGGGGGGATATTCACTATAATATAGTAATATATTCATATAACTCAGGTGTGGGCCATTCATAATAATAATGCAATAAAATGGCCATGAAACAGTAATATGTGGGTGCATATTTCTGATACATATAACACTCTTAACAAGTTAAAGAAAAGGCTGTTTGATCTCAATTACTAAATACAAGGCATACCTGCTACAAATTGCAGCTGCTACTGCCAGATCCCCAGCAGTTTCGGTCAGAGTCAATCCACTTACAACATTTAAGAAGACACCCTACAAAAGTAAAAGGGAAGAAAACAATCACAGACACACACACACACACACACACACACACACACACACATATATATAAACCAAAAAAATTATTAGGTCCAAGAATTTACAGTCATCCTGTTTAACTTGCCGAACATTGTCGAACTCGAACCGAACTTGAACCTCATTAGTCGAACTCGAACATGTTCGAGTAGCATTATCGAACCAACGCACTTTCGCGAGTTCGGATCGTTAGTGTTCGTGAACAGTTCGCGAACATGTTCGAGTTCGCGAGCAGATCAGGTTCAACTATATGCTCGAGTTCGCCTATAATGCTCGAGTTCGTCTATTATGCTCGAGTTCACAAAAATTAGGCCAAATATTTTTATTTTTTTTGAAAAATTTAAACTTTAATTACAAGGTTAAGAGGACTCAGATACTCGGACTTATTTAGGAATTAGGAATAGCCAAATAAGATATAATATATCATAATATCATATTATAATATATTCATATATATTAAATTAGTAGTAGTGGTCAATATTATTATTAATTAAATAATTAGTCTAAAATAAATAAATATTACTACTTTTAATTAACCCAAAAAAAAGGAGATATTACTACTTCCTTAATTAATTATTTTCATATTTTTGCATTTTTTACTTTTAGGTGAAACAAAAGAAAAAAAATATTTCATCTATTTCATAAAAAGAGTCTTATTTGATATTTTTTTATAATGAAATTATAAAATTCTAAAATTTAAAATAATATGAATTTAGTTGATTTAGATTAATTCAATGTCTAATAAACTAATATTTTTAAGTTGTTAACCTTGAAATGTATTACTACTAGCACTGAATCCTTCTTTCGTTCTTAAATATAAGTAATAAGATCAACTGCTCAAGTATGAATTTTTAATTCAAAAGGGATGTGGTAATTAACTTTTGAATAAAATAAATCTTGAGAATTATTTTATAAAAAGTTTATAATTTTTCTAATTATATTGTTTAAAACTAAATAATACTAAAGTAATATATTAAATTTTACAATTTTGTAAATTAACTACAATTCTAAGATCAAAGTAATTTAGAGACTTTGTTTCTTTTTGTGTTTGTGGTTTTTTTTATTTTACCTTTTTGCTTATTTTAATTTAAATTATTAACTCATTTTAATTTCATGCAAACGGTACTGTGACATTATTTTATTAGATTATTAAACTTTTTAAACACTATTTTTTATACTAAATATGATTACTTAATTGCATAAAACAAAGTTAGTCAATTATTTTTTCTCACCATCTCACATATACAATGTAAGTCTGTAACACTAAAAAATTCAAAATTGTTAAAATCAAGTTTGCACTTTTAATTATATGGTTGATAGACGATAGATTGATGTAATGTACAATAGTAATTGTACAATGACTATTACTCTATTAGTGAGGTCTGATACATTGATAACTTGATTTCTCTATTCTTTATTTTGATTTGGCAATTTCAATAACTCATGCAAATATAAGCACTTGTATTGTATCATTCTTTAATTAATGTCAAATTATCATTGCATGATGATTAATGACATTATTTACGTGATTTATGACATGGGTTATAATTTATTAAATTATTAGTAATATAAATTGTAATAATCTAACAATCATTGTTAGAAATTTTATGAAAATATTATAATTGTTTTAATTAAATTATAGGTGACGAAGTACACATTATTATTTATTAATTATTTAATAAAAATGTGTACTTCTAATCAATTATTAAAAAGACAAAAAAGATGTTTAAGTAATAAAAAAAGAAAATTACTAAAAATTTAACAATTATTGATAAGACAAATTTTAAAATTTAATATGAAATAACTAATTATTTGTATTTAGAATTTAAAAACATTAAACATGAAAGAAATACAATTCGAATTCAAGCAGCTAATGAGCCAAACCGAATTGCGTCGAACACTAACATAGTCGAATCGAGCTCGAACCGAACTGTTTACGAACATAGTCGAACCGAACCACATAGTTCGCAAACATGTTCGATCGAGCAATCGAACTTGATATCATGTGCGAGTTCGGCTAGAAAAAGTTAGATAGTCGAACTCGAACCGAACCGATTCGCGAACAGTTCGATTCGTTTGCAGTTCTAATCAAATAGATGACATGTGAAAGGATGAAACGTATCAGCTAAACTAGCGTCCACATACACGAGGCTATTTGCCAAGAAACAGATAATTCCACCCTAAATTTTGTATAAAAGTCGGGGTTCATTAGTATATTCAAGTCAAAAGTCCCTTCCCCTAATTAATCAATATTATAAATCAAGTGAATCTCACTATTGTCAAATTATAAATTAGTCCTGCAATTAAATTACACGAGTTCGTATGTGCAAGTTCTAAATCACACATATGAGCTGTTGAAGGAAAGGACAACATGCGTCTTAAAACCCCTTCTGTGGATTTTTATAAAACCTAAACTGAAATCATCACTTTCCAAAATCGAAGTATTTCTAATTGTTTCCGTATTACCGGAAACTCCTCTGTACTTGCCCAATCGGTCTGAACATCATAAAGAATGTATATAATCAACTAAACTCATATACATCAAACCTTTTTTCCTCTTTAGTAGATAAGATAATAATATAGATCCACAAATTTAAAGTCGACACAAATGAAGGAATTGAACAGGTTCTATTGTTGGCATAATTTTGAACTTCTTATATGGTTTTTTCACTTTTCACTATGTCTATAATTGTGTTTGTTATTTTCTTATCGATACACCATTTTGTTTGTTTTATGTTCATCTCCTTTCCCTTCCTTAACATTTTTTTTTGTTTTTCTTACTGGCTTTATATGACTATGCATGTTTGTGTATTTTAGTTTATATGGGGGTTTTATTAATATTATTTGCTTTCTTTGAATTCTATTTATTTTCTTATTGTGAGCCAGGTATAGAAAAGAGGGGCATGCGCATGTCACTTGAACATGTGTGTGACCCGAAAGAAATCAACTATCAACCCACACGAAAAAAGCCAAAAATATTCTAAGGCATGGACAGAGAACCCTACCTAGGCTTTGGGACACCCATCTTCTGCTCCTACTTGCTATCTTTATACACTCTTCGAATAAAGTTCATGTATGTTAAGTTTGACTGTCTAGAGTGAAGACTTGAGATTGTGAAGTTTCCTCCCCAAATTCTTTGGCAGAACTCAGCAGAAGGCTTAGGGAGGTCCCTTCAAATGGGACTTGGTTAAGGATATTGGTTTGGTGGCTAGAAATATGGGATGATTCAGGTTTCATAATAGGAAGCTCCACATGACACATGGAATGAAATCATATGAGTTAGTCACGTGACCAATCACCAATCAAATGGGGGCTGCCCCATTATAAATTAATACCACTCTCATGACTTGCTCACTCATTCTCTGAAGGCTCTCTAGACAGTGCTGCCCCGCTGCCTAGGTGATGCTTGCCTATTTTTCTCCCTTCTCCTACTTCAACCTGTTCCCATTTCCTCCACTGATTTCTCTCCTCATACAAACCCTAGCTTCCTACGGTATGATTCCCTCACACACTTGTCATATGCCCACTCAGTGCCCATGTTTTTTATACCTCACTTTGTAATTTGTATCTTGACTAGTCCCACAAGTCTGTAGGTACTCATGCATGTCCACACAATTCTATACTCCTGTTGATAGGGTAATCTTGGCATGGCTTCTACAATTTTATTCTCTCTTCCAGGAAAACTAATTTCTGTGAAATTGAGGAAGATAATGATATAGAAACCTTTAGAATACTTGGACAATATATTAAAAAAGAAAAAAAAATGATTATCGAGGAAACATCACATTACATTTTCTTGGAGCTTTAGACCAGCTTGCTTCATAAGAACCTACAAGTTAAGAGATATAAAGCTGAGTTCAATTGCGGAGTTTTCCACTACAACATGAATATCCAATAATATTCCAGCATACTTCAACTGGAAGTATGCAAGTACAATACCACCAGAATGAATCATTCAACACACCATATTAATCGTCAACTAACAATGTAAATACGAAACAATACTTTTTTATTTTATTTTATTTAAAATGTGTATCACTGTAAAGTAACAAGTAAACTGAAACCAGACATACAATACTACCTGGGGCAGAAAATTTATTTAACCATGAATCTAAGATAAATATAAATCCATCAAATATCCCACAATTTCTTCAATGGACAAACTGAGAACATCCAAACAAAAACTAGATATCCAAGCTAATTAAAATCTTCTGTAAAGAACAGACAATTAGAGTGAATTGCTTCTAATAATATATTTGAACTCAGAAGTGTGTAAATTGATATGACTCTATGAAACAGACATGAGAACTATGATTAACTAATTACACTATAATAATGAAAAATAACTTTCAATTTGATCTATTCTTTGTGATACAAAATCCTTGTAGTAGTCAAAGATTTGAGGCTAATAATAATCAGGTATTCAGCTTCAGTAAAATGACCAAAATCTAGGGTTTGGGAGTTCAAAACCTCTAGAAGCATGTTATTAATGAAAATTTAATGTTCTACTAAACCGGTCCTACAGTCGAATGATGGCATGTTTCAAGTGAAGTGCACAGTTTTTGGTCTTTTTGTGTCACATTCTATGTCCTGATGACCAGACCTTAATAATTCTGGGTACAATTGATTTTTCAGACCTTCTATCTTCACTATGTGGTTTAAAACTAGAAATTTCTAAGTTTCTAACCAATAATATCCCAATAAAATAGTAATCAAACAAGTGCCTAAGGGATGATGTGTTAAGATAAAAGTTAACAATTACTTACTGAAATTATCATGTCTGCTCTGCTTGCTTGAATCCCATTGACCTGCCTTAAAACTGATGACCCAGCTATACATAATGCCTACACAGAAAGACTTTCATTGCTCAGAAATGAAAAGGTTGCTTGGTCTCTTATCAGACGATCAGAACGCTTTAGCATAGGCAAACAGCAATTAAAATTGTCATGAAATCCTTTTTTCATGCCCACGTGTCTAAGATCTGGTTTATATTAGGAAAAATTGAGGTGCCATTTCAAATTTAATTTGTGTGTTATATAGAAGAGAGTGGTTTCAAATGCTTCCTACAAAGTAAAAATGTTGACGGACGAATATAGAGCTTCACTTACTAATTGAAGTTATTAGTGTTTCTTTTACAAAATCTATGTTGCAAGGCGTGTTTATAAGACACCAAGAAGCAATTGTAGTGTGGAAACTAATCATCCTTACCGACAAATTTTTCTGTAATTCATTGTTTGGTAGTTTGCACAGAGAGAGAGAGAGAGAGAGAGAGATGTCCACAAATTAAGTGGTAACTGCATGTGTAAGTCAAAATTAGAGCTGTAAACAAGCTAACCTGAGCTTAAAATAGCCCAGATTTGGTGGAACCAAGTCGAGCTTTAACAGAGCTTGCTTAAGTATTATACATATTATAAAATAATAATTGTTGTTTATAATCTCTCTCCATCCCACATTATTTGCAACTCTTTCGTTAGAGTGTGGCACTGATTATAAGACGTGCCAAAAACAAATTTAGATAATATACTATTTAAATATATTTTTGCCATGTCTTAAAATCAGTGTCACACACATCAAAATAAGTGAAGCAGATAATGTGGGATGGAGAGAGTATATATTATATAGTCGGGCTTAAACGAGACAGTCCTGAGACAGGATTAATCTGACATGACATAGACTGAGCTTGTCTTGTTTATTTAAACTGGTAAAGGGGACAACTGTTCGAGTTAGCGAACTCAAGCCGAGGCAGGCTTGCAAATTGCTCGGATAATTTATAGTCTAATCCAAATAACATTGCCCCAAAAACTGGCTTCAAAAGGAAAACGTCATTATGCATCGACACTTAAACCTAAAAGAAGCAAAGAAAGTAAACCAATGAAATACCTGAATTTCTATAACAAAAGATCGAGAACCATCCATAATGACAGCAACAGCTAATCCTGCTAAAAACTCCGAATCTGTGCGCTGCTCACTTATGAAAATCTCGCTAGGGTTTGAAACAGCTTGCAATCCAGACTGAGACATTTCAAAAACTCCAAGCTGATAGAAAGAAATTATGTCAAAAAAGATCAGTAGAGGATATTTCCCAGACTTTTTCTGATAAGTAAATAAATATAGAGAGAGAAAAACAAGGACACCAAAAGGGATGCATTCCCAGCATAGGCAAATATTTGCCAGAATTAAAGACAATAAAGTTGATGATAGAAAAATGATAAACATTGCTAAGTCATTCTCTAGCGTTTAATCTTTCAAAACAAACTCGTAATTTGACATGGCATCAAAGATTCCCCAATGTCCTTTTTTTCAAGTGTTCCAATTAACAGTTGGTTCATTTTGCAAGGTCTTGGTTCAAGTGTTACTATTAGCATTAGGTATACTGGTTATATTATTAATGTCACTGCACTCTGTTTGGTATATGTCTTGTGATGCATCAAGCGTTGTGTTTCCACATGCGAATGAGGGCCACATGTAAGGGTGAACCGTTAGTGCATATTACATATTTTCAGGCACAACCCCTACAAGTTTACTTTTATAAGAATTGGAAATACAAAAAGGTTTATGAGTGACAAGTATATAAGCATAATATGCTTCTGCATCAACAATGACAAGTAGTATACCAAATACGAGTTCATTGACAAACTATAAAGAAACAACACATTGCATATGGCATGTTCATGCAAATACACAAGAATATTTTATTTGATAAGTAGAAGTTCAAGAGAGACTACATTAATACCGTGGAATACCTCATCAGTGGATCCAAAACGATTCTTTACAGATCGAAGTAAGCGATAAGACGAATGTTTTTCCCCCTGTAGTTGTCATATATAATAGTAAACATTGAGACAAATGTTTTCCCCATGTAAATGCCACAGATACAAACAGACGTACATATAAGAAAGTGTGAAGTAGCATGTTTATCAAACGAAAATTTTGAAGTGCAATATGCATCACGAATCTGATACTTTTAATCGAACTCTTCTGGGTTAACAGCAACAAGCGGTGCCACTTTTAATAAAAAATTAAACCAGAACCGTTGCTAAAACAACCGATGAGGATGTGCAAAATTTTACACCAGTAATTAGCAAAAAAACTGCCCCACTAACTTAACAGTTTACCCATATTCATTAATAGATTAGATGACAATATGTCTACATACTCTACATGTGGCAAAAACAAACAAGAGCTGCAGATTTATTACAAACGGAAGAAACTTGCACCCTTTTGATTGACTATTTCAATTAAGGGTCAAAGATAGTAAGCTACAGAAGAATGTGAGTTTGTGACTGTACAAGACAACGTATTCATACAGAAGAATAAGACTAAAAGATGGACCATCCTCATCTTATTATTATTAAAGTTTATAAAATGAATCTAGCATCTAAAAAGAGAAAAAGCAAATCTGTAAAGAAAGTGAAGGAAAAAGATGCTTCTTATTATTAAGGTTTATAAAATGATTCTATAAAATCACAAGAAACTAGAAGAAATAAAATATTCATCAAGTTAAAAAAAGGAAAAAGATTTTAAAAATCAGTCGCACATATAAACCGGAAAATTTCAGAACAAAACTATTTTTTTGTCACATAGGATATACATATCCATCTTATGTCATGTTGGGTGAACAACACCCTATAGTGTTTATCCCAATAAGTGTGTGCGAGCGTGTGTGTGAGTGCATTTGTGCTTGTGTCTGTGCATGTGCAGAACTATAGTTTGTTCTCCAATAAATGTGCGAGTAATGTCAGCGAAACATTTAAAAGGACACTTTGTACCACCACAAAATGACACCACAAGTATCATGGGAGTACTGATTTGTTAGAAGTACAAACCAAATTATTAGTGATCTCCCTCTTCTTTGCTCAGTTGCAATATTCAAAATTTGGGGGGTAAGCTAGAAGAAGAAACAGTGAATATAGTATGAAAAAAGACAAAGAACACGAGCCAAGATACCAAGCAAGTGGGCTGGCATACCTAGAAGTCTCAACTCAAACATGAGCCCTTTGGTTCCTCTAATAACAGATGAAATCCTTTTGATTTCCATCAACAAATTTCATCCAAGTTTCTTAACCAAAGACCTAACTAATCTAGGATCCAAGAAATATCAATTTTCCAAACTCATCACCACCACTAATGAAATTGATAAAAAGCAAGTCTTACAGCTGATGTTGGTGCCCAGTATTTTATCCTATAATAGCCTTTAATGCAATATAAAAACAACTAAAATTTTCATGCAACAATAATAAAGTGAAGAAATTGCTATACAAAGTCAGTATTAATGTGCTCCAACACAAGATAAAATCATGTCTCCAGCTGTAAGCAAGAATCTACTTAAGAAGATGTCATTTTAAAACATTAAGAACTATTTAACTTATATCAGCAACTATAATTATCAAAGAATGAGATGCAAGATGATACAAACTTCCAGATATAAAACGACATCAACGATATGCTCTAGGACGCGAGGTCCTGCTATATCTCCAGACTTGTTCACATGTCCAATCTGAATACACAGAAAACATAATTTAGTTTTTATCTAAATACTACTTGAACAAGAAATATCTCTTGCAACTGAACCTTGTGCAATGCATAACTAGACCATGAAACATTTAAAGTAAGACCCAACTTGAAGGTGAACTAATTCCTAGAAATTTTCCCACTTGCAACTTTACATTTTTCCATACTTCTAATGGACTAAGAAGTGAAATACATACATTTATGAGAAACAAGAAAACAAAGGCGCTTTTGGATACCTTAATACAATGTTCCTGATTAAAAGGGGAATTTTAGAAGGTGGGACAAAAAGGTTAATTCGAGACAAGGTAGTCAATATTGTCAGTCATGAAACAACAATTTCACAAATAGGCACAGCCAATGGAGGAAATAAAGATGGATGAGTGAAGAGTAAAGAGTAAAGACAAACACATTATGCTATGTGTATAGATTCATAAAACCAATTAGCCACCCTTGAAAAAGATGAAGAGATTAGAAAGAGTGAACATAGACGTTCACCACCAGAAAGATATCATGCTATTTTGCAGAATTAATTGTTGTGTATTAACGTTAACATCAGAAATTGGATAGAATTTATGTTAGAGAGTTCAACTTAAACTATGACGAAAGAAACCTTGACGGCAACCAAATGATAAATCAGTGGTCATATTGTAGACTCACCAAGAACACAGGGATGTTTGTCTTCTTAGAAAAACGCAGCAAAGCGGCTGTGCATTCTTTCACCTATCACAAGTCAAGTAAGTTTTTCGATGCAATCCGACATTACAAATAACGTACATACAATGCTCTTAAGTTTTTCAATGCAATCCGACATTACAAATAACGTACATACAATGCTCTTCAACAGTGTAACCTAGAATAAGGTTCAGAATTTTGGATCAACAAACTAGATAAGAGATAGATACAAGTGAAAGTGAAAAATGTGTCATGTTCTACAAGGGACATTTCCTCCATTTTCATTTTGGGCCCCTTGAGAGAACTTCTCCTTTATGAATAGCCTAAAAGTGAAAACGGCGCGAGTATAATTACTTTTAGGATTAAATTTTTCAATTTTCCTATGCATAATATAATCCCAAAGGATAAAACACTTATTACCTACTAGGATATTATATTTTCCTTAAGCCAAAAACCTGATTTACAACTTAGAGAGATTGACTTGTATATTGTAAATTTTTAACCTGCGAGAGACCTCCAGCACTTCCAGTCACTCCTCTCAAATAAACTGTCTGAATGGAATCAACAATTAAAGCCCGAGGAGAGAGAGGCTGAGCTTTTTCCAAAATATCCTAGAAGGCACCAAAATGAAAACAAGATATAAATAAGTTGAACTTCAAAAGTCAATGTCGGTCATATGAGACCTAGCAAAAATTACAAAAAAAAAAGAAAAGAAAAAAGATTATCACTTTTAATTGATAATTGTTCTAAATGATATTATTAAAAAACACCCACACATCGAAACTTCTGAAATCAAAATGTACTATACATGAATCCATTAGGATAATGAATAAAGAAAGTTCATGATGATCATTAATCAAGAAAGATGAGCATATTCAGAAGCAAGCACCTCAACATCTGTACTGGAATACAAGAAAAGTTCTTCAGCCCCTATTCTCATACGGTCTGCCCTGTTTCCAATTTGCTCAACACTCTGCCATGAAGAGGATATAAATCATGAAGCTGCTAAAATAGCTATTTCCTGAGTTACATAGTTATTGTATGACACCTTCTGTAAGTCCTAGGTTAAAGCTGCTCTAGGATTCGAATTAAACATGAAATTGAGAGATCTTTAAACATCACCCAAAACATAGGAAAGCGAAACATCATTTTCCTTTTCCAAATTTATGTGATAGCCACTACTCCAAAATTCCCTAACAAAAGCAATGATCAACAGAAAGGACTATGTGAACAAAAATACTATGCAGCAAAAAATTGATAAAGAAATAGAAGGATCTTCAACAGAAAGCCTAAACATTCTCTAAACGGGTCTTTAAAAAAAACACTAACCTCTTCGCCGGAGATATAAACAACTGGAGCTGGTTGACACACATCATGACCTTCTGCTATTATTGCAGCAATCTTCCGATACAAAAGCAAGCATCAGTAAAGGAGTTTCTAGAGAAAATAACATAACCACAAGATACATGATACAGGAAATATTAATCGCAAAAGCAAGTAAATAAAGTTGCATATATGTCCACGTTATATAATCTGTGAAAATCCATCAATTCTTAAATAAACCCACACCTGCAGTAACAGCGTACTCTTGCCAACACCAGGATCACCACCAACTAAAACCAAAGAACCTACGAAACCAAGAAAAAACATTCCTTTGTATGATAAATTGTTGCAAATCCACTTTAACAATAGAGTCATAAAGTTGAACCATGAGAAATGCCTATGTACACTATATATATATATATATATATACACACACACACACACACACACACTTATAAACTAACACCTTAGAAGAGCAAACAGGATTGATTCAAGCAGTAAGAAGTGGAAGTCTTGAAAGCTTGCATAGGGAGCCAAACTATAAGTTCGTGGTCTAAAGTTATTTTGGCAATAATTTTTAGTATAAATGTATAATACAAAGTGTATGATTTTCCTGTAAAGGACACTTGGTAGTGCTGATCAGATCATTTCAGGTTTAACCATCAAGTTCGTTCTGTTTCTAACATTTATTTCTTAGTCAGGTTAACAGGTGACGCAATCAGCCAGACTTGAAAGTCATACTGCTGTGAATCTTACAAGAAAAATGGACTTGCAAGAGCACACCAATACATACTAAACCGTATAATATTTTAAAAAATGACATAAACTTGTGGAAAATGATACCAGTCAATCAAGCTGATTAAATTTTGCATGCAATCTGAGACAACTGCTTCAACCAGTTATCAAGACAAAAATAAATAACCAACCATACTCCATGAAACAAAAAACTATACCTGGTACAAGACCACCACCAAGAACCCTAGCAACTTCATTTCCAAATAGTCCAGACCTAAATCAAAACTTAAATCACATTAGCATCAGCAGATCTTAATATGATGATCATTGACAATCTGCAACCCCGAAACAGAACAGTAGCAGACATCAGACAGTAACTAAAGTCTTGTACAAGTATAAATCAACAATGATCAAAGCCATAATCACACTATAAATGAAACCCAATATACAACTTCAGTCTAAATTTATAACAAAAAATAACGATAGGTCGCAGCAGTTGCTTTCAATAGCTTTACTACATGGGTAACTCTATATATATATGAGAATGGTACAAATCTGCTTACAGTTGTATTTTTCTTAATTAACTAAAAGAAAAGGAAAAAAAAAACTATGATGAAACCTGCCTGCTTATAATCATTTCATTCGTAAAACACTCACCTTCATTTATTTACAACATTTAAAAATGTAACTAATTAAAAAATTAAACGAAAGCAAATTTTTATTATTACTTGCTCAATTAAACAATTATATAAATAAAATAACAAATAAATAAACCAGTATACAACAGTCAACAGCAATATGACTTCCTAAATTCCTTAACCCTTTTAACGATTTCGTCTTAAATGCATAATCAGAATGGCCACCTAGTCTACTTCTGCTCTTATGTACACGGTTCAATGAGTTGCCTTCGTTAATTTTAGCAACTTATTGACCTTAGCGAGCAAACTTATCTACACTTAATGTCACAGATCATGTATTGATTTTCTAACACATGAGATGCAACTTAATTATGATGATTCCTCCTTTCTATATTTCTTCCCAATCTAAGTACTATTAAGAACCAGTTGGTCACATAAAGGTTATCTCACTTAAGTTGATTAGCTTCACTTCTATATGCAGCCCTTGATAACACCATTCGAGTTGAGTTAATTGGCTCAAATTATAGTAAGTTTCACATTTAGAATGTAATACATATAGTTTTCCATTCAAGCCTCATCAATTTGACATAAATAGATAGCTGGCAAATAAAGGCTTAACACAAAACAACCTAATAGGAATGGGGGAAGACATTATGAACTTACAGTGGTATTCGCCATTCCATCTGATTAATGCCCCTATTCACATCCGTCAACCTCATTGGAGCCTCCCCACCCGACTGCTGTGGCAACCAAGCCCGCACCACATCCTCGGAGACCTCAATCCCACTTGTTGCCTTCCCTCCTCCGTCATAATCAGAAAACTGTTTCATCGTTCCAACACTATTACAAGACCGGCACAATCCCCACCACTGTCCATCCGAATATCCACAATTCTCACACACCCAATTAGTCTTTATCCTCCCCTTCTTTTTACTACCCAAAATACCCCCAAAACTCCGCCAATTCTGGGAACCACTCCGCGAACTTGGCTTGGTAACACTCCCATAAGACCTATTATCCTTGCTCAAAGCATCTTCATAATAATCTTGACTTGATGAAACTTGAGTATTTTTATCGTCTCCTTCTTCTTGTTTTTTCTGCTCCTCAGCATTGTAACCATTAGTCTCTCTCTGGGTTGCAAGACTGCCGGTGATGGGATTGTAAACGGCACTGACACTAGGGTTCTTAGGGGTCTTTGAATCTAAACTGGTCCAGCCGGTTGGGGCTTCGATAATACCGCGGGATTCATTGCCATGGAGATAATTAGTGGAGTGAATGGTTTTTTGGGGAGTGAAGTATAACTGGTGGGGAGATTTAGGGCTTAGGTAGTAGTTACTGGAAAGGCCTGGAGTGAAATTGAGAAGGATCTTTTGTCCGTAGATTAAACGCAAAGCTCGCATGTCTAGAACTTGTATTTCACTGCGTAAAGGCGGTTGGAGCAAGAGCGACCTTAGATTATTGATTGATAGAAAAGAAAAATAAGGGTTAGGGTTTATGAGTGTGGGATTTTGAGTGTAAGAATCAAAACCCCGCGAAGGTCCTTCTAACTACCAAGGATCCTTAACAAATGCTTCATCCGGCACTCCATTCTGAATTATAATATTATTATTTAAAATTTAAAATTAATAAATTTTATAATTAATAATATTTTTTAAATAATTTATAATATTCATAATTATATTAATACAAATTAAATAAATTCATCTTAATTTAAAATTTAAAATTAATTTTTAAAAATTAAGATTAATCTTATAATTTAAAATATTTATTTTTTATAATATTTTATCTTATATATTAATGTTCAATATTATCATAAATTTATAGTCATATAAAATAATATTTTTTCCGTTTTAAATTATAAAATCACTATTAATTTTTAAAAATTTAACTTGTGATATTTTTACATTTAAAATTAAAATAATTTATTTAAAATTTTAAAATAATTAATCTTATAAATTGTTGTATTTTTTAGTTAATATATAATATTAATAATTGTATTAACTTTAATTTTGAGTATAAAAACATTTAAAATTAATATTAATTTTATAATTTGATACGAAATAATACTCAAATTCTCGAATACAAATTACCCCTACTTTGAGTTGAATAAATATAACTGTAAAATATTTAAATATTATATTTATTTTAATTATTAAAATAAAATATAATATTAAAATTCGTGGTATATGATCAATTTAGTCCAACCTAAAAAAATTCCAAAATCAATTATGGTGCGGTGAAATTATTGATGGCTAACCGGTGAATGAATAATTGATCGGTGAATTTATTGATGGCTAATCAGTGAATGAAGTCGGAGGGAAGGGATGCTCTGCCGCCCTTGCCCCCATTTCCCCAATTATTTATTTCATACTAATATATATATATATATATATTTATAATTAGATATTTTAATTTACTTTATGTTTACATTTATGTATATTTAAATACTTTGTATGCATATTTAAAATTCCTTTATGTATTACATATGCTTTCTAAACTTGTAATTTTATTTTATTATTTATAAATATATTCTATCAATAATTATATATATATATATATATATATATAATTATGTCCAAATGCAAATCTTATTCGTAAGGAGGAGGAGGGGGAGTGGTGGGTTTTCTACGTCTCGTGATCTCGCCATGAGTATTCCTAAGTTTTACAAAAAGTTTTCCTTCGTAGTCTTGTAAAATTTTGGATTTCAAATAAGTTACGATGTGATTCTCCATCTATATATATATATATATATATATATATATATATATAAATCCTAATAACTCACATCATAAACGTCTTTATTCTAAATTAATTGGAATAAGATGCAAATGAATCCCAAACGAAAATATAATAAGACGATAAATATAAATTTTAATATTCTAAGAAAATAAAACTCTCATTTTCAAGCATAATAATTGTTAAACTACGTATTTATTAACACAAATAGATTGTCTATATCAAATTTTATATTTACAACTCATTAGGCATAGTGCACGCACAAGAGAACTTTTAAGTTTGATAAGTTTAGGATCACTTTCTTACTTTCATTGTTAACCCATCTCGAAGTCTATAGTTGTTTATCTCGGTGGCCAAGCCGTCAAGTACTTTTTAGTTATTTTTTTTATATAAATTTACATTCAAACCGGTGATTGAACGTACAGATAAATTTAAACATTAAAAATAATATTATGAATAGCATATCACATAATAGATAACAGAGAAGATTTTATCTACTAGGGTGACGAGTCGAATAATTAAATGGGAAAAAAAAAGAGTTTTGTTTTATAAAAATTACGGGGCGATTGGAAATAACGATTGGAGTGGCGATCGGTCGTCTCTGATAGTATAAAAAATCTTTTATTTTAGTTGTCGACTCCACATTCGATTCCATCGATATCAAAAATTAGAAAAAAGTGAGATAATTAATCGCACTCTGATCGTTGAAGAAAGACTTTTTATTTCGTGTAACTTGGGAAATAACATGTTTTGTGTTTATAAATGAATAGTAAGACTTTTTTGTTGAGGGGTGAAAAAAATATAATCAATTGTGTTTTTTTTTATAATTATTTTATAATAAAATCGCATTTAATTATATTGAATCGATTGAAGGAGGATGGGGCTTAGATTGCCTAGTTATTTGGCTCACGAGACGAAGGGAAGTTAGTTGACAGGAGGTGTAGTATTGTACCAACATATGTCTACGCTTAGACATCATCATTAATGTTGTTAGCTGATCATTGCACGTGGCCTTGTATGATTCTCAAATTTGTTAGTCTTAATTGTATCGTACCAACATATGTCTACGCTTAGACATCATCATTAATGTTGTTATCTAATCATTGTACGTGGCCTTGTATTATTCTCAGTTTTTTAGTCTTAATTGTATGGTACGTATATTACCTAAATAGCAGTATAATTTTAGGATGATTAATTTTATGTTTAATATAAATTTAAAAATAATAAAATAAAATTATACTAATTTGCAAATACCTTCTTCACTGTATGTAACAACATTCTTAATAAAATTATTATCAACCACCCCGTGCTTGCTCCGTTTTAAACATAGATACTCGTTTTAATAACCCCAAATTAGTTATGGGCAAAAATATACCAACTTTATTTGAATTAAAAATTGAATTGAATCTAACGCTTGAACTGGCCAGTCAATTCCGTCTTTAATATTAAAATGAACAGTATACTATGTGTAAAATACGAGTTTTATTTTTTATTTTTAATTCTCAAATTTTATATATTAATATTTTTAGTTTTTTAAAATCTTATTTATTAATTATTTATTTTTAAAAAAAAATTATTCTTCAACTTATTTTTTTTTACATATTTTTTTTCGTGATTTTGATTTTAAAATATTTTTTGAGCTATAAATGTTGAGATTTCTTATTTTTGAAATGAAGAAAATTTTGTATTAACAATTATGGTCATGACTAGGGGTGTTCAACCGATTTTTACCGGTCCGAACCGAACCGGTACCGTACCGAAGGTAAGAAAATTTCGGTACCGATACCGGTACCGATTGGACCGGTAAGCCGGTTCGGTACCGGTAAAAACCGAAAAAATCGAAAATTAATATATTTATTATTATTTTATTATTATTATTATTATTATTATTATTTTTATTATTATTAATTATTTATTATTAATAATATTAAAAAAATATAAAATAAAAAAACCGGTATAACCGGTTCGGTTCGGTATTTACCGAACCAAAAAAGGCCGTACCGAAATCGGCATATACCGATTTTTTTGTACCGATACCGAACCGATTTTTTTTATACCGAATCGACCGGTTCGGACAGGTCCGAAAAATTAAAAAAATCAAAAATTTTGCCCACCCCTAATCATGACAGTTTAACCATGACTCGAATAGATTTCACGGACTATCCCTCTTCTATGATAGATATTAAAAAAAATCAAATTATCATCAACAAATATAAAGTATGTTTGAGCAGTCATAGTCTATAAACTAGTTGCCTTGCTAAGCGAGAAATTGTCAAAAAATGCATTGTGTACACGAATTGAGTGTCAAGGCCAAGTGTTAGTATGTTGCTTGACTATCCAGCCTGTCAAACTCATGTTAACCCATTAAGAAGCTAACAATTATACATATAGTATATAACAATTATAACAATTGAATTATATGGTTGATTAATATATTATATTTTTATTTTAATAATATTATGAATAATAATTAAAATTTTCTTATATTTAAAATTAAAATTATATTTATATTTTAATAATAATAACAAATTTAGTTAGATAGATAATTTTTATGTTAATTTTTTTTCTCAAACTATATTATCTAAGTGGTAATATAATTTTATTTAAATTTATATTATTATATATATATTTGAAAAAAAATCAAATAATATTGGGTGAAATAATCTTATTTTGATTATTTTTTTACAAAACTATATTACGAATTTATATTTTCTAATAAAGCTATGATATTAATTCTAATTTTTAAATAAAAGTAATAAATTAATAATTTTTTCGTTTCAAATTATAAGATTAATATTGACTTTAAAAAAGTCAATGTCAAATATTTTTAAATTCAAAATTAATACTATTTATTTTAATTTTAAAAATAATAAATCTTAATTATAAACAAATAAATAAACAAAAGATCAAACTAAACAAAAAAAGAACAAATTAAACTATTTATTTAATTATAGTATAGATAAATATGAGCGGAAGAAATAGGGAGAATGCGGTTAAATCCATACCGCATACCATACCTACTTTTTAAATGCACGTTGCATTAACACATGATATAAGACAAAATTCAATGCCCAGTTTCCATTAGAACACATAATAACCAAACAGAAAGACTTTTTAGCCTTTTTTTTTTTTTAAAAGAAGGTTTTTCACTGCTGAAATTGTTCAGAATCAAATTCATCCCAATCAAGTTTAATGCAAATAGGCAGGCCTTCTTCATCGGTAAGTCCTCCTTTCTTTCTCTTTGTAGCGTCATTTAATCAAAAACTGATTTAAGGGTTTTGTTCAGTAATTGTTTTGTTCACATGGGTCATTTGATTTATCCTGATTTAGATGGAGGATGATGAAGAAGAGGACCTATAATTATGATAATGATTTAGAGGTTCCTAATTATTATTATTATTATAATTACAATGAAAGAGAAGAGAGATATTAGGCCTGTGCTGCTGAAGTTTGGAGTGGCTTTAGCTCTCTCGCTTGGTGGGATTCTCTATTCCTTTCTTAGAAACAAACGGATTCGACCCTCCCAATCTCCGCCTTCACCCCGTCTTTCAGGTATATTTTTTTATTGCCTTTGAAATGTATCATACTCTTTCTATTAATCTCCCTCTTTTTGGCATTTTTTCGTTTTGCAAACCATTTTCTGATAATAGATGATTATATTATTCGATTCAGATTCTGGTAAGCAATTTGGGTCAGAAGGGGAAGTTGCTGGGCTTACTTTTATTGCGCCCGAAGAACATGTAAGAGTATTTGATTGGTTACTAATTTTTCTTTCTTTCATAATTCATTATAATATTATTTTCCATATATATGAATAGATTCATTGTTATATATATGGCATGTGCGTTTCTTTCCAAACATTTTCATTTGAGTTATTTGATTGGTTTCTCTCTCCTTGTATATTTTTGGTTTCCTTTTTTTTCAAATTAGGGTAGTATAAATATGTAAGCTATTTAGCCACCGTTGGTATTGAACTGCTGATCTTATATTTTTTGTTACTAAATTTGTGTGAACGGCTGCTTGGTTCCGCAACTAAGCATGAAAAATTCAGTCCTGTTTACCCAATTACCACTATTATTGATGAGCTAAATGATATGTGGGATTCTAAGATCTTCTTCAAAATCTTCCCATGTGTTACAGTACTATAATGAATGGGACTTATTAGTGTTTTAGTTTATATGATTACAGATTGCTGGAAAGGGAAATATACCCTTTACATTAGATATTAGTGAAGTGAATGATCACAAATGAAAATTTCCTGAGAAAATCATGTGAACCATGTAGCAAAATTGACTAGTAAATAGTAAAATACAGCCTAATTATATCATTTTCCCCATAGACTAGCTAAGTGAGTTGTTTATGTTCCTCTTAGGATCTTGATTATTATGACTTGAAAGCGTTGTGTCACTTGCAGGAGAACTCATGTCTCCCTACAGATAATTCCATTAGTGGCCTCTCTCCAAGTGGTAGATCTAATGGAGATAAAGATGGGTACCTTTTGTCAGACTTTAACGAGCTTATAAAGGAAATTGATCTGCCTGCCACAAAACCCAGCAGTTCTCCCAAGAAAGATATAGAACCACTAAAATCAGATTCAGAATCGTCAACAGGATATAAAGTTGTCAAAAGGGATGACCATGAACAAGAGATAAAGAGCTTGAGGAACTTGGTTAAAATTCTTAAAGAAAGGGAGAGGGCTCTTGAGATCCAATTACTCGAGTATTATGGTCTTAAAGAGCAAGAAACTGCAGTCATGGAGCTCCATAACCGATTAAAAATGAATAACATGGAGGCTAAACTTTTCACTCTAAAGATTGAGTCTTTGCAGGCTGATAATAGGAGATTAGAGGCACAAGTCACAGATTTCGCAAAAGTTGTGGCGGATCTCGAAGCTTCAAGAGCAAAAATAAAGCTGCTAAAGAGAAAACTTAGGTCTGGAGCTGAACAGAACAAGGAACAGATCTTAGCCCTTCAACAAAGTGTTACCAGGCTGCAGGAGCAGGAGCAGGAGCAGGAGCAAATTGCTGTTGGAAGCAACGCCAATAATCAACCAAAGCTCCAAAAGCTAAAGGATTTGGAGGAAGAGGTAGAGGAGTTGAGGAAATCTAACTACAATTTGCAGCTAGAAAACTCTGATTTGGGTCGGAGGTTGGATTATGCTCAAATCCTTGCAACTTCTGTTCTGGAAGATGAAGAGGTAATTAGTAAATTCCTGGTCCATTATCTTCCTTGTTCACCTCTTTATTGTGTTTGAAATTAATTTGGAGTTTTGGTATGTTTTGTTGTAGACAGAAGCACTAAAGGAAGAAAGAGAGCGTTTGAAAAAACGGAATGAAGATTTGACCAAGGAAATTGAGCGACTCCAAGATGACAGATGTGCTGATGTTGAAGAACTAGTCTATCTGCGATGGATAAATGCTTGCTTACGGTATGAGCTGAGGAATTATCAGCCTGGTCCGGGTAAAACAGTTGCTAGGGATCTCAGTAAAACTTTAAGCCCAAAGTCGGAGGAGAAAGCCAAGCAGCTAATACTCGAATATGCAAATAAAGAAGGTCTTGGTGGAAGGGGAATACATAGTACAGATTTTGATTCAGACCACTCATCATCTTCCCGGGCTTCTTCCTATATTACAGACTCTGGTGACTTGGATGATAGTCCCGTTGATAATTCATCTGTTAACAAAGCCAACACATCAAGCAGAAGAAAAATATTTAGTAGGCTTATGAAGCTATTACGAGGAAATGGTCAGCATCACAGCCGGGGTTCATCTCTGGAAGTTCCCTTGTCTGTAGATGATGTGGTAGGACTAGATTCTGCTGATTCTCCAGGGTCTAATTCTGGATTGCCAACAGGAACTGATGGGCAGAGTAATAAATCAAGAACTTCATCTCTGAGTCCGTTCAGGCATACTCTGGATAATTCATCAAGACGTTCTCTGGAGAGTTCATCCAGACATTCTTTGGAGTCATCCAGACTTTCTTGGGATCTCCATAAATCTCTATATCTCCAGGAATTGAAGACTGAAAAAGTAGATAATACAAATGACTCGGAAGGTGGTCAAAAGAATAGTGATGATATAGGATCCTCTCCTGTCTACAAAAAGTCTGTTCGGAGCTCAGAAAATGTTGCTGATTCTCCCCAAGGAAATCAAATTAACGAAGACCTAGAAAATGATAAGAAATCTGATTTGTTGAAATATGCGGAAGCTTTGATGGACACAGACGATGAAATGCCAAAGTTTTGCAGGAGAACAGCATCGTATAACTCCCTATAACAGTTTTTATAGCTTGAGAAATTTGTTAGGTAATTAACATGTTTATAGTGAAGTAGGCCTTTTGACCGTAGCTTTTGCTTTACCTTTTGTCAAAGATGTACAACGTGCCCAGAACCAGTAGTCCGGCCAAAATGGGCTTCTTACAGATACAAAGACAGTCTACTTGGATTTTCTTATTCCAATACATATATTCCACTTAGTTATAAATCAGTTAGATTCTAATTTGTAAAAAGGGGAGGCATTTATTTATTTGAATAGTCAAAGTGTACATTGAAAGTCTGATATGTTACAATGATGTAAGGGCCTGTTCGGGAATGACTTTTTTTTTTGACTTAAAGTTAAAATTTGAGTAGATTTATAAGTTAAAATTTGAGTAGATTTATAAGTTAAATTTAATAAAAGTGTTCGGCATCATTTTTACTTATAAGTCGGGAATTATAAGTAATAATTATGGATGTGTTCGGGTAATAATGACTTATAAGTTAAGTAAAATGTAAAAATTACTAAAATGTCTTTTAGTAGGAAGAATGTTAAAAAAACAAGGAGGGGCAGTTTTGTCATTTCACTACAGTTGACCAACTTAAAAAAAATGACTTATAAGTCATTTTTTTTAAGTAACTAAAACTTGCTTATTTTTTTAAAACTTTTTTTCGACTTATAAGTCATTTTTTAAGTCATTCCCGAACAGTACTTTTAGCAAATCAACTTATAAGTTGGGTTGACCAACTTATAAGTTGGTCCCGAACAGGCTCTAAATATTACGTGTGTAATGTGTATTAATTGCATTGTAGAGATATTTGTACATATTAAGTTGTTTATTACGTTAACCGTTAATTTGAGATATTTTTAAATATAAAATTAATATAAATTTAAATAATATAATTATAAAAATTATAAATTATTTAAATAGTACTATAAAATCACAAGATTTATTCTTTTTAAAATGAATTACATAAAATTTAAATTTGAAAAATAAATCACTATTTCTTGAACTTGGTAGAGCCAGTAATTAAGTTGCACGACATTGGCAAACCGAAGACTCGCCTTAAGATGGGATATCATATTTGGGATGGTAATGATAAAAGAGTTGGAGTATTGCGAAAATTTTCTGTTTGAATTATAATTGTAACTTATGTTTATATATAAATAAAAAAATTTAAAAATAATTTCATTCTAATTTATTTTATCTCGTTATATAAATGTTAATGTTAGTCACAATTCAGTCTGTACTATATCGTTTCCCATGGCAAAGAGAGAGAACGAGAAAAAAACTTGGAAATGAATTGATCGGGAGAATTGTAAGAAAGTCGCCATGGTCTCTTTCCCCCAGTTGGTGAAACACGTGTCTACCATGCGTAGCGAGTAAATATTCAGCCGCGAGTACAGTCCGTACGATGGAGGGCGTCCACGGTTATGACAGTTATAACAAACTCCCCGCTCTCTGTGTATGGCGGGCAGTATGTAACAGGCTCGCTCAGTACGGTCTCTTGCGCTCACAATTCTTTTCACTCATTTCTCTCTCTCTCTAGGTTTTCAATTGTTTCTCTCTCTAAGTTTTGCTGGGTTTTGGAGAAGAAAGAAGATGGCGGCATGGATGACTTCTCCACCTTCACCACCGCCATGGCCACTGTTACCACCGGCGGCATCACCAGTAAAAGTGAAGAAGGCATCGCTGTACGTGGGTGATCTGCACCCACAAGTAACGCAGTTAGATCTGGCACACTTATTCTCCAAAATCGGTGCATTGGATTCTGTTCGCGTCTGTAGAGACAGACTTTTCCCTTACAAGTCCCTTTGTTACGCTTACATCAACTTCATCTCTCCTGTCGACGGTATAAAACCCTATCCTCTCTCTTTCTCTCTCAATATCTCTGTTTTTTATTTCTGATAATAAATATCGGTTGGTTTCTATATGTTACTTCACGGTTTCTTGAAGAATTTTTTAAATGTGTTTCTGTTTTTCTTTTTTCACATCTTGCTGCGCAAGAATTGGATATTGAAAATAATGGAGCCCTTTTTATCAATTGGTTTATATTGTTATTTCTAATTTTATAGTTAGGGGAATGGGGTTTCTTCTTCTTCTTCTTTTTCCTACGACCGAGTCCATTGAAATTGTGATGTTTATATGCTCTCATTCTGTGTGCGAGTATATGGTTTATAACCTACTTGGTTTTTCTTGATTCCGAATTGTATTTCGGTTTGATTGTCTGTTCAAACTTGGGCTCTGTTTCTCTACTCTTGTTAATTGTTGTCGTAGTTAATTTTACTTTTACCTGTATGCCATATGTTTTTTTTTTAAATAAAAGAATTAAAATGTTATTTTAAGCATCGGTTTCTATGATCCTCGTGTAAATCCTTCCCTAATTTGAAGGATAACATCTCCAAAATCCTTTTCTTTTGGTTGAATGGGATGTTGGTTAATTGATTTGATTAAATATTATTGAATTTCATGTGTTTGGATTTCTTTGAATGTACTGCTCATTTTAAGTGGATTTAGGTGTTCCCCCCCCCCCCCCCCCCCCCCCTCTTTCTTTTTATAGATGATGTTTTAACAGTTTGAAGTGATAAATTGTTTATTTGATATTTCTGTCTTGATCAGCTTCTAATGCTCTCGCTCTCCTAAACCACACTGAATTGAAGGGAAAGTCCATGAGGATAATGTGGTGCCAGAGAGACCCTCTTACTAGAAAGACTGGTATTGCCAATCTGTTTGTGAAGAACCTCGACTCCTCAGTCACCAGTGCTCGCTTGCAGACCATTTTCTCCAAATTTGGAGCAATACTTTCTTGCAAGGTGGCTGAGGAGAATGGGAAGAGTAAGGGCTTTGGATTTGTTCAATTTGGTTCGGAAGAGTCAGCCCTTGCTGCACTTGCCGCTCTTCATGATTCTGTTCTTGAGGGGAAAAACTTGTAAGATCATCTACCATCTTTTCTTTCTGTTCCTTGGTTTTTCTTGCCTTATGTTATTTTAGTATATGCTTTATTCTCTTGTTTGGTGATGTTTCATTTCATTTAGGGTTAATTGCATTATTTAATTGTCCCCTACTAATCTAACCTTTCCTTCCCTCCTTTGGGATGGGTAGGTATCATAATTTCATATATTTCGTTCTTTCTTTTTGTAGTCGGTCCTTTTTACTCATGGTTTTCTCATCTGCTGGGAAGCTTATCACATGACTTATTACAACCAAAGAAACTTGTGTAATTTCTGTTTCATTTTGTTTGACTTTAGTTCCTTGATAAATATTTCTTAGTGCAAAGTTTCTGATTGATTGTAGTTTCAGTTCTGATTGAACCTTTAAATGCAAGACAAATGGCCATAGTTAGAGTGGAAAGATGTAGGAGTATTTTTTTCTTCATGAATTAGTAGTTCTTATGAGTTGTTTGAGGTTTCTATGTTGCAGACTTCGCTACTATGTATGTGCTGCCTAGGGACTGCATTCCCTTTTTCTCCTCTTTCCTTTTATCCTTTACAAACTGAGATCTTTTGTCATCTATGGATGCTACATTTATAATTTATTAAAGGTATAATATATTCTTAACGGTCATTGGTGCTTTAACTACTGCTTAGTTGCATTAGATGAAGAGTTCTTATACTGTCAACTCTAGCAATGTGAGCATACAAATGTCCACATACAAATTTGTGATTTATCATAATTGTTACTCCTAGAACTATATTGATGTATCATATTTGATTGCAACCTTTCTAGATGAACTTCCTGCCATGGTTTTGGGATCAAGTATTATTTTTGACAAATTCACTTATCCCGTCTCCATTCAGATATGTGTCCAAATTTGTCAAGAAGAGTGAGAGAAAGGATTACTGCGAAGAACCAAAATTCACAAATTTGTATGTGGAAAATATTGGCGAAGATGTGACAGAGGATCTCCTCTGGGTTAAGTTCTCAGATTACGGGAATATCTGCAGTGTTGCCATTATGAAGGACAGTGAGGGAAAATCAAATGGATTTGGGTTTGTCAATTTCGAGTCAAATGAAGAGGCTAAGAAGGCCATGGAGATCCTGAATGGTGCACTCGTTGGTAAGCTGTCCGTCCACTTTATTTATTTTTTCCTTTTAGGTTCTGAACAAACATTATATATTTGAATTCAAATGTTATTTTCTTTATTGAACAGGATCGAAGAAGCTGTATGTAGGATTGGCTCAAAAGAAATCTGAAAGGGCAGAGCACTTAAAACATGCATGTGAGAAGATGCACAAAAGCCATACTCAGAAATTAAAGGCTTCAAACCTTTATGTGAAGAATCTCAACTTACTAATTGATGACAGAAAATTAGAAGAAATCTTCAGTGCTTTTGGAGAGGTGACTTCAGCCAAAGTAATGCGCCGTGATAATGGGTTCAGCAAAGGATTTGGCTTTGTATGCTTATCTAATCCAGAAGAAGCAATGAAGGCTATCAAATCACTTAATGGTAAGCTAAATATCCTGTAATTCCCTCTGACCCATGTGTAATCAAGTGGTGATTTCTTAATTGTATATTTTGAGTCTGGTTTTGTTAGGAACTGTTGTCAAAGGAAGGTCACTCTATGTGGCTGTTGCTCAGAGTAAAGAAGAACGCAGCAAGAGTTTGCAGATGACACAGCACCCGCCACAATTCTTATTTACTTCCAACTGGGACGTTCTTGCACCTCCATTCTTTCTGCCTCCCCTTCTTCATACTCCAATTCCTGCCTCACACATAAAGTCAAGCCTGCCAAACAGGAATCAGTACTTGGGTAATTATGAGGGAGCATCATATACCTTAGGAGCACACAATTACCAGGGAAACTATTCCACATATGTAAGGAAATCATATACCTTAGCTCGTTGCTTTTTACTTGTCATCTTATAGTAGTATTAGTTTCTGCTACTTACATACATGGCTTGGGAGATAATTGCAGATTCCAATGAGACAATCACAGCAGGGGACCAGTACTACCAAGGGTTGGGTGTACAAGCATCATGTATGTTATTTTTTATTTATCATCATTTTCATCCTCATGCAAATGAAGAATTTAACTCAATTTATGGCTTTATGCATGTTATCTCATTGCATACTTCAGTTATAGGATGAGTTATTGCTTTAGCATATACCATCACTACTCCAACATCTGTACTGTTTTCTAATGCTTGCACAATGTTATCATTTCTATATGCAATGATCGATCTTTCTCTAATTTAATTATGTTTTCTCTTTATCTTTCTTCACAGCCTTCTTCTCATGCTCGCCTGAGCATGCTGCGAACGTAACTGGAGTGCGTTTGGAAATGAATGTCTGATATTCAGAAGATACTGAAGTCACCAAACTCCTTGGTTGTGCAAGTTGGGAATGCGGTTAAAGTGAGGGAGGTCTATTCTCTATCTAGTGCAGATAGTCATGTTGGGCAAGCGAAGTCTGCTCGCTGGTTGCGATACTGATCTGTGGTATACAACACTGCCTCGTACTACCATTTCCAATTTTTTTTGGGTAAACTCTGTTTTCAAGTGTGACAGAACCGTGGACTTTCTTCTTCCAAGTAAAATTTTCATGCAAAAATCTCCAAATTTGCTAGTCTGTTATCTTGGCAATCTAGTATGGCACAATTTGATGTCAGTATTTCTAACAGTTTGTTATGATGGTACATAGACTAACCATATCTGGAAACTTAGTTATTCATCTTGTTTGGAATGCATTGTTGGTATAATCCATTGTGGGTGATGGATTCTTGATGGATATTAGTTGCAAAAGAGTATTTCCTTAGTACCACTTATCAGTTGAGTTTTACGAGTCTTGTAAAGGGTTTTCTTTTATTTATTAAGGCAACAGATTTAGTGACAGTACATGAGAAATTATTTGCATATCCTCACAATAAAAAATAAAAAGAAAGAACTAGAAGCACTAGTATATTGCACAAACAAAGTAGATATATAGAAGGTTGATCGATCAGCTAATAAGGTTGATGCCTTCGATGATCAATGAATCAGCAAGAATCTGATTAGCTGCCTGAGAAGGATGAACACTGTCCCAGAACACATACTGAGTAGCATTGCTACAAGTTCCTATCGACTTTGGATTGCACAACAGTGTTGTTAGCTCTATTCTCCCTGTTCCGCAGCAACCTCTGGTTGCCTCCACAAAACCTAACAAAAGAGAAACATGATAAATTTGGATCAAAAAAACAATTTGCACGTGATTCAGAATTAGTTTCTTAAAACTGAAATTTGTTCAATAATGGACTTGGAATCGTTACCATGAGTTGACGGAGATGAAATAACATCATAGAGGGGCTTATAAATGTCAAAGACTGCAATCTTAAGGTCAGGAAATTGCTTTTGGAGTTGTGTTGTAGCTGAATTTATCTTCTTATTGAAGCCCCGGGCGTTGGTGTTAATCCTTGAAACACACCCTCCCTCGTGGAATCCAAACAAAGTTCTAGCCGCAGGAAGACATCCCAGTGGTGGGAGAGAAGTCAACCCAATTCTCCTGGCTCCCAATCCATACAAGTCCTGTTATTTTCTCTAGTCAATCAGTAAAGTTTAACCAACTCTGTTTCCATATTCTATTGGAAAATTAATTACTAGTAGAATTTTCGACAGAATAAGGAGACACGTGTGTACCTTAATGAAGCTTTGATATATACCAACGAGGTAAGAACCATATTGATCAGGAGTGTAGATTTTGTTGAGATAAGGATTGATATAGTAGTTCTGAAGGAAGTCGCTACTTCCAAAGCTTGCTAGATATAATGCTTCCTTGATGATGGATGCTGCTTTGCTACTGCCTGCTACTGCTGCTAGTTTTGCTTGGTATTCCTTGTAATACTCCAGCTGTTGTGACAATGGAATAGCATGCTGCAACCGATTCAAACTTGTCATCAGAACACTTATCGACAACTATATAAGACTAGAGAGAGCATATATAAAATGTTACATTCAAATGAGCTGTCTTTTCATCAAAGCCAGATGCAGCAGAAGCAAAGTTGGCTCCAATAAGAAGATTCTTCCCTGATGCTTGTGGGCTCAGATATGCCGGTGGGTAAGTAGTAAACCCAAGAGTTTCAGCTGCATAAATATAGCAGAATTGTTTTTCAAAATGGTGATTAGTTCAAGAGTAGTACCAAAAAAAATTGATCCACAGCCAAACTGGCTATGACTTACCAGTTATATCGGTGGCTAATTTTCCATTGCAGAACCTCCCCGTAGCTTGATGGTTGGCGAAATCCCTTCCATAAGGTGGGTAATTGGCCTTGAAGATGGTATAAGGGAGATAGTCATTATTCCCAATATCCACTGCCGAGTCCCCAAAGGTTATGATTGCTGGAACAAGAGTGGTACTTGGCGTGTCTTGAGCATTGACAAGTACCTCGAATGCATAAAAGATCAAAATGAAGAAGAAGACACCCCCAATATTCATTTTCCTGAGTATTAGTAAGTTAAGTGAGGTTTGGTTGGAGAAGAGAGACTTCTTTATATGGAAAAAATTAACCAGGCTTCTATTAGTCCCAATTGAATTGAAGTAAGTGTACGTTGACAAATGAAAGGGAAACAGTACAATAATAACAATATGAAGTTGATGAGTATTGAAAGTGGTTCTTCAATAGCATTGAAAGCATCCATAATGCAGAGACAAGTGACGTGCACCATAACCAACTTTCTTTATCTGTATTTTTCTACTTAATGTAACAGGGGTAGTAGAAATAATTAAGTAAAGCTAGCTGTTTCTGAAAATCACATGTGATTCTTATTTAGTCACTATGATAATAAAATTATACTACTAGTCAATACAGGAGAAGAGGAATTATGATCTAACCACTTAAGTTTGTTGGGAAGACGAGCATAATCAATGATATGCCTCCTTGCATTGGGGTCGCGGCCACGAGGAAGTTGGCATGTGACTGCCTTTATTTTCTTGGCAGCAAATTTCGCCGTCCAGTTAGTTGTATACTGTCGAGGCAACAACATTGCCTTGAAACCCAGACATCTATGGAGTATATGGCAATTGATCATTCGAATACGTATAAACTACTTATTATTAATACTTGTCCTCTAATCCTTCAGGACATGTCTTAACCTCTTCTTTTTTCTCGATAATTTATGTAGGAGCAAAATGAATTATACTATATAACAGTGGAGTACTAAATAGTAGTAATGCTCTATTTGTGATTTTCAGCACCTAAATACGTTGCAACCTAGAAATAATTAATCAAGTACAACATCATCTTTATTAGTATTAAAAGTACTCTACTAGAATGAATGCTGTTTTAGGAGTACTCAAAACTGAAACTCCATATGTACATGCTGCAGAAGTAAATTTAATTCATAGGTGTTATGGTTTGCTTGGGTTTGATGATTTAGGTTTTCAATGGCCATTAGAGTTAGTTTCTGTTAAACTGCGGGTTCAGTAGAGTATGGTCATGCATGGCCCTCACCTGATAACCGAAAAATAAAAATAAAGACTGGTCAGATCGGTGGATGACCATTAAATGCATTCTGGTCTTCATGCATTCTATGAATTTTGTTATATGATCTATATAATGATCTTTTATAAAATAGTGAATCTTATATTTTACTTGTTCAATGAGACTCACCATTTTATAAAAGATCATTGTATGTACACCTGACAAATGGGTCGGGCCATCCCAAATGGACTGGGCAAAAATGACCAAGATTTTTTTGAGCCAAAAATCCTCAGCCCGTGATCCGAACGGGCCATTTGATTATTTTATTAATTAATTAATTATTATTATTATTATTATTATTATTACAATTATGATACATAACATGATATTTTGATTTTGGGCTATTGAGTATAACATGTAATTTGTTTTATTCAATAAAAATGTACTTATTAAAAAAAAATTGAAAAACTTATGTTTAATTAAAAAAAATAATTTAATTTGATAAACTATTGCGAGTATTATTTATTTGACTAAATATGTAAAACTAATAATTGTAATTAAATACCAAGTGACTAATTTTAAAAAAATGCTAAAATAATACCACAAACACATTACACATGTACGTTTTTATATAATAATAATTATTTGATTATACATATAACGTATTCTGTTATGTGCAAGTATATAAAAATATAATTAATTATTATTTTTTATTAACATTTAATAATCAATAATATTTTAAATTTTGTCTTATTTAAGTTATTTCATATCTAATAACCATATATTTTGAGATAATAGTATTTTGAACAAATAAATAGAATTTTTTTTTCATAAATTGATCTAAAAGATTAATGAATTAAGTTATTTTAAATATTTTTTTTTTATGTATTGATGTATTTTTTTTTAAATAAAAATAAAAATTAGGCCACGGGTTGGGTCCGACCAAAATGACCCACTTTTTTTGGGCTGAAAAAAATATTTTGTAACTCATTTTTTTTAGATGGCCCGACCCAACTCATGAACTTAAATTATTTTTTTATGTAAATCATTATGTATAATAAAATTATCCATTTCATATACTGATATATGGAGGAATACCACAAGGTATACACTGATATTTAGGGTCAGTGCAAACCACAGGGCACACTGGCACAGGCACAGGCACCTTTCAATACTGAGAAAGAAAACACAAATTAACTAGTAGCAACGTCATCACCTTCCGGACATTTATGAGCCGAATTAGTGGGGGGGAGCCTGGAAGGGGGGATTGTCTTAATCTTGAAAGACCTCTCTCTCTCTCTCTCTTACTCGGAGTATTCATTCATTCCAATGCTTACGTGAGGATTACATTGATTTGTGATTTGCTATGCCTTCAAGTATTATTAAAATATTTTATATTATATTATTTCAAATTTATTTGATATCAAAAGTTTGCGACTCCATTTGAGTACTGTTCTAAATTTAAATGAAATTCAAATTAACTACATTAGTTATTCAATGTTATCAACTTTTCGCTTTAATTAGTCAGGATGCTAGTTACTGTTTTGATCAATTACTTCCCATAACTTGCAAATTTCTAAAAAAAACCAATGATTTAAAAATCTTTAATTATACATATAACGCGTGTGTGACAATCACTAATTATTATAATTTATCTGTAATGCATTTTATTTAGAATAAGTTTAAGTACACAATTTTAATGCATAAATTGAAACACAAATTCTTATTTAAACAATTAAAAAATAGAATTTGACACGAAAATTTATGTCAGACCTTATTTTTTAATGATTAGATGATAATTTGTGTTCCAAAATTATGTATGTAATAGTGTCATTTCATTTATGGGTTAAGCCATGCTTATTTCATTTTTAAGGTAACTTTTCAAGTAGAACTTATTCACTTTTCCCGGTAATTAGTACTTAATATTTTTGGTAAGTCTCACTCGTTTTAATAAGGAAAAATTAGGGGAAATATGAAATTATTACAATTAGGGTGTTATATCAAGCTTAACAGGTGTAGGTCTCCCCATTAAAGATATAATTGGGCCCTGATAAAATGAAATATTTTTTGTAAGCCCACTTTATTTTTGGCGAAATGTAAGCCCACTTAATGCAAACAAGTCGGTCAGGGAATTAGTGTATTATATGAACCTACAGGTAAATTGGGTTTTGAAAGCCTAAGTTATTATTATTATTTTCAATTTCCATGCTTCCAATCAATTGAAATAAGTAGATGACAATTTTCTTTTCAACTGGACTAAATCTCCTATTGACTTTTAATTGGAAGAAAGGATTGCAGTCTAATATTGAAGCGTGAACTTTGACCTTTGATCTTTGGGAGGGTGGACTAGTCCGTATTGCTGGCCCAATTGCTTATCTTATTAGAATATATCTAATCCATAATCAGGATAAAAATTTGATAAAATTATAAATTATGAAGCTGATAATATTGTTAAAATATGCTCCTAAGATTATCATAATCAATTTTTTTTTTCCCAACTACTATTCAGTGGAATTAATTGGAACAAAGGTTCACACAGTATTTTAAAAAAGCCTCACAAGAGAAAAGACTGTCCAAATTAGAGTTCAATTTGGCTTGATGACTGTATATCCTCTCCATTTTAAAATATAAAATTATTATTGAGTTTTTGAAGTCAATTTAATATATTTATAAATTTAAAATTCACATAAATTCCTTTAGTTGTCAATATATACAATGATAAAAATGGTAAACAATCTATAAAATATTACTTCTTGTAATATATATATATATATATATATATATATATATATATTTTAAAAAATCATCTCAATTTTGAATTTGAAAAGGTCTCATATTGACTTTCAAAAGTCAATAATAATTTTATAATTTAGAATAAAAAAGAGTATTTTTAACCACGTTTGAAAGTTTACTTGAAGATATAATAAAACAAACAAGAGTTTAGATAATAAATATTTACCAACTAATCACATATCACGCTAATAGTACAAGTAATTAAAACCCAATAATATAACATAGGGAGCTAGGTCCATTATATTATTTAATAGTGTAAAGTGCAATTAATTATATGAAATTAAGTGCGCATTATTATTAGGTTGAGTTTGAGATGGAAGACGGCAGCAGCATGCATCATCATCGATCTCGATCTCTCATGGCGAAGCATTATCAATCTGAGACTGGAGTGGTTGGAGGAGGTGGATTGTCACAAAAGCAAGAACAACAAGAGTCTGGGTCGGGCCGAGGTGCACAACACACACAAGCAGGACATATGGGGCCTTCTTGAAGTAGCTCTGTGCACATATATATTTAATTCAAATTAACAACTAATTAATTCATTGATTAAATACACAAATCACAAAACTTAATTTATAATACTATATCAAAATTAGTTGATTGACTAATCAATTATATGTAATTATATAATGCATTTATAGTTAATCTAACCACCTCGCTGAGGCAGTCGAGTTGCCTCACATGGCATTGCTGGGGAGAGAACTATTGCGAGGAGGAAAAGTGCCAGCACGATGGACCTCGGTGCCAAACTTGCCATTGCTTGATTGCTGTTAATAAAATAGTATTATATGTATACGTCTCCTGGATAATAAAATTGGTATGGTTGAGATACTCGTGTACATGTGTCTAATCCATCGAGCATATTTATAAATATATATATAGGTGCTTCTGAGAAGGGTATTTCGGTCCAGAAAATTATGGTGCTTGTACACAAAACCACGTGCATGCCGCTTTGCTTGAATTGATTGTTGTTTGTGCTCGACTAGACCAAGCGAAGGGTTTGTACTTACGTGCTTGATTGGATTCTTAATTGGACTTTCACCCTTTTTCAAGAGTTGTAACTTTGTAGTTTGAAAAGCAAAAACATTTAGTTTTTTAATTTGTTTCAAAGAGATTCATAAGTTGTATTTTTTACATTGTGAAATAATAATAATCTTCTGTCGCCAGTGATGTTTTAGATTTGGATTTTTTACGTTATGTTCCTATCTTTAATTTATTTGTCATTGATTTATGTGGTCGCCATAATTTATTGTGTCACATACCATCACTACTAAAATTTTAGCTGATATATTATTAATGCTCCATTTAGAAATATAAAATTAATTATTTACAAACTTCTGTTTTCAATTTTATTACTAACAAAAAAAATTAAAATTATATATCTGATTTTGGATCCGAAGGAGTAATAGGTAAACCTTGAGCTATTAATGGGGCTGAGGTGATCATGACGCCAGCCTAGCCAGAGTAGTCAATTGATGACTCGATCTCTCATGCTCCCATCCACTTTAAGGGGGAAAAAAGGGGGATTGAAGTGTTTACTTTAGGATGCATGTTGGTTGGTATGAAAAGTAGCCGTATCTATCTCGCACGTAAATTGTTTAGTTTGATCTTATTTCCCAAATGGCGTAATGGGCATAGAGTATTGGATGAACAAGCAATATTCTGAATCCTCTACACCAGCTCAGTTTTGCTTGTTTAGTTTAAGGAAAATATAAAGGTGGACTTTTCAATTTATATACCTATTTTGTTCTATATGGGATTGGAGCCGCCAGAACCACCTAGATACAATTCCGTAATTGATTTTTAAGCCAGCAACTATTGAATTCTGTGTGTAGACCGGAAATTAAAAAATTCAGCTGAATTCCATATTTCCATATATATATATATATATACTGTCGCCATTACATATATATATGCAATATGCATGCATGCATGAGCAGTGAGCCCCTTTAAGAAAATGATAAATACTGAGTGTGAAAGTTAATAAATCCATTCGAATTTGGTAGTATATATCAAGTCTTACGTAAGCTTTGAAGAAGAATTACATATGGAATTAAGAGGAAATTAATTATGGAATTAATTGCTCAAGTAATCTTGTTTTAATCAAAATTAGTTGTAGTTCATAACTACATAATTTTTACATCTGATTAAACTGACTTTGAGGACCCTGATCTCGTTTTCGTCTTCTTCTTTACGGAGTAGTAGTAATGATGTTTCTATTCCAGAACAATCCTTAATGTGGAATGCATGTTTCGCTCTTTCTTATAAAGGATTAATTTCCACACTGCACTGCTCTTCGCTTTGCCTAATATAATCATGTAGTGCATACCTACTCCTATATAACATTAATATTCGTATTCGCACATCTTCTATTAATTTGTTATACTCTTATTTAGTTTGTCACAAATCATTACTATAAAACTCCCGTCTTAATTTCTATAAAAAGGGTCTCAATTGTCATTTTTTTTTTGTTCTAAACAAAAGAGTCTTATTTATTTTAAATATATTGCGAATGAAAGGCACATCCCAAGTATTGTATTATAAAAAATTAATCAGCCAAATTTACCTTCTATTATTATTTTCCTCTAAGAATAAGTAACAACCAATAGTTACAAGACTTGAGCAAAATAATTATACTCATTTCGTTCCAAAATACGAATATAAGATTATTGATTTTCTAAAATGAGTGAAAGTGAACAAGTGGATCATGGCCGTTTGGATGTCAAGGACAAACACAACAAGCACACCTGCCTGATGGCGCTGGTTCGCAACACATACAATCAATGCACATAAGCCCGTTACCAGGTTCTGCATGAAAACAATCAAAAATAAAGGGACCAAAAAAATTTGGAATAAAAAACAAATTAAATTAATTGCTGTTGAAGCTCAATTGTGATATATATATATATGGACCACCCCTCAAGTCTGTTATAGTTAATTAGGAGAATTGTTATGTTTATAAGAAAAATTTGATATTTTCACAAAGTCTTAGTTCATATAAATATGAGTTTCTTTTATTAAATTGTGAGAGAAGACTTGTATATTAAATTTCTTTGTGAAAATATCAATTCTCCTAATTAGTTTGACCAACTCTCTGTTTATTTGGACATGCAAGGCGAGGCAGCTCAGATCCAAACAAGGATTTCGGAGAATTCCTTGTTATCTTCGAAGCCAAACAAGTCGTCGCTTGTATACCAAACGAGGTCCTATTAATCACGCTCGTTCTTTATTCGTACTCCAATAAAAGTACAAGACCAAAACCCTAGATAGGTAGTAGTGTCCTGTTTCTCTCTCGTTGTAGCCGGAGCTAATCCGGAGCAAGGAAGAAAAAGGAAGCAGCCATGGGTGGGTATAATATACCAATCGTTGTGTTTCGTTTGGAGGATATATATAATTATATATATGTATTCACAATCCCTGCTAAAGTATGTTACTGTTTCTCTCTCTCTCTCTCTCTCTCTCTCACCTGTCTCTCTGCAGTAAAGGTGCACAGATCGCTGGCACGTGCAGGGAAGGTGAGAGGGCAAACGACCAAGGTAGCTAAGCAAGATAAGAAGAAGCCGCCTAGAGGTCGCGCTCACAAGCGCATGCAATTCAATCGCCGTTTCATCACCGCCGGTAACTTCCCCTACTCTCTTTGTCATTTGCAATGTCACAACACACATATACACTCTTTTACGATGCTTAATTTGCTGTGGAGCTTTAATATACAGATTTATTAGGGTTTCATACTTTGCGTGGATTGTAATAGGATATGAATCCTAAACACCATATTCCTAGTTCACTTTGATTGTTTACAAGTAAAACTAGGGTTTTGGGTTTATTAAGCTCCCTAATCAACGCCAAGTTAGTCAACTGCTTGACATTATATGCCGGACATAGTAATGATGGTGGTTTAAATTGCAGTGCTTCTGTTTATCTTCTCTTTTCTGGTATATTAGAATAATGTCCAATTTAAATGTCTGGCGCTGGTAAATTTTTAACAGCTTAACACTGCAGTTGGATTGTTTGTTCTACTTATCCTAACTTGTACTATTCCTTCAATCTATTTTCACCCTTCAACTACAAAAACATCTCCATCGTGCCGTAGAACCTCTTACAAGCTCTCATCTTTTACTTGTGTACGTGGTTATATAAAACGTGTGATATGATGGTTGTTCTTTATCATCAACACTGGTTCGGTCTAGGTTTTACTTAAGTATCTGATGACAGCTGCCTTAAGTTCATTATTTGGGACTCGGGAAGTAATGGTTGGGGATTTCATGTTACTTATTTGCTTACGGTAGAAAATGGGTGTGAGAGTTAAATGCAATGGGTAAAAGAATAATTAATAAATACATGAATATATACTTGAAATACAATATAGGTGAATTTTAGTGGAAAAAAAAATTATAAGTGAATTTTGACATGCATCAAACTTGACATGAGTTGTTCATTTAATTACAATATAATTCCTTCTCAACAAATAGATAAAGAATAAAGATTTTTTTTTAGTAGATAATAGGTTTAGAGAGAGACACTTGTTGTGCAAGAGAGATAGGCGCGAGTTCATTATAAGAAAGAATAATATTTTATTATTATGTTTTTAGTTTTAACCCTTTAATTGGAAGGAATATTTTTTAGTACGTAAATAGACTATTTTATCTTTTAAAAACTCACATGTTGTGCATATGATTAACTTATTTTGACCAAAATTGGTTAGGGGGGACGATTTTGTAAAAAATTGAAGTGTTATCTATTAGATTGCAAAAATTGAAATGTTAGCTTTCATGTTGCATTTGAGTGTAAACATGAAAGGATAATTTTACAATTTTCTCTTTTATTTTTAAGGTAACTTTTCAAGTGGAACTTATTTACTTCTTTTTTTCCCGGTAATTAGTACTTAATATTTTTGGTAAGTGAGGTCACTAGTTTTGGTAAGGAAAAATTAGGGGAAATATGAAATTACTACAATTAGGGTGTTACCACATACATCATCAAGCTTAACAGGTCTAGGTCTCTCCATTAAATATATACTTGGGCCCTTATAAAATGAAAAATATAATGTAAGCCCACTTTATTTTTGGTGAAATGTAAGTCCACTTAATGCAAACAAGTTGGTCAGGGGATTAGTGTATTATATGAGCGTACAGAGAAATTGGGTTTTGAAAACCTAAAGTTATTATTATTATTATTATTGTTTTCAATTTCCATGCTTCCAATCAATTGAAGTAAGTAGATGACAAATTCCTTTTCAACTGGACTAAACCTCCTATTGACTTTCAGTCAAATATTGAAGGGTGAGCAATTCCTTATTAGTGGCCCAATTGCTTATCTTATTAGAATATATTTAATCCACAATAAAGATAAAATTTGATAAAATTATAAATTATGAAGCTGATAATATTGTTAAAATATGCTCCTAAGATTATCATAATCAATTTTTTTTTTCAACTACTATTCAGTGGGATTAATTGGAACAAAGGTTCACATAGTATTTTAAAAAAGCCTCCCACGAGAAAAGACCGTCCAAATTAGAGTTCAATTTGACTCAATTACTGTATACCTCTCCGTTCTACGATATATAATCATTATTGAGTTTTTGAAATTAATTTAATATATTTTTAAATTTAAAATTCAAATGAATTCTTTTAGTTGTAGTCAATAAATACAATGATAAAAATAGTAAATTATCTAAAAAATATTATCGTTGTAATATTTATATTTTTTCATATTTTTTAATAAATTATCTTAATTTTAAATTTAAAAATATCTTATATTAACTTTTAAAAATCAATAATAATCTCATAATTTGAAATAGAAAGAATATTTCTAACCACGTTTAAAAGTTTACTTTTGAAGATATGATAAAACAGTCGAGTTTAGATAATAAACTTTTATCAACTAATCACATATTACGCTAACAGACTAATATGACATAGGTAGGTCCATTATTATTTAATGGTGTAAAGTGAGGGTGAGATGGAAGACGGCAGCAGCAGCAGCAGCAGCATTGGTCTCGATCCCTCATGGTGAAGCATTATCAATCTGAGACGGCGGGGCACAACGGACACTCACAAGGAGGACATACGGGGCCTGGGCCTCCTTGAAGTAGCTCTGTTCACATATATATTTAATTTAAATCAACAACTAATTAATTCATTAATTAAATACACAAATCATAAAACTTAATTTATACTATTATATCAAAATTAATTGATTGACTAATTAATTATATGTAATTAACGCATTTATAGTTAATTTACGCACCTCGCTGAGGCAGTCGAATTGCATCCGACGGAGGTGGAGGTGGAGGTGGACAATAACACTCACAAGAAGGAGGACATATGGGGCCTCCCTGAAGTAGCTCTGTGCACATATATATTTAGTTCGAATCAACAACTAATTAATTCATTGATTAAATACACAAATCACAAAACTTAATTTATACTACTATATCAAAATTAATTGATCGACTAATTAATTATATGTAATTAAAGCATTTATAGTTAATTTACGCACCTCTCTGAGGCAATCGAGTTGCCTCACATGGCATTCCTGGGGAGAGAACTATTGCGAGGAGGAGAAGTGCCGGCACGATGGACCTCGGTGCCAAACTTGCCATTGCTTGGTTGCTGTAAATAAAATATACGTATATGTATACGTCTCTTAGCTAGTAAAATTGGTATGGTTGAGATACTCGTGTACATGTGTCTACTCCATCGAGAACGTTTGTGTACATATATATATATATATATATATATATAGGTGCTTCTAAGAAGGTTATTTTGGTCCAGAAAATCATGGTGTATACACAAAACCACGTGCATGCCGCTTTGTTTGAATTAATTGTTTTTTGTGATTTGTGTATTTAATCAATGAATTAATTAGTTGTTGATTTGAATTTTATATATGTGCACAGAGCTATTATAATTAATTTTAGTCAATCAATTAATTTTGATATAGTAGTATAAATTAAGTTTTATGATTTGTGTATTTAATTAATGAATTAATTAGTTGGTTTTTTTAAATTTGTTTCAAAGAGATTCATAAATTATATTTTTTACATTGTAATAAATAATAATTTTTTATTTTTTGTCCGCAATGTTTTAATTAGGTTTGGATTTTTTTACTTATCTTTAATTTCGTGATTGATTTATATGGTCGCCATAATTTATTGTAACGCACACCATCATTACTAAAATTTTAGTTGATATATTATTAATGGTCATTTTTTAAATATAAAATTATTTATAAACTTTCGTTTTCAGTTCTATATCTAATTTTATTACCAACAAAAAAATAAAATAAAATTCTATATCTAAGTTTGGATCCGAAGTAGTAATAGGTAAACCTAAAGCTATATTGTAGTATTAATTAATGGGGTAGGGGTAATCATGACGCCAGCCTAGCTAGAGTAGGCAATGTCTCGATCTCGCATGCTCTTATTTACTCGGAAGTTATTTAATGATTTTAGAATACTGTTATGTAATATTTTATATTATTAATATATTATTATTGAAGTATGTATAATAAATTTTGTTACTGTATAAATAAAAATAGTAATATGTGAATAGTCATAAAGAATAATTAATTTTAAAATATCACATGATTATATTCTATAATTATAAAATAATATTTTTCCATCCACTATTTTTGTTAATATGACAAGTAAATATCTATCTCGCACGTAAATTGTTTATTTTAGACCAATTAAAATAATACCTACAAAAGGATATAAATATATATTTATGCCATCTCACACGCAAAGGAAGAAAGTTTTAATTTGATCTTCTAATTTCGCCAATGGCGTATACGTAATGGGCATAGAGTGCTCGACAAACACGCTAGCAATATTCTGAATCCTCCACACCAGCAAGGTTGACTTTTCAATCTATATATTATTTGTTCTATATGGGATTGGAGCCGCCAGAATTGAACCACCTACATACAATAACAGAATTGATTTATAATATATACAGTGTCATTAGTCATTACATATATGCATGCATGAGCCGTGAGCCCCTTTAAAATGTTATTGAAAATGATAAATACCGAGTATGACAGTTAATAAATCCATTCGAATTTGGTAGTATATATATATATATATATATATATATATATATATATATATATCAAGTCTTACGTAAGCTTTGAAGAAGAAGAAGAATTACACATGGAATTAAGACAAAATTAATTATGGAATAAATTGTTCAAGTAATCTTGTTTTAATCAAAATTAGTTGTAGTTCATAACTTCTTAATTTTTACAGCTGATTAAACCGACTTTGAGGACCCTGATCTCGTTTTCTTCTTCTTGTTTACGAAGCAGTAGTAATGATGTTTTTATTCCATAACAATCTTAATGTGGAATGCATGCAGTTGCTGTAAGAAAATAAATGGAAAGCTTCTATGAAAATTAAAAGAGAGTTGAAAAGATATCACCCAAATAAATTTAGACGACTTTAATTAAAGATACAATATATTATATTACCGGTTCAAAAGGTCACAGCGGATATTTTTTTGAATTCAACAATTTCGTCTTTTCTAACATATACTCAAATAGAGAAGATAATATGAATATCTCATTGTTTTATCTTGAGTTTTTGAATCAATGGTTGAAGAAAGATAACGTAATACAATACTTTTTATGGAGTAGAAAACATTCCAAGTACGTATCTAAGGAAATTGTTTTTATATAAAAGAGGTTGTCTACTTATATAAAAGAAGTATACTTTATAAAAGAATTGGTTTGCTCTTTTTGTTTTTAAGCGGAAGCTGAGAAAGGCTCTACTTCTCTTCTGTCATGCAGGTTGTAACTGAAGGAAATCAATTTTGTATCTTAAATAATTTGATCTGACAGTATAAGACATTAACTTGACTTTGAAATTCTATCTAGAAAAATTTAATACTTGCTGCATATACGTGGCACCTTTTACTCTTTTTTATAAGAATAAGTTTACAAACATAACATTAATCTTAATTATTAAAAAATAAAATTTGATATAAAAATTCATGTCAAGATCTCATTTTTTATTAATTAAAATAAATATAATATTTAATTATTATGTATATAGTGTTGTCCTTCTTATAAAAAATTAATTAATTTCCACATTTCACCGCTCTTTGTTTTGCCTAATCATGTAGTGCATACCTACTCCTATATAACATTAATATTAATATTCGCTCATCTTCTATTAATTTGTTGTACTCTTATTTAGTTAATTTGTCACAAATAATTACTATTCAACTCCCGTCTTAATGTTTACTTGCACTTGAAGCATGTTTTTGTTGCAATTTTGTATGTAGAAAAGCTCATCCCAAGTATTGTATGATAAAAAATTAATCAGCCAAATTTACCTTCTATTATTATTTTCATCTGAGAATAAGTCACAACCAATAGTTACATGACTTAAAAAAAATAATTATACTCCTATCGTCCGAAATATAATATTATTGATTTTCTAAAATGAGTGAAAGTGAACAAGTGGATGATGGCCGTTTGGATGCCAAGGACAAACGCAACAAGCACACCTGCCTGATGGCGCTGGTTCGCAACACATACAATCAATGCACATAAGCCCGTTACCAGGTTCTGCATGAAAACAATCAAAAATATATGTTCTTGACAAGGGGACCTTTGCCTATGGCTCCGGCCTTTGTGGGACAAGTATTTTAAGGGGCATGACGGACTCTGCATTCCATTTATAGACATGCGCTGCCATCATATAATGCAACTTACCCTCCTTCCTCTCGGAGGCAAATTCCCAGTCAGGTATCACCCATCACTATATTTCCTCGTCTTCATCACAAACTTGCATATTTACCATATATATTTTAGTTTTTCTTGTTCTTTGTGGCTTTCCGTTTGTACTTTCTATTTACAATTGCCATGCTTCTTGTATTGAACAGTTCTACCTTTGCCTTACAATTGCCGTGCTTGTTATATTGAACAGTTCTACCTTTTTTGAACATGGCATCAAGTACATGATTTAGCAATATTATGATAATTGATTGGTCATCTCTTTAGGCTTTGGAACAGCCCTTTCTGCATGTCCCTGTTCATTCATTCTCTTTCTGGTTGGATATTGTCATTTTTCTTAATCTTGAGACATACTTTTATGTAGGTTGCAGAGTGGGGAAGGATGAGCATGTGTGATGCTGAGACAAGACTCCTTGCTAATGCGTTGGTTGATATATCCAACGAACGGTTCGTTCTCCTGTCCGAGGCATGCATTCCTCTTGACAACTTCAGCATCATTTACCATTACAAATCAATGCATTTGATGAACCCGGACCCCTTTGGAAGAGGGCGCTATAATGATCACATGGTACCACCCTCACCAATTGGCGCAAAGGGTCTCAGTGGTTTGAAATTAATCGAAAACTGGCAATTGACATTGTTGAAGATGATACTTATTACCCAAAGTTTGAGCAGTTCTGCAGACTAGAATGTTACGTGGACGATCACTATTTCCAAACAATGCTGAGCATCCGCTCTCCTCATCTCGTGGCAAACAGGAGCATTACCTGGGTGGACTGGTCTCGAGGTGGTGCTCATCCTGCTAAATTTGGGAAAAGCAGATATGACGAAGAAATGTTTCAAGAAAATCATCCAAGTTCAAACATGCATTTACAATAACCAGCCATCTACCCTTTGTTTTCTTTTTGCAAGAAAGTTTGCTCCAAATTCTTTAAATTCATTATTAGAACATTCATCTGAATTTTTCGGCAACTGAAAAAAGATTTCCTGTCCAAGTAAATAAATATGCTAAAAAAGGGAACGCGATACTACCCCTCCTTTATACTACTACCAAATTACATTAGACGACTTCACTTGTCAAGAAGCATTTTTAGAGGAATAGATGGAAACCTGGCTTACCATTACAAAGCCAGAACATTTCATTGTAAAATTATATGTAAACATGTAATGAGTTATTATAATCAACTGCTTGCCATGATTATCATACTTTTTGAAACAATAATTACCATACTTATAGCACGTGTTTACTTGAGTGAATGCTTGTATTTTGGTTTCAATATTTAAATTTTATTGGTTTATAAATAATTTCCAATAACAATACAACCCTTCTTAATACCTATGTTAGTTTTAATATTATTATTTCTTAAAGAGTTTATTAGGTTACTTAAATTAAATTAAGTTCTAGCTCTTAGCATACCTATCCAAATTTGAGTATATGCCGAGTGATACAAAATTTAACATCAGATTCAGAATAGATCACTCATCTATGACTGAAATCATTTCCGTGAAATTAATTTTGTATCACGAAATATGCTGCTGTTTGGAAAGAAAGAGTGTCATTTTCCTATTCTTATCTCTCTCCCCCCCCCCCCCCCCCCCCCCCCAAGAAAAAGGGGGAATTAATCAGTTCTTAATAAATACATTGATTATGACTACAAATAGCAATAATTGTCATATTGAATTCAACATTACTACTCAATATAATTACCATTAAACACTTTCACAGCTAAACTGTATTTGTTATTCACGCAAGAAATAATTAATGCAATTGTAGATTCAAACATCATGCTTGAAAATAGTTTCATAGTGTTCCTACCTGTAAATCTGCCTGCAATTAGGCTAATTTACATGAGCAGATACTCAACAACATAAGTTTTGGTCAACGGCCACTCTTATATTGAAATTTCTTGCTCTTTAGCAGTAGGGAGTTGACTGAATTGGATATTTTAACATCTCTGTATGTTGTTTAAGCCCCCATCAAATACCAGAGGTATTTGGACCAATTTTGGGTCCATATAATTTATAAAGAAGCACCCTACAATTCGTCGTGATTTTCTCTATTCAGCATAGGAGTTTCTGATTGAATTTCGTGAAGATATCTTGCAGCTAGTGACGCATGAAGTGCAGCACCAAAAGGAAATGCATCTTCATTGATTTGGAAATGGGGAGATTGCGCTGATGCAGGCTTTCCCTTTGTTTCATTTTTCATTCCAAGGAAATAAAAGTAACCCGGTATCTCCTCTTGGTAAAATGCAAAATCCTTGGATCCCATCACTGGTTGCATGTCTTTAACATTAGATATGTCAAGCAAATCTCCTGCAACATTTTGAAAGTACTGGTGCAAGGATTTATCATTTACAGTAGGGGGGGAAAAGGGTTTCTTATTTGCTAGGAAATCAACAGTTGCATTACACCTTTGTACAGCTGCTTGTCCTACAATAACCTGTCAATGAAGAGAATCAACTTCCACACATGCATTAACAGAAAAATGTGTAATAGACTAGAATGTGTTACCAAAAATATGTGGATCATCACAATATCAAATAGATTAAAATTCTGCCAAAAATTAAAGAGATCAAAACGCTTCTTCTTTTTAATCACATTTGGGATTATGTGCATCACATGAATATTACCTCCTCAATTCGCAGCCTGAGTTGCATAAATGTTTCTTTTGAGAAGGATCGAAATGTGCCACCAATGGCAACAGAATCTGGAATAACATTGAACGCACCACCTCCTCGGAATTTTGCAACTGTAACAACCTATTAGTACACAATAAATGTCAAATGGACCGTAGGAATATTAATGAAACTAAAAGAGATTATTTATTTATGAGAAGTCAAATTGTAGTATCTGGTGTACTGATAGACGGAACTGTCTCTCTTGCAAATTGCAATGTTCTAGCAAAAAAAAAAATCTAGGATCGTATTCCAAATACAAAGATTTTTTTAAGGTGTATAATGCCCCAAGGAGAAGGAGTAAGGAGCAAAGGGTAGTATCATGGAGGACAGGAAACTAACCCCATTTAATTTATCACCAACAATTATCTTCCTTTAAAGAGGCACACTATGTAAGTCTACACTTTAAAACTAGATATTTCAACAAGGAGAACTATCTTAAACTTTCTTACTCCCGAAATGAGTCCACTTTCAAAATCAATGTGTACCGAATTTCATTATATTCAAGTAAGTTGTGATTTTGGACTTTTTAGCCACCAATGATGTAGCTCAAAGTTTTCTTAATAACTTTGACTTTAAAAGTGATGATCATTTTGAGATGGAGGAAGTAGTTAAAACCTTTGCAGCAGAGACTTCCATGAGCATACCTAAGCCTATTGATGAGGATTCAAAGTCTTTTACTTTAATGGATCCTATTTGCTTACCTCTCTCTCATCCTCCTACAATTGATAATATCAATTCCTATGTAGTAACATGAAGAACTAATATTTCTCTGTTTAGAGTTTGTGTACTTTCAAATTTGAAGTTTCCATAATGAGGAAAGATAGGTTAGCAAAATGAAATATTGGTTTGCAGATAGCCTTCCTAAGGTCCTCTGTTTGTGAGTTTTATTTTTAGGATGAGGAAAGGGACGGGAAGGGAAAGTTAGAGCCTGCCTTCCAAAACATGGAAGGAAAGTTCCACCCTTCCTTTCCCCAAAAAAAATAAAAATAAACCAGCCAAGTAATATCGTGTTGCTTCTTGCAATGTTTTTTATATTATTTCATACGCAGGTAAATGCCCTATCAGTATTTAAATGACCTTCACAGTTCACATACAAAATACAATTTTTTTTTGACATGCTAAGTATATCTCTCTGCATATTGCAATCTTCCCAAGTAAACAGGCCAATATGTAATTGGTTTCCCAAAAATTTATTGCCAAATGTCACAAACTATATACCGAGTGCCACAGCATAAGGCAGTGACTTATCTGTCAACGGAGTAATAAACCATCAAATAGTGTATTTTCCAACACACCTCCATTACAGCAGCACACAACTGTACTCTGATCAGGTGTCCAATGATTGAAAATTGCAACCATCTCTGAATAATAAGGCAACTATTCCTTGTATAAACCCAAATAAGGGATTTGATTATCCTAGCAAGAACTACTAATAAAAAAATAAAACTAAAAAACAGTCTGAAAGAGTGATTACCTAACAAGATTTAAATATATTGACCTAAAGGAAATACCTACATCATTTCCAACTTTTGACAATAAAAAATAAGAGACGTTATACATAAAAGAGAGAGTTGGAAAACAAAATATACCTGAGAGTCAAGAGGATCTGCTTCTCGTGAAACAAGATGCTGTAAACTGACAATTACATTTGAAGCTGCTAATATCGGGTCTATTGAGTGTTGAGGAATGGCAGCATGACCCCCCTTTCCACTTATTACAGCTTCAAAAAAACCACTCCCAGCCAAAAGAGAACCAGGTCTGGAAGACACTTTACCTATTGGTAATTCATGTGAAACATGCAGACCAAAAATGGCTTTGACATTCTGTAGAATTCCTGCATCTACCATTTTCTTTGCCCCTCCACCTCCTTCCTCCGCAGGCTGGAAAACAAGAACAACCGTTCCCTGTCGAAAGCATCAAATGGAGATAACTCAATTACCAATAAAAAAGATTAGGAATAGGAGATTTCAGAATGCACACATACACAGGGCACTACAGTTATTAAATCAATTTTCTGGAGTAATGAGTAAAAAATAAAGCTTACACGGACAGGATGAAACTACACCTAGTGTAAAAGGAAGCCTAAAAATTAGGTTGTAATGATAAGTATACACATACAATTTTTTTTTAAAAGGGTAGAAAATTAATTGAACAAGGGACGGTGTCATATCAAATCGGTAATCTTGTAAACATCAGATGAACTTCTAGATAAAAGGAAATTCTTACTACTGCTACGATCTTATTATAATATATTAGAGATAGAATAGTAAAATGAAAGAGAAATATTCAACGAAATCCAGTTGGCAACTTATCATCTCAAACCATCCAAACCTAATTTCACTCTAAATCCTCAACCTTCAAACAACAGAAATCTCACCTTAAAATTTAAATTTCACTCCATTTTTCTTATTTAGGCAGCCAGAAAAATGATTTTCCACACCTAATCATAAGCTCCTTCATTCAGAAGATGTTAGAGTTCATAATTCACCGGCCACTAAGATGGTCTAGTGTCTCTTTCACATAACTTCCTGACATTCAATAAAAAAACATAAGGTATCTAAGTCAAGGTTTTCCCACCACGAGATATTTAACTATTATTACTGTATTACTCCATCTTAAGTGTGCATTTCCCAATACCAAGGATTTTCCAGAGGCCATGCATGCAACATAGGAACTAAATTATATGAAACTCACATTCTCAGATCTCTTTCCATGGGAATCCAGTCCCTTTTATCAAAAATAAAATAAAAATCTACATAAATACTTCACTTTTGTGACCTACCATTCTTAGAAGTCATCGAATTTGAGAATAGCAAACCACAAAAGACAATTACCTTGCACTACACGATAGGACTAGTGTTCACCAAAGCACCCAAACACTACCTAGGCAGTCTGCAATTGAAGGCCTTGCAACCTATCATTCAACTACATTTACCTTTAAATACATATGAAAGCAGGTACACACCCAGAAGCATTCAACCTTTCAAAACTGATCTTTTAATAATTTGTGACCATTTTCTAACTCCTTCCCACACACCATAGCCTCACTGTTCTGCTAATTGGCCACAAATACGCTTAACATCTCTAGATTAATTACAGATTGTGTAAACACCCGAAATCATGCAAAAAGCAAATAATAGTAGAATAGATGAAACTCTGAGGTCCTGAACATGAACAAACAAACCTTTAAAAATTCACGATGCTTTTGAAGAATCTTGGCAGCTCCAAGCAGCATCGCAACATGTGCATCATGATCACAAGCGTGCATCTTACCAGGAATTTTGCTCTTGTGCTCCCACTCCACCATTTCCTAATATGAATACAATTAATCTCATGTACAAACATTCGCAAGTTTATATAAATTACTCCTCATAATACAAACTCATCATTAGATCACCAGTCCATCACAATTACACTAGCGATTCATATCCCTTAACCTGATGTCCATATGGTTTCCAACAAACAAACTACAATAAAATAAAATAGAAAAAGACTAAAACTTGGAAGAAACCTGAATGGAAAGAGCATCCATACCCGCCCGTAAGCCAACAAAAGGAGGTCCGCCGGAACCGATGAAGCCAACAACACCAGTAACTGCAATTGGGTGTTTGTACGGAATCCCCAACTTATCCAGTTCTGCTCTGATAAGCTTACTGGTCTCAAATTCCTCATATCCCATTTCTGGATGCTCGTGTATCTTTCTCCTAATATTCACCATCCAATCAAAGATTTCTGGTTTCCGAGCAAAATTGAGAAATTCTCTGGGAATTTCTGAGATTCCTTTTGAGCTTAAAGAAGCATCTGATATAACAGGTATTACACCAAACGATATAAGATGGAAAATCAACAATACCCATGTCAAGAAATCCATATTTTTCTCTCTGCGGCTAATCTTTGATTCGTAGATTGCCGATGCAAGAGAGAAAACACAAGAAGTGCGATTGTTGGTTGACTAATATAATTGCTACCGTCTTGAACTGACTCGTTTAAAATGAGTAAAATGTTGAACATTTTTCAGATATTAGAACACAAATAAATCAGTATATCAGTATAGAATAATATTATGTGAATAAATTATGCATAAAAAATTATATATAAAAAATAAAAATATATATTATTTATTAATAAAATATACTATAAAATATTTAATAATAGAGTAGGGCTCAATTTTTATTTATTTTATACATCATTTTTTGTATATAATTTATATCTATAATCCATATTCCATACTATTACTCATAAATATAAGACGTGCTTAGTTAAAACTTCCGTCCGCTTTAGGACTCCTGTCCGAACGCGACTCTTCGTGCTTAATGAAATTCTCACGTGCTTATTGTGACTAATGTGATGGAAATGAATTGGACAAGAATATTTTGGAAAGTGATATTTTTATATAATTGTTTAATATTTTTATATATAAATTATTGTTATAGATTTATAATAACACTTGTTATGTTAAAATATCAAAAAAAATTATAAAAATATCTGTTTCCAATACTTTTAACTCTTCTATCTTTTTTTTACTATTATTTTTAAAAGGTCTCGAAAGATTATTCAATCACTAAACGGTTATAAGTTACACTTTTCATTCCTTTTATTTTAAAATTTTTAAAGTCAATTTTTAAAATTTAAATTTTGAATCAATATAAATTAATTTGATTTCAATTATTATTATAGATTGATTACTCTAACTACCTTAATGTAATACAAAAAGAATTTAATAAAAAAGTAATACTATATTCTAAACAAGAACTGATTCTGAATTAATTATTTAAGCTTTGTATGGTATTAAAAAATGAAAAGGATCAATAATTAACAAATTGACTTGAGCGTAATTTGAATGTTTCCAAATTATTGTCGTATTGATTGAAAAAGAAATAAACAACATAACAAAATTGAAATAAACACGCTCCTCCATCCTACTCCTTGTATTTGAAGGCGAGAATCATGTTGTTCTTTTTACAATCATTCATTTAACATTTAATATTGTTATCAATGAACTTTATTATTGGTGAAAAGGAGATTAATTTTTTCCTAATGAAAAGGCCAAAGGGAATGGGTGGGGTGGGGTGGGTTGATATATAGAGACATTTAAAGACCACCGATCACTTACTTATACTCCATATTTCTCGTTATGGCATACATTATTATTTATTGTGGATTGTGTGGGGACTGCAGAGGCGGAAGCAGGGGGGGGGCGCGGGGGGTCATTTGACCCCGGTAACTTCGGACCCAGGCTAAGTTTTAGGCGACTTGACCCCCCAATCTCTTCCTTCTCAGGCGGTTAATGGGTGAACTAAAGGGATTCCATCAAATTTCTCACACACATAGCAAAGACTCTCAGACTGCACCAGCATTAAGGTAAGAGATTTCACCCTAAAGCTTTAAGTTAAGTTTTATGTTTCATAGTGGGTTTATGAATTGCTGTTGTGGGAGGCTGTTTTGTTAAGTATGAAGATCATGGTGAATCCATGGAGAGACAAGGTTGGATTGTAGCCGGAGTTTATGTGATCAATGTGCTCTATGTGATTAAAACTAAGTAAAATGGATGAGTGATAATCTGTGCACAGCAAATGTTCGATGAAATGCCTAAATGAGAAAATGTTGCTAATTTAACTTTCAAGTATGGGTTAATATGAACTAAATGGTTATTCTATATTACCATGACTAAAGTTGATAATAAAGTTAGATTATTTTGAGAAAATAAAAATAATCCAAGAAGGATGCTCGGAAATGTTAGTGTTGTGTGTAACTACTTGCATGAAATAAATTGTTATGTTTCTTAGTAAAATGATTGCTATATGTCTAAACTTCCATGACTGAGAATTAGTAAGCAAGTTAAGCCATTTTGGCAAATAAAATTCAAGGTTTTTAATTGGCTTAGCATGATAAGCGCATTTGTGACAAAATAATCAAAGTTTTGGCTTAAAGAAAATGAGGTGTTTGTGTTTTCCAAAGTGAGTTATGTTTTGAAAGGAAGACCAAACAGATTTTATAAAATGTATATGTTTTGCAAACTTAGTGTAAGGGGTGGGAAGAAAGTGACGGAGGGGCCGGATTGGAGGCTGAGATTTTGGAGTTTATGAATAAATCCGAGAAGCCTGAGGCGTTTCCAACCAAGGAGGAGCTGAACGGCGGAAGAATGGATTTAGTGGAAGCCATTTTAAGCCGTCTGGTAGATCACTGTGAGTTTCTTCTATGAATTTGTAGTTTTTCATTTTGATTCCCTGGATAAAGAATTGAAATTTTTAATAAGCATTTTTATAATCTGTTGCAAGCGGCAATGTGTTTGTTAGAAATTATATTTTACTGAGATGATTCTTTTCATCTTTTGGTCAGAGATATGGCTGCTGAGGACATCACAGGCATTGAGGGTATTCTGAATCGATTGGAGAAAGAGAGAAATCTGTCATTGGGTATCAATTTGGGAAGTAATGGATATAAAACTAATGCCTCTAGTGAGAATGATGGAGATCACACACATTTCCAAAACTTAGCAGTGAGTAATTTCTTATTGTTAAGGGTTTTGATATGTGATATACTGAAAATATATTGTGTTTGATTACTCTCGTATGCCTGGCTTTTGAAGTTTACCACCACATTTAGTGACACTGGATAATAGGATTTTATATTGGCATAGATATATGATAGTCTTTTTTGTTTCTTGAAAGTTCTGGCAGCTAATGTAGTGGCATCTCAAATTGTTTATGATCTTCCTGTATATTTCTTATGCTTTATATAGCTATGGTAAATATTGTGCTCCTAATAAATTTAAGCTTGTTTGGAGTAGTCAATGAGCAGGCTTCACAGATACAAAATTTGAAGGTTTCAGTTTCCTAGTTTCAAATGTAGTTTTAAGTTCAATGTTTGGTTTGAGCAATGTCTTAAATTTTCTTACGTTTTCCAATACGCAGCTGCTGAAATTTGTTATGATGAAGATATCACGACCTTGAAAAATAATAAGGTAATGTGTGGGCATGAATTAGTGATTGATTTAAGTGTCGATAAATAATTTTTTTTACTGAGAGATTTTGACCCCCCTATATTATGCTCCTGGTTCCGCCACTGGTGGGGAGATAGATGTTCGATGCTAAGTTTTAACTGATGGATAGATGATAGATAGTAAAGACGGTGTTCGTGATCATTGGTATGCAGCAAGCAAATACTTGCTTGACGACTAGCAGCATAAAGGGTTGATGATGGATGGTTAGGGCCTTCTTCCAATTACTAAAAATTTATCAAAAATCCATCCTTTTCAGCCTTGTAGCGCTCTATTATTTATTTACACCGATAATAATAATAATAATAATATTCACAAAATAACACTAGCACACCGTCGCACTACTTATCAAACCTAGTAAATAAAAATAAATTGTAGGGTACTCCATATTCTCTGACAAACCAGCCTTTTTTTTTTTTTGAAAAAGTGTAAAATATATCTAAATCAAATACAACATCATCTTCGTTATTAAAAAAATATTATATAACACAAATCTCAATATAAAAATATACTTTTTAATAATATAAATAATATTAAATTCAATTTACGCGTATAAAAGTCTGACCCAGTCAAAAACTAACATGTGGCAATTGTGAAGATTCATTCTACTAGCAAGTTTTTAGACTCCTGATTGTTTTTTTTCTCTCCCTCATCTTCCACCTTTCTCTCACCAGCTCTTCTTCCACCTTTCTCTCACCTCCATTTAAATCTCCATGACGATGGTGGGCGACGGTGGTGGTGTGTTATGGTGGCGGGTGTGAGCCTCGAGGAGGAAGAGATTAGAGAGGCGAGGGGTATGGGAGTAATACAAGCTCAAACAGAAGTTAAATGAGGCTCCGTCAGAGCTACAAATATTCCAAGTATCAGTGTAAACTAGTAGTACCGCGCGGTGGCACATATGAATCCAACCTAAATTTCACATAGTACTATGGCATGGTGGCGCTGGTTGCACTCAGCACAATATTGAAACAAATGCACATATGAATCCAACCTAAATTTCACTAAATGCTTTTTTGATATTATGGAACGATGCCTTAATATTGAAAGCATTCATAATTATTTGTGCTTTGGATGTTTGTGGAAGTGAAAAATACCAATAGAATCTCTCATTGACTTTTACGTCGGTTTTTAGCCTTACAAACTGCATCCAATAGAAGACGTCTGAAGCCTCCTACTGCCACATGGAAGGAGATTCATTATGCATGGCTTGGCATGGGCTAACAGTGTTTTTTCTTTCATAACCTTCAGTGATTTGAGCTACTTTTAGGAGGCAATTGAGTGCTCCACTACCAGATATGTGAGAGTAAGGGCACTACTCTACAATTAGACTTTTTACCACACTCAGCATCAGTTCAATATTTTGGCTAATTTTGCCGCAATTTCCACCCTAAGAGATTGATCATGCTCATCTGTCAACAAAACACTGAGGACTGAACTCTAGCAATTACACAACAAAGGTTATTCAATATAAACCTATAGTCCATAGAAGATCAAAACCGAACGAGCAAGTATTATATTAGACGGAAATCGGATCAATCTGAAGAACAAATGTCAAATTGGAATTTTAATCCATACTAGTTCAAATAGTAAGCTAATTGGAGATCAAAATTCTGAAACCACTAGAAAGCATGGATTATACATGCTCCGTTGCACTGTGAATCTCTTTTCCCATGCCCAAAATATATGCGCCCACACTTAACATATTAAAAATCAGACTAACAAATAATCTTACACAAACAAGCTCATTCAATTCCAAAACTGGCGCAACATATATTCTAACCACTTCATTAGAGGGGTAATAGACTTAAAGGAATCAGTATCAGGAACTAATAAGCATATCAATCAGAGTCGAGTGAATCCACTTGTACATGTAAAGTTTGTTCAATATCAAAAAGAAAACCAGATATAAACTATATTTATAGAAGAATGTATACATATGTTTTACATTTATTGCATATTAGTATGCAAGTTCGCTATTCCCAAAGGTATCAGAGGTTTTTTATTAGAATAGACCAAACTTGTGTTAGGTTTACTCAAAAATAGACCAATTAGTTCGAACTTCCTATTAATGTCATAAACCTACATATGGCTATAGCAATAGCGATCTTCACAATATTTTGTTAAATATTGCTACAAACCAATAGTAATATCAACACTATTTTGTTGTCTTATCACTTTGCTAATAGCGGTATGCAGGTTTTAGTCTATTTGCTCGAACAAATGGGTTTCCCTTGGGAAAACTTGATTTTATTCCCAAAAAGGGATCCCATGTATCTTACAAGACTTACTTCTCTTTCACTACAACAGCACAAGCTTTCACTTATATCCAATCAGAAACAAATTACTCAAAGCAGCAAGAGGGGCATAAAGAAAGTACAAGTCTATGTATGAATCCCATATAGTCGGTCATTGCTTAATCTAGGGGTGTCCACGGGTGATTCTCTATAACTCAACACATAAATCCAATTGCACATTTACCAATCAAAATAACCATTCAATATAATAACCAAAATTCCCATAAAACTGAACTTCAGCACAACCTAGGATAAAACACTACAGCCAAATTAGGCTCGAACACTTTGATGTCAACAACAAGTGCACATTCAATAGAATCTAGTCAAATCCACAAATCAGTAAAATTAAGTCCCTTCAATATGAAATATAACCCAAGATAGCTCTAATTCTACCATGTGATGTTGGCCTGCTGACAGGCCTCAGGCTCCCAAGACCCAGCCACAGGTCATTCTCCTCAACAGTCTCTCTGTTCATTATATACAGTTACTAACATCCCACATAACTATTCGTTCTATTTAGTTACCATCACATAGAAATTTATTTAGTTACCATCACATAGGATAAGCTCGAAAAGTAAATCCAAATTCACAATTCAGTTAATTTACAAATAAGTTCCACTGATATCAAATAGAAATTCAGAAGATATATATCACGTGTGATAAAACTCAAGTCAAATACCATGTCATTAATTACCCACGGGCCTTGAGGTCGGCAAGGCGCCTGGAGAGATCGTCCTCATCGACCTTCTCCGTAGTCTTCAGGGGAACCGCATGGGCAGCCGGCTGTGGCAGGCCAACTGAGACCTCAAGCCCGTAATCATCAGCCACTTGCTGCATCAAGCTGTTGACTTCACCCTCGGGAGTCGAAAGAGAAGTGCTTCCGGCCATCGAACTCTCCATAAACTCGGCCTGGACCTCCATATTTACAAACTGGCGCTCGAAACTGTCCATAGTCTCGGACATCTTCTGCAAGTTCCCCGTGGCGAGCGTGGACTCAAGTGATTTGACGATGGTGGACATGGATTTACTGATGTTGGTCATCTTGGCTTGGGTGTCAAGCCTAGCAACCACGGCATCGAGACGAGAGGATAATCGGAGGTAATTCATCTGCTCGTTGCGCTTCCTGATGGCGTTCTCCGCATAGATGCGAGCGCCGTCCATGTTGCCTTTCTCGATGGCTTTTTTGACCTTCAATTTCTCCGATTTCTCATCTTTCTCGCACTTTCTTGCTTGGCGTTGGAGGCTCTTGGCTGTGAACTTAAGCTCCATAATCTGGTTCATCAGCTTCTCCGTGTTTCCCATTTGTTTTGATTTGATTTCAAGGTCAGAAACAGCTGATGATCGAGGAACTTAAGGTTGTATGGGAGGGTATTGAATTGCTTTTAGGGTTTTTTCTGAGATATTTCTTCGGATTGGGGATCTTGTTCTGAAATTTAATTGCTTCAACAATACGCGTTTTTACTTTAAAAAAAAAGGAAAAATCAAAAAGATGTATTAATTTTATAAATAAATATTAATGAGTCAAAATATTTGCTAATTTTGTTATGATTAAATACGTTGATACATTATTTACAGATATATAAAAAATGTATAAATATTTTTACTTTCAACAAATATCATATTTTTTAATCATAAAGTATATTATTTTTTCTTTAATCATCACAACGTATTAAATATAAGAAATATCAATTTGTTATTTATCATGTAAAAGAAAAGCACATTTTTTAAAAAATTTTACTTTTTTGATCCTACAAAAAGAGTTTTAAATAATAATAATAATAATAATATAACATGACATGATTTATTATTTTTAAGAGTAATTCAGAAGCCAAAATACATTTTTAATAGTTTTTGTTTTAGAAAATTATTTTTTTATAAAGAAAATTTAATATTTTCACAAAGTTTTACTTGCATAAACGTTGATCTCATTTATTATGTATGTGAAAGATTCTTGTGAAATTATCAATTTTTTTGTAAAAATATCGATTCCCATCTTTTAATAGAATCAAGAAAGTAATTTTTATTATATTTATTTCTATTTCACTGCATTGAGCAAAAAATTAATGACATCGAATTGGTCGTGATTTGTCATTTGGATCAAAGTTCACTTCTTAAAAGTTCATACGGATTTAGTGGATATCCATCAACCCACACCTAAGCAAATCATTCATTTTAAAAGGAATAATTGCGTGATTTCTAAATCAAGGGTGACACATTCAATTATAAATTAAATTCTCCTTCATTTGGGCTTTGTCTCCGGTCGTGGTAGTCCTTCGGACTCCTAAAGCCTTTTGTCTTGAGTCGTGGTAATCTTTCGGACTCTCGAAACCTTTTGTCTTCGGTTGTGGTAGTCCGTCATACTCTTAAAGTCTCCTGTCTTCGATCATGGTAGTCTTTAGAACTCCCGAAACCTCCTATCTTCAGTCGTGGTTGTCCCTCTGAACTCTTGAAACATCATGTCTTAGATCGTGATAATCCTTCAAACTCCCAAAACTTATTGTCCTCGATCATGGTAGTACTTCGTACTCCCGAAACCTCCTATCTTCGGTCGTTGTAATCTTCAAACTCCTGAAACCTTTTATCTTCAATTGATGTAGTATTCGAACTCCTAAAGCTTCCTGCCTTCAGTCATTATAATTTTTGGACTGTCGAACCTCTTGTCTTTGGTCGTTGTAGACTTCAGACTCCCGAACCCTCCTATCTTCGATCGTAATAGTTTTCGAACTCTAAAAATCTCTTATCTTCTATCGTTGTAGTTTTCAGACCTGAAACCTCATATCTTCAGTTAGTTTTCAAACTCCCAAAATCTCCTATTTTCGGTCGTTATAATCTTCGAACTCTCGAAACTTTTTGCCTTTGGTCGTCCTAGTCTTCGAACTCCGGAAACCTTTTGCCTTCGGTCCTAGAAGAAGCTTTCGAAGCCTTTTTCTCTACTCCTTCACCTTGTTTCATATGATAAAGGAGTTGAAGATAATGTTAAGATTCGTATTTACTAGCGTAAATGAGCTACCTATATTGGATATTGTCTCCACAATCTACTAAGCCTGGTGCACTCATACGAGGACTCCTAAGTCCAATAAACTTGGATTCATTTTTTTATCACTTAAGATACTAACTAATTACTATATTTAATACTAATTTGTAAAGTAATTACATCTTGCAATAGGATTTCTACTATACAATTTTTATTAGGAATTATAATCCTATCAAAAATGTGTAACTACTATAAATATAAGATGAACAATAGAAGTATATATATTATAGCGTACAAAATATTTATTACCTCCATTGTTAACAAATTCGAACATTAACAGGGATGGTGGTTCCAAAGAGGGATGTGAAGCTAGGTGACGAGAGTTATGACTGTGTTGAGGTTCTTGTAAATGAGTTCAATAAGGTTGGGTTAATCGTTGACAGAGTTGCTAGCATGGAATTTGAATTTATCAAGGTCCAATCTATATCCTTTTGACTCTCATTTTTTCTCTCTCATGGATATTACTGATCTCATGATTTCCTTTGTATTCATGTTTATAAATATGTCTCTGTTGGGATATAATTATTTAGGTCCGGATATAGTACAATTCACTTTATTTAATAGTCCGGATCCAATGTTGACCCATATATATTTATTTTAACAGCTTGCACACATAGAGGGTTAATTACAGTTATAAGGTGATTTTAAAAAAAAATTCTACTCCTAATTGATTTAGGGTGACCGTGACATTTATAAACACAACCACAATGGATAAAAAAAGATATAGAACATACAAGAGAGAGAGTATGGAGTGTGAGGAGGAGGAATAGAGAAATAAATAATTTGTATTCTCCATATTATTTTTATAGTGAATTTCTTATAGCCCCGTAATTTTTTTCCAATTAGGTTTCTACTTAAAATTATTGTTTTCATATTTTATCTCTTACAATAATGTGTGTGTTTATTTAAACGTATTTTGCGAATTTGACTTCACAATAACATAATTTACAATTACAACAATTATTAGTGCTTTTTTGGCCTGTTATTTTGGTGATTTCTTGCGTACAAAATTTGGCGTTAATAGTCTGATTGAGGTTTTTAACTTATGTTTACAAATTGACATATTGTTGTTTGGTGCAGCTTGATAATTAGGAATAGTTACTTACCTTTGAACTATTGTTTGCTTCCCTGATTCGTTGCTGTTGTTCAAAGTTTATATTGTACTACTGTTACTGCATTGTTGAATGGTGTGTATTCAATTAGGCTAGGGAACTTGGTTTGGTCGTTGTTTGAAGTAATGTAATCATACTATCAGTTGACTGACTTATTGAAATAAGATGAAATTTGGGAGGCTAAGGATGGGTTCCATAAATTTTCAAATAAGTAGCTGCATTTGTTCCGAGGGAATTCTGCATGGTGGTTTCATATAACGATTGCCTAGAATTTAATTCCCTGGGCACTTGGGCAGCACAAGAGAGTGTCTTGGAGATTGGTGGTCTGAAGTACGTTTCTGGTTGATATAGCATCTGATGCAAGATGTCAGTGAGTCCAATCTATGTTCATCTCATGTTATTATATTTAGTTGGCAGCTCTTTTTGAAGTTTTGGGGAGGGCAGCAAAACGAACTCGTATTGGTCTCTCTCTCTCTCTCTCTGAATATTCTGTTCTTTTATAATAACTTTTATAACACTACAGAACTTTAGTCATTTGCAAATTTCCTTGGTCTTTGATTTTGATTTTAGGAGTGGATATACAATTTGAGTGGGAGGAAGTTGAAGATTTTATCAGGCAGCCCAATGGTTCATTGTCCAGTTGGTGCGAGCGTTTCTGTTGCCCACCATCACATAATATATGGAATTGTGAGTTATTCTATACTTTAATTATATTAGAATTCCTGCCTTCTCAGTTTCATTTAAATAAACATCAAGTTTGTATTATTTGGACAATCTAAGTACATATAGGATACTGCAGAATGACATGATAACTCAATGTAAGGTAGCTATTATATATATGTTTTCATTTCATTTTGGTCTTGTTAATAATTTCTTTATGATGCTGAGGAATGACTTCAACCCCTTTCAGTTATTGGATGCACAAACTGTACATAGCAATTTTCAGTATGTCTTTTTGTGTACAACAATTAATCTATGTACGTGTGTAGAAACTGAAGCTTCAAAATGATGTTACTCATCCATTATAAGATTAGAGTCTTTCACGTAGCGGTTTCCTGGTGATTTCAACTTTGCATGTCTTTCAAATAACTTGAAGACTGAATTTCCCAGGTGAACAAGAGTGAGTCGGGCACAGTTCTACTATCTGAATCAAAAGAAATCCACTGGGAGCTGAGGGAACCTCTACTACAGAAGTTGGAATCGGGGGGGCATTGTTAAAGAAGTTTTCCCTTTGCATGGTATATCAATTTCCATGTCTAAATATTATGCATAATTTTGCAGAATCCCAAAAAATGATTATATTTGTTTGTAGATGAAACTAAGAGGAAGCAGCTTATTAAAAGTTGGTCACTGAACTGGTGGGACTTCACAAATCAGCCTATTGATGAGATCTATTCATATTTTGGGATGAAGGTAAATGCTCATAATATAGAAGTCGTTGGAACTTAATCTTATTGGCATCCAATATTTTACCTACAAAATACAAATGCAAATCTTCTTCAGGTACAAATTTGATTGTTATATAATGTACACTGTAGATTACAACCTATTTTACTTTCCTTGGAATGTACACGAAGTGGCTGTTATTTCCTTCGGCATTTGGCCTTATTTTGAAATTGGTTGATTTTGGGCTAGTCATCTGACCTTCCCCTTTGCATGCTAGTCAACTTTTTTGTTGATGTGTTTTTCTTTATTTAGCTTGATGTTTTCTGTCGTGTTTCAGAGCATTGCAGTTGCTGGTCCTCCCTGTTTTCTTTATAAGCATAATATCATGGCCGGTATTATTTTCTCAATTCTGGAAACGTAAAAATGCTGCCATGTTAGCCAGGTACTTTTGTATAATATTGTCGTGCTAAACTTATGGTGTAACTAGGCATTTTGATTTATTTGTTTATCCACTTCTTTTCTTTTTTTGGCCAAGCATCGACATTCTTATTTTTTTCAGTTTTTCTTTGTTACTTTGTGTGGGTTTGAAGGTGGCAGATTAATTATTCTGTTGGAGCAGACTCCAGAAGTAAGTTCTTGGAAATGGAGTGGAGTGCATTTCAGTCCCCTGTAGAACTTATAAAGAAATGGGGGGACTGACAAACCAAAAGAAAACAAAGAACTCCAAAGGGAGGAATGGGTTGGACGTATGATGAGATTCAGAAATGATGCCATCATTATCTTGAGTATCATATGTCTCCAGCTGCCATTTGAATTGGCTTATGCTCGTCTCTACAAGGGTATTGGATCTGATCTCTGGAAGTAAGCATCTGATTTATGTTGCTTTTATTTGTAAAATTATCCCTTCTGGTTTAGCCAAAAACTAGTAGCTCGATCTCTGGCCGGCCCATCTTACTAAATACTGGTCTAATTTCATGATTTATGCTTGGTAGTTGGTACGACTTAAAAAAAGCACTCATTGTATGCTTACGTTTGGATAACCCATCTTACTAGATACTGATCTAATTTCATGATTTATGCTTGGTAGTTGGTAAGACTTAAAAATGCAATCTTTATATGCTACGTTTGGATACATTTCACGAGCCACTTGTTGAGTGTGGTTTGGGCATGCTATGTTATCTCAATGACACGCAATTCTAACTCCTGTAAGTTCTTTTCAGATGTCTTTGTCATTTGAAGTTTTATACCAGCGAAACTCATTCTTCGGCACGAAAAGAATGAAAACAAATAAAATAGAGCTGACAGCAGTAGCTTAGTTTACAGTCAGTCAAAGCTCTTCCCCTTCCTTGTCGATTATCTGGGAATTTTTATTGATGGTCTTCTCTTCTACATTCCTAGCTTTTCCTCTCCTATTTATATACTTCTGTAATGGAAAACTGTTATCTGGAGAATCTGATGGAAAATTCTTTACCTTACCTGAAACAGTACGGTTGCAGAAAACATCGGGTAAGCATTTTTTGTTATCATTTCCTCCATTCCCGGCAACTTAAACTGTATACTATCGCTTGTTAACTATGTCTTGAGGTGCATGAAGAAACAAGAGCGAAGGATCATCAGCAGAGAAGACCCAATTCATTCATATCAAGGGTAGTAGAGAAAGAGTATCTTAAACGTGCTTATTCTGCAAGAGGAACTTGAAGATGGACTTTTTGACGGTAACACATTCATACAGCTGTAAAAAAAAGATGGAAATATATATACATGATAGTAACGGGATCTCATTTTGCTCCTTCAACTAATTGAGGTATTTTCGCCCTTACCTTAAACGAATTCATTTTGTATGTGGGTGAGGCCTAACTACTGCGCGGAGGGGTTATTTGATAAAAATAAATGAAATGATTATGAATAATTAAGAAAGTGTTTTCATGGTGTTCATAAGGTCATCATTTGGAGAGTTTTCTTCAGGGATACAACATACCAAGAAAAAAAGGAATGAAATTATGCTTGTTTATTGTGATGCTCAAAAGATATTGAAAACTTACATAGTTAAACCACAAATCCTCTAATTATGATCGAATATTAACACAAATCATAGCAATCATATGGACACGAAGGACTTAACTAGCTAGTCTGCAGTTTTCTCCTCCAACAGGAATAATGAATGTGCTGATCTTCACATCCTAAACAATTTTCCCTACTCATTTATTCTCCATTTGTACATTTATTGGTCTTCAATTCATCATGATTTAAGCACAAAAGAAGCCTTGATATTCTTCATCAGCGGCGAGAACTGCCAAAGTGATCACTGACCTGTCTGGCATAAGTTACAACCTTTTTAGCCCATTTCTTGATCTGAAGCTTGAACTTCTTTGAATCGAGGTGTTTCAGTGATTTAATCCCTGGTTCTATTGAAATCTCCATAAAGGAAAAGCAACTGTCTGAGCGCGAACGCTTTACAGATTCTTTACTTTTAACAATTTCCCCATGATGATCATCAGTAGAACTTGGAGAAATTTCTTGTACAGGCCTGCCGCCTATGGAGCTCTCTTCCATTTGCAGCAAAGAAAGATGGGTTTAATTAATCTTTTTGTCCAAACCACCTCTCTAATATATAAAGTTAGGATTTAACTAATACTACTATTCCATTACAAAAACAGTGTTGGTACTCCCGTCTACCTAACAACTCGTTAATTTGACTTGGACTTTTCAACATATTCTCTAACCCCAGGTTTTAGAAAATAATATCGAAGTTTTTTTTTTTTGGATAAAACACAGAAGTCTCTGCACACATATATAACAGGTACAACATCGGTTTCAAATATACTATTCATATACACAATTTACAGACACAAGGAATCAGAAGGGGAGGATTGCAATTAAAAATATACGAATTTATTCTGATAATTTTGCTTGTCCACTGCATATGACTGACGAGAACACGTATACTACACAAACGGATGAGGAGAGCCGGGTCTCTTGCTTTAACTTTGCAGTTTTATTCTTATTAGAATGGGAAAAGTATAAGCTTACAACATCCGATGAAAAAATATATTTCAATCATTAAAAAGTAGAGTTTGATATAAAAATTTATGTCAAACCTCACTTCTCGTGTCAAACCCCACTTTTTAATGGTCAAACCCCACTTTTTAATCGTGTCAAACTCCACTTTTTAATGATCAAACCCCACTTTTTAATAAGATAAATATCACCGAATGTAGTATCCGTAGTATTATCCATTAAAATGTGCTATTATTAGTTATACAAACTCATTCCTACAAAATAAAAATTAAAAAAATCAAATATTAAAATTTGCATTAGTTAATTTTTTTATGTTTTATTTTTATATAAAATTAAAATCGGACAAAATATATTTATAAATTAACTTTATGTCAAAGGCGTGTATGTCCTAAAATTAATAGTAGTCAGTAATGTACCATCTATAATAAGCTACGATAACATCCCAATTTTGACTTTTAACAAATATATGCCTTGTGCACGTTTGGACTTATGAAGGTACTTGGTGAGGAAGAGTCTGGTGTCTAACTTGTTTGCCAAGTTAATTTACCACAAAAAATTAATGCATATGAACGAGTTGCAGTATCCTTCAAAGACAAAATTAGTTGACAACAAAATCAACGTATCCAAACTCAAAACTCTTGAAGCTTAAATGACAACAACTGTATCCAAACCCACTGAAAACATTCGTACTTGTTCCTTCATTGATCGTGTAAAACCGATGAGATGAGATGCAATGGATATTTGCAGCATTTTCATGTTACAGAAATCAGGCCTCTTCAGCGTTGGTTAAGTTTCACAAAACTCCATTCATTCATTCAAAATCATAGATTTAATCAAGTATCAGCACGTCTACATAGTAATGCAAAACAATAAACTAAATAAAAGCCGGGAGTTATTCTCTGACATTCTTTGGTCCACAAACTAAATCTATCACCATTCCAAAATAGAGGGTTTGAACAAGGGAAAAAAAACTGATTTTATGGCGAAGGGGCAGAGCACGACAACTCATCTAACTTTACTTCCTTCCACAGACCTTAAATGCCTGCCTGTTCCTCTTCTTGACACCAGACTTGGCAACCTTGAGGCTTCTGTTGACAGCACTCAGCCTTGCAAGGGCTGCCTTCTTCAAATCTGGCCTGTAGTAATTGTCAGCCACCTGAAAAGAATAATGAGTAGAATCAACAACTCATGTCCTGGAAGACAAACAACTTTATTTAGACCTTGAAGCCAAGCATCACAGATAAAAGAGAGGACTTCCATAGGTTAGGGATATCAAAAACTGGAAAAGTAAATACTCCCTCTTTCACAAAAAGATTCCTACTCAGCCAAAAAATTTTGTCATCAGATGGCATGATGTCCTCAAATTTACCACAACATTTGCATTATCATGTCATCACTACAAAACTGTACACTAATTTATTAAGGGGTAAACATGGAACAAAAAAATATCCTTAAAGTTTGCAAGTTACACAAATAGGACTCTTATTATTGCACAGAGAAAGCAATGTTCAATATTTATATTAAACAAAGAAGCAAATTCAAGATATGTTAACAATAGAAAATGGGCAACATAGAAAGAGGTACTATTGTAAACTTCCTACCAACTCCAATTAATGATCCACTAAACTCACAATTATCTCAAGTGCCAGTCCCAAAGGCCAACAAAAACCGATTATAAATTATGTAGAACAAGATTTACTGGGCAATGTATAAGTTTCAATATTTCTATTAAGTGACGACTATAGCATCTGAACCTCTATGCAAGGAATGGTTAAATCAGTAACGGTAGACAACTGTGTTACAGATTAATTGTCCGCCAATCTCAACAGTATATCGGATGCTAAGGCCACAGTCAACAAAAAGATTGTTCCCACAGATAGTTAACAACGTAGAAGTATATTATAAGTTCAGATTCTTTAAACTCCTAGAAAAAGCTGCCTAAACTTTCTATTTACACTGTCTGGCATCATCATATCAGAAAAAATATATGGAAATCTAATCAAAGTTCAAAACAGTTAACATTCTTTGCCAAAGCAGTTGACACTCTTTGCTAGTACAATACTTCTAAAAATACAATAATAGCAGAAATATTAGCAGTACCTGGTTTGAAACAGCCTTGGCCATACGGTTGAACTCCTTCTTCATGACAGACTTGTTGAGCAAACTTGCAGGCTTGCTCTGTTTCTTAGTCCTCGTTGTTGCGAGCAACACACTCTGATCTTTACCAGCTGGCTGGATGGTCACGGTTTTCTTGTTGGCTAAACCTAAAAGTCAACCCAAAAAAATAAATTTTATGTAATCAAAAAGCCATAGTTTGATCCAAATCCCACCAAAACATAATCCCTAAAGACATAAATGATCTATTCATTTCTTTCGAAACAAGGGACAACATGAAAAATTAATCAAATTCAATGTACATAGTTCTCATTATTTAATAAATCAAACAAATTCGAATGATATGATATCCAAAGGCAACCCGATATTTGGTCTCGGTAGGCTTATACTTCAGGTTCTAGAACTACAATAACCAATAACATAAAATAAAACATACTATATTCAATGAAAAATGATTAATAGTTAAAAATTACCAGAGTGCTTGTAGGAGTTGAGGTTGCAGAGATTGTTGGGCTCTTTGCTGAACTGGACACCCGCAGTTCCGTTACCGAACTCCTTCACAAGAAAGGAATTGTTCTTCTTCACAATTTCCCATATCAGCTGCCCTGGTACCGTCGCCATTTTCTGCAGTCATACATTTAGATTTATCTTAAAATTTATGTATACATATATATGTGTGTGTGTGTGTGTGCGTGTATATATATATATATATGTACGTATATAGCTCCGGAGAGACGATCATTTAGTATAGAGAGAAAAGTAGATTACCGGGAGCAGATGAAGGTTTTCTAGGGTTTGCTTCGACGGCCTTCTCTGGAGAGAGATTTTGGAGGGTGGAAGGAGATCGATATTTACTTTATATACTGCTTTTGAAACCCTAGGTAGCATATTGACATTTATCGGCGTTACAAAATTGCACATCTAATTTCTTTGAATTACGCTCATATCCTAATGACTTGAATGACAAAACTGCCCTGATTCATTTACATTTTGTTCTTTCCTATTTATTTATTGTTATACTCTCTCTCCTTCATTTTTAATTGACGTTTTCAGCACATAAATTAAAAAATATAACTAATATTTTATTTAATTAATTAAATATAAATTTTAAGTATTAATCTTTTAAAATGTATTAAAAAAATTAACCTTTAATTATAAAAGATAAAATAAAAAATAAATATTTAATACTTTTTAAAAATCTATAAACGATAAATAAAAAACAACAAAAAATCTCTCTCTAAAAAAATAAATAAAAAGAGACTGAGGGAGTAGTTGATATAATTGGGTGCTAATTAGTGCAGTAAGGAATTATGGATGATATTAATTACATGTATGTGTAATGTTGTTTTTATTAGATATATGAAACATCTTCAAAATACATGTAATATTAAATTTATTTTTCTATCAATTTTATTAGTAATAATTAAAATTTTATAAAAAAGGTTAAAATATGTTAGAATTGATATTTCTTTTGCATGAGGATAATAATTATGCACATTTGTATATATAATATGTATTCGTTTCATTCTTTTTTAATTGATATTTTAAGTGGAAGTATATAAATTAAGAAATGTTATTAATTATTTCTTTAATCAATTAGATTTGAGATTCATTAGAATGGTGACAGAGAAATAAATTATGTATCTAGTGTTTAAAAATAATATAAAAAATTAAGTCATTAATAATTTATTAAAATTTACAAATGACCTATAAAAAAAACTCTATAAAGACGTATAAAAGAGAACGGAGGGAGTTTTAAATGTTATTCATGAGTGAAAGAGAAATAAATTATGTATGTGTTTAAAAATAATATATAAAATTAAGTGATTAATGATTTATTAAAATGTATAAATAACCTATAAAAAACTAAAAACATATAAAAGAGAGTGTTAAATGGTATGCAATGCATATTGTGGAATGATATTTTTCAGACTTCCAAATATCATTATTTTATTCTTTATTATTATTAATAGTCACAAGTCACTGACTCACAACGAGTCCTTTTTCTATATATTAATGGTGGTTTTAATGAATATACATAGATATGGACAACGAGTTGGGTCGACCTAATCTAGGTTTGGTAGACTTTGATTGTTAATTATGTCAGATCAGACCTTAACATTTGAACTTGTAGGTCAGGTCAGGCTTAACTTCTCAACGAAAATCAGACATATTGAGGCCTACAGACCAGACCAGGCCTAGACAAAAAAAGGGAGGAGAAGAAAGGGATAATGACGGAGTCGCGAAATCGTTAATTACGAATAAGAATTATATTATCTCTGCTAATATTTATTAATTATTGTAATATAATATCAGATGAAAAATTTTGTTTAGGATATATAATTTTTTTTATATACTAACATGTACAAAACTACAAATCAAATGATCAAACATTGAAAAGTCAATCAAAATCATCATTCTCCGCAATTTTCATTATTGCTGTATAAAAATTAGAAATGACCCACAACGATAATAATTATATAATTATATACTATGGGGTTGTCTGCAAATCACTATCACCCCAATGATAGGAAATACTAATAATCATATTATAATATAATATGGTAGGAGAGAGAAAGTGAAATAGTTCAGTATTTAGTGTATCTTAATTCAGTATTTATGTCACTTTATTAAAAATTGAGATTGACTTTTGGTCAAACTAGACTTTTGGCTAGGCCAGACTTTTTAACAGGTCGAACTTTTGCATTTAAATGACAACTTGTTTAAAGCTTGCAAGTCAAATTAGGTTAGGCCAAATCGCAAGTCCAATTTTTTTGTACATGTCTAACATACATCAATTTTAATATTATTTATTGGATTATCTTAAGATAATCTTGACCATTTATTTATATATTAAAATATTAATAAAATTTGTACTTTTTAAAAACTTGCAACATATAAAATCGATCACCGTTGCATGTTTTGATATTGAGCTCCTCAAAACACGTAATACCACTTAAAATGATGTCAAAATAACTAAACAAATTATTTTAATTGATGTAAACCAAACTATGCCACATGCTCTCTTTTTTTCTTTCTCATCCTTGTTTAAAAATTAAGACAATTAATTAAAGATGTGGATCAAATTAAGCTATATACACTTTTTCTTTCTTCCTTTTCAAAAAGTCAATTATTTAAATTGTAAGACCCCGAATTTTATGAAATATAAAATTTAATTTTCTTCATATATATTTTTTCATGAAACAGTAAGTGGTTAAATTGACAAAGTTAAAAGTTAAGGATGTTTCGTGCAAATTATACCTTGTTGGACAATATTCTTTTTGTCGGGGAATATTCGTTTTGTCGGGGAATATTCGTTCTGCCCGTACGACGGCGCAATATAATATTCGTGTCGTACGACGGCGCCGAAATAACTAATTATTGGTGGACCCCACAACGGAATAATTGTCGGATATAGAAAACGACAGAAGTAACCTTTTTAAATAAAAATAGTCAACGGTGTTAACTATTTAAATACTGGTGATAAAAGAATAGTAGCATACGGTAATTTATGGTATTCTACAGTAGCATGCGGTACTCTACAGTAGCACACGGTATTGCACAGTGTCTTATATTATTGATCTGAAATTGACACCCTAACTGTTGCACATCATTTCATCAATAATTGTTGTTGTATAATATTTTATGTTATCAATTCAATAATTGTTGCTACACAGTATTTTGCATTATTGATTTAATAATTGTCATTACACTGCATTTTATATCATTGAGTCAATAATTGCTGGTGCGTTGTATTTTAAAATTATTGAACCAAATAATTGTCACAGTAGCAAATACACAGTAATTTATATTATTTAAATTAATAATAATCTGTAACGTGTTTATTACATTATTGTTATTATTGTTGTAGCATTATTTTATATGTTGGATCCACAGGTAGAATAAATAAAATAAAATAAAATAAAATAAATATTATTATTTTTCAAAAGTTACTATTCACTGACGGAAGTTACTGTTCACATCGGAAAAGTTACTCCGGAGTCACTGTTCACTCCCGGAAATCACTATTCATCGGCTGACAAAAGTTACTGTTCATTACTGTTCACTTTTTGAAAATTTTAAAGTTACTGTGCAAAGTTACTGTGCAAGTATTGAAATTTTTTAAAAAAAAACGTTTGCGCAGCCTCTCTCACCTACCAAATGCATAGTGCCCACCTACCACGCATAGTACCCCATTTTCCCCTATAAATAGCTTGTTCAGCTGAATAGAAAAATCACACCTAAAACATAAAATTTTTCTATAAGAATTTTATGAGTTTTCTCTGAGAATAGTAAGGTTATTTTGAGAGTTTGAAAGCCAAAAGGAGTGCAGAAATTTTTCAAGTAAGTCTTTTATTAAAGAGTAGTAATTTCATAAATTCATATATTTCGCGGTATTCACAAAACTTCCTTTAGAAGACTCTTCTATTAGAAGATTCATTTTTAAAAGCTTTCTTTAGAAGATTTATTTTGAAATATTATTTTAAAAACTATTTGAAAGTTGTTATATTATACTACAAAAATTATGTTAAATATATATAATTTTGATAGTTCATAATATACGAGTTATTATACACTTTGAAATTTATATGTGGTAATTACTAATTTATATTATAAATATATAGGTTGATCAACCTCATTTAAAACAATATCCAGTCACGTGTTAAGGTAAGGAATATCATTCTTTTCACACTCTTAAATTTACTACGGTGAGGAATATTATCTTCTTTCATATTCTAACTTACTACGGTAAGGGGTATCATTCTTTTCATCATCATAAATGGATATTATTTTCTTTCTTACTTGAAGGGATTATCATTCTTTGATTCTCGAAAATAATATCGTTTCTTTCTTGTGCCATTTACTTCCATGTATTATATTGTGGGAATAACCTTACGGCGCGGTTTACCGCCTGTTGGTGAATAACCTTTTGTATTCATTCCTTATTAATCTTTGAGAATAACCTTACGGTGCGGATTATCGCCTGTTTGGTGAATAACTCTTCGTGTTCAAATTCTATTAAATTGTGGGAATAACCTTACGGTGCGGATTACGCCTGTTTGGTGAATAACTCTTCGTGTTCAAATTCTATTAAATTGTGGGAATAACCTTACGGTGCGGATTACGCCTGTTTGGTGAATAACTCTTCGTGTTCAAATTCTATTAAATTGTGGGAATAACCTTACGGTGCGGATTACGCCTGTTTGGTGAATAACTATTCGTATTCAAATTGATGGGAATAACCTTACGGTGCGGATTATCGCCTGTTGGTGAATAACCCTTGTTATTTGTCTCGTGTGGAAATAATTTGTCTACACGAATTATCACATGACACTTTTATTCCATATTCGTAAGTGATATCATTTTCCTTTATACTCATAAGGGATACCATCTTTTTCATCTTCCATTATTCAAACTTACTATGGTAAGGGATATTAATTTCCTTCACCTTTTGTTAATCAAACCTGCTACGGTAAGGGATATTACTTTCTTCCATACACCTAAATCGAAACTTATTATGGAACTATTGCTTCTATAATTCCTGAAAATATTATATGTTCCATAATAGTTGAATTTCATTAGTTCAACTGAACCTTCCTATTTTCTGAACATTTCTATTGAACTGTAATCGTTATTCTGAACTGTGGATCTTGAATATCATTTTTAAATTTCACTCCACATCATGTTGGCAATTTGGACATTTTTTGAATCTGCACAAAGTAAACTTCCGATACTTATTGTTTATCCTGTTCTTCTGTTCATCATTTGTATCACTGTTATTTGTATTAATCATCAAGAATCAAGCTGTTGTGAATATCTGTGGCCGGGGGCACAGATGTGATATAATTGTTGAACAGATGATAGGTTAAAGGCGATATACTAGGTTAAAGGCGATACATCTGTTCGGTGTCTTTTATGACACGTGGTGAATGTTCTCTTTGGCCCGTAGTGCAAAGATGAACTGTTGGTTGGCATGATTATGACCAAAGGCTGAATCTGGTATAATCATGACCGTTGGTGTTATATTGAATGTCTTTGGCCCGTAGTGCAAAGACGAACTGTTGATCTGCATGATTATGACCAGGAACTGTGAAGTTGTATTATCTTGACTAATGGTATTTCAGATGATAAAAGTTGATGATATTTTTACTAAAAAGAGAAGCGAGTGGACATTATAGTCTGCATTATTCTTCTAATAGATTGTTCATTCCGCTGCTATTATTGATCTGAACATTGTTTAAGAATTTAACTACAGTTTTTGATATAAACCTTGTAGTCTATTGTATTCTATCAAGAACTCAACTGTTAAAGGCTAATGATAATTTATTCGTCATTATCTTAGTCATGATATTTCTTACTGGGCTATTTGAGCTCACCCTTTCTTTTGTTCCATTGTTTTTCAACAGGAGATGAAAACGTAACGGGGTCTAGCCGGGGGATGGAGTGAGAGTCCGAGGAATAGCTATCCTAGTCTTCACGTGTTGTAAAATAGTGTGGCAATAATAGTGAAGACTTAGTTGTGTATTATTATACACTGTATTGTTGTATGTTGTGCTTTGTTGTAATAATTTTGTTGCAGTCTTTTGACGACTCAAGTTTGGGCTGTGTGGGCCTAGATTTGGGGGCGTCACATAAATCATGCAATTTTATATTTTTTGAATAAATAAATCTTTTACTTAATCATTCATATTTTAAAATTTTATTTTTTTATTTCTTAGTAAGTTATATATAATAAATTTTATAATTTTATATGATGACCCAAAATAATCATATATATATGATGCAACTAACAAGATAACTAATAAATCTATGATTGATAAAACGAATTTTATGATTTAAAAAAAAATAATCTTCTAATTACTAAGTCGTGTAATTTAGAAGATAGGTAATATTATTTATTTATTTCATAGTAAGTTATATATTACAATTATATTTACTTTTAAGTACTAACTCTAAATAATTTTGTTATATAAATTAAAATATACAACTAAGAGATTAAATATTTAAATTTTATAATTCCTAATTCATAAATTTATAATTTTAAATAATAAAATTTTAAAGTAGTAAATTAAAAGATAGATAATAACGTATCATGTTTTCTTATATATAATATTAAGTAATGACCACAAATGATTTTGTATCATGCAATATATAGTGTTATAAAAAAATTAAATAAATATTGAATAAATAAATCTTTTAATTATTCATTTTAAGTAAATAAATTTATTAATGTCAAATCCTAAACCTTAAACTTTAAACATATGTAAAAGTATGTAATAAATTTGTCATAAGTAATAATATTATTAATTATGATTTTACTACAACATCAACTATATAAAAAAAATTATAAATTTTATTTTCAAATATGTTATAACACATCATAAGAAATAATTAATTTATTTTATTAAAATAGTATTAATGTAAAATCACTTATACTTGGTGCAATTTGTTCATAAATTCATGTCAATAAAAATAATATAGTTATCATTTTTAGTAACATTCATATCAATAAAAGTCATATTATTTTTTAAACATATGATCTATTTGTCAAATCATATAATTTTTTTCTTAAATATGGTAGCCCATATGTCAAAATAGGTAATTTAATCATCAATTTTTTTTATCCAATATACTTTATTTTCTCATTTCACAGTATGTCTAAATATAATTTTAAATAATGACCCAAAATAATTTTGCAGCATACAATTGACAATTATTTTTGAAAGACTTAATTATTGAAAAAACTAAAAAACTTTTGTTAAGCTATCAGAAAAATGAACAAACTATTTTTTTAATTCCAATAACATATAAGAGTATACTAGTAAAAGTGAGTGACAGATAATTAATAAATAGTTATATTTAAAAATTATATTTTATAACTTTTTTATTGACAAGTAATTTAATAAAATAATTATATTAAAAATAAGTTTTCAAATATTTATTTTTCAAACAACGTATGCCATATCACCATCAGTTCACACATCAAATGTCACATCACCCATAATTAACTATGGTTGAGCTTATGGTCAAATTTTGGGTAATTAAAATAATTGATCAAAAGTTCAATGTTATTGGTATTAAAAAAATAATTTATCTATTTTTTAAATAATTTGACAAGAATTTTTTGATAATTAAGTCTATTTGAAAATTTAAATATATTTATAATTTTGATAAGCAAACATTCTAAGTAATAATTAATTAATAATTTTTTTAAAAATTTATTAGTAAGTTATATATATTAGTTATATATAAATTTTATAATTCTACTTATATAAACTCAAGTTAATATAAATTACTAATCAAAACTATTGATATTTTTTCAAATTAATGGCCAATCTTACAATTTTGCAACCAAAATTTTAAAATTTTAATTTTTTTCACTTAAATTTAATTGAACATGTTAATCATAAATTGATGATAGTTTGTTCCAATGCATACGTGTAATTTTAAAATATATATTTTTTCATTTTTATTAAACAAATGATAAATTTTTATGACATTTTTACCCTTTGATATTTAATAAGTGTGAAAAAAAAATAACAATTTTTAATTGCGCATATATTTTAATTGACGTAATCAACAGTCCACGTCATTAATTTATGTCCAATTGAACGTACGTAGAAAATATTAAAAAGTTTGATGACCTGATTGTAAACATTAAAAGAATAATTACCGAAGTAAAAAATTGTCAATAATTTAGGGCATAATTTATATTTATTTCTTAAACTCAAATAAGAGACATTAAATGTGACGCCCCCAAATCTGGGCCCACACAGCCCAAACTTGAGTCGTCAAAAGACTACAACAAAATTATTACAACAAAGCACAACGTACAACAATACAGTGTATAATAATACACAACTAAATCTTCACTATTATTGCCACACTATTTTACAAAACGTAAAGACTATGATAACTATTCCTCGGACCCTCACTCCATTCCCCGGCTAGACCCTGTTATGTTTTCATCTCCTGTTGAAAAACAATGGAACAAAAGAAAGGGTGAGCTCAAATAGCCCAGTAAGAAATATCATGACTAAGATAATGACGAATAAATTATCATTAGCCTTCAACAGTTGAGTTCTTGATAGAATACAATAGACTACAAGGTTTATATCAAAAACTGTAGTTAAATTCTTAAACAATGTTCAGATCAATAATAGCAGCGGAATGAGCAATCTATTAGAAAAATAATGCAGACTATAATGTCCACTCGCTTCTCTTTTTCGTAAAAACATCATCAACTTTTATCATCTGAAATACCATTAGTCATGATAATATAAATTCACAGTTCCTGATCATAATCATGCACATCAACAGTTCATCTTTGCACTACGGGCCAAAGATATTCAATATAGCACCAACGGTCATGATTATACCAGATTCAGCCTTTGGTCATAATCATACCAAACAACAGTTCATCTTTGCACTACGGGCCAAAGAGAACATTCACCACGTGCCATAAAAGACACCGAACAGATGTATCGCCTTTAACCTATTATATCGCCTTTAACCTATCATTTGTTCAACAAATATATCACATTTGTGCCCCCGGCCACAGATATTCACAACAACTTGATTTTTGGATGATTAGAATGATATAAATGATGAACAGAAGAAATAGGATAACAATAAGTATCGGAAGTTTACTTTGTACAGATTCAAATAATGTCCAAATTGTCAACATGATGTGGAGTGAAATTTAAAAATGATATTCAAGATCCACAGTTCAGAATAACGGTTACAATTCAATAGAAAGGTTCATGTAAATAGGAAGGTTCAGTTGAAATAATGAAGTTCAACTATTATGGAACATATAATATTTTCAGGAATTATAGAAGCAATAGTTCCATAATAAATTTCGATTTAGGAGTATGAAAGAAAATAATATCCCTTACCGTAGCAGGTTTGATTAACAAAAGGTGAAGGAAATTAATACAAAGGGTTATTCACCAACATGCGGCAATCCGCTCCGTAAGGTTATTCCCACAATTTAATAGAATTTGAGTACAAAGAGTTATTCACCAAACAGGCGGCAATCCGCTCCGTAAGGTTATTCTCAGAGATTAATAATGAATGAATACGAAAGGTTATTCACCAACAGGCGGCAATCCGCTCCGTAAGGTTATTCCCACAATTTAATACATGGAAATAAAAGGCACGTCTTATGAGTAAGGAAGAAACAATATTATTATCGAGAATCAAATAATGATAATCCCTTACCATAGTACGTTTGAATAATGGAAGATGAAAAAGATGGTATCCCTTACCATAGTACGTTTGAATAATGGAAGATGAAAAAGATGGTATCCCTTACCATAGTACGTTTGAATAATGGAAGATGAAAAAGATGGTATCCCTTACCTCAACACGTGACTGGATATTGATTTAAATGAGGTTGATTAACTTGAACAGTACACGTATACTTATAGATCTTCACAAATACTCAAGATGACTTAAGCACACTTAGAGAGAACTTTCACAAGAAGTATTTAAAGAGATAAAGAAAGAACAAGTAAGGAAGTTTATGAAAAATTCTTAAGTTAAGGCTTCTATTTATAGCCAAAAATCTTATCATTCATTTAATCTAAACCATTCATTTAAAAAAATCATCTTTTAATCTACACCATCCATTTCAAATTTTATATTATCTTTAATCTACATCATTCATTTCATATCACCTAATAATCACCTAACTTTATATTATAAACAAATCAATTTAATTATTCAACAATAATTCACACTTTAATCTACACCATTCATTTCATATCACCTAATAATCACCTAACTTTATATTATAAACAAATCAATTCAATTATTCAACAATAATTCACACTTTAATCTACATCATTCATTTCATATCACCTAATAATCACCTAACTTTATATTATAAACAAATAACTTTATCAATTCAATTATTATGACTAATTGTTATAAATACAGTATAGTTAGTTCTTAGATATCAAGTCAATAAATTAATGAAATACAACTGTTTAAATAACATCATAATAGAGATAACAATAATGTAAAATAAAGCATACGTTACTGTGTAATGACAATTATTGATTCAATAATGTGAATTACTGTGCATATGTTACTGTGACAATTATTAGGTTCAATAATTTTAAAAACAGTGCAACAACAATTATTGACTCAATGATATAAAATACAGTTAATGACAATTATTAAATCAATAATGCAAAATACTGTGTAACAACAATTATTGAATTGATAATATAAAATATTATGCAGTGACAATTATCGATGAAATGATGCGTAACAGTTACGGTGTCAATTATCAGACCAATAATATGAGACACTATGCAATACCGTGTGTTACTGTAGAGTACCGAGTGCTACAGAAAATACCAATAACTACCGTATGCTACTATTCTTTTATCACCGGTATTTTAACAGTTCCGTTGACTATTTTTATTTAAAAAGGTTATTTCTGTCGTTTTCTATATCCGACAAATATTCCGTTGTGGGGTCCACCAATAATTTGTTATTTCGGCGCCGTCGGACCAAACGAATATTCCCCGACCAAACGAATATTCCCCGACAAAGCGAATATTGTCCGACAAAATAAAATTTGCACATAACATCCTTAACTTTTAACTTTATCGATTTAACCACTTACTGTTTCAAAAAAATATATATATGAAGAAAAATTAAATTTTGTATTTCATAAAATTCGGGGTCTTACAACCTCCCCTCCTTATGAAATTTCGTCCCCGAAATTGACGTACCTGACATATCGAAGAGGTAAGGATACTTAGATTTCATCTCAGATTCTAGCTCCCAGGTCATTTCCTCAGTATCTTGGTTCCTCCATAAAACCTTAACTTGAGGTATAACCTTTGAGCGTAGGATTTGCTCCTTCTTATCCAGGATCTTAACAGGTACCTCCTCGTATGTTAAATCCTCTGCTATAACGTCTGGTTCTAACTCAATGACGTGGTTTGGGTCCTTCACATATTTACGTAACATAGATATGTGAAAAACGTTATGGATGCGAGACATACTTGGTGGTAGGGCTAGTCTGTAGGCTACGGTTTTTATTCGATCGAGGATTTCAAATGGGTCAATAAATCGAGGGTTGAGCTTTCCTCTCTTTCCGAAACTCGTAACCCCTTTCCATGGAGAAACACGTAAGAATACATGATCTCCGACGTTGAAACTTTCGTCTCTCCGATGAAGATCAGCATAACTCTTTTGTCGTTCTTGTGCGGTCTGTATTCGTTATCGGATCATTTGGATCTTTTCGGTCGTCAAGCGTACCAACTCGGGTCCCAACAATTTTGCTTCTCCTACCTCATTCCAACATATTGGAGAGCGACACTTCCTTCCATACAATGCCTCGAATGGAGCCATGCCTATGCTTGCTTGGTAACTGTTGTTGTAAGAAAATTCCACCAACGGCAAGTACTTATCCCAACTTCCTTTGAAGTCTAATACACAAAGTCTCAAAAGATCTTCGAGGGTCTGGATCGTCCTTTCCGATTGTCCGTCCGTTTGAGGATGGTATGCAGAACTAAAACGTAGTTCAGTGCCCATAGCTTTTTGTAGACTGATCCAAAAGCGTGAAGTGAATCTAGGATCTCGATCAGAAACTATGGAAACTGGCATGCCATGCAATCTCACGATCTCATTTATGTACATACCGGCAAGACGTTCAAGTGAAAAGTTTTCTCGTATAGGCAAGAAATGAGCAGATTTGGTCAATCTATTTACGATCACCCAAATTGCATCTAAGCCTTGAGAAACTTTTGGAAGACCCGTCACGAAGTCCATATTGATGTGTTCCCACTTCCATTCGGGAACTTCAAGTGATTGTAATGGACCTTTAGGAACTTGATGTTCTGCCTTGACACGTTGACAAGTTAGGCACCTTGAGATAAACTCCGCAATCTCTCTTTTCATATTGTTCCACCAAAATGTATGTCGAAGATCTCGATACATCTTGGTACCTCCTGAGTGGATTGCAAACGGCGTGTTGTGTGCATCCATCATGATTTTATGCTTTAATTCAGGATCGTTAGGAACACAGAGTCGAGAGTTGACTCGAAGTATTCCTTTCTCGTCGATTCTTGCTTCGGGAATGTCACCTTCTTGTACTTTCTTTATCATATTTATCAGTTCCGGATCGGTAGCTTGAGCAGCTTTAATTTTATCGATTAAAGTTGGTTCTCCTCGCACGTGAGCAATCTTCGAGCGGGTCCCTGGTGTCTTTAGCTCTATCTCCATCTTTTGCAAGTCGTACAAAATACATTTTTGTGTTGTCAGCAGTGCACTTGTACTTGCATAAGATTTTCTGCTCAAAGCGTCAGCTACAACGTTCGCATTTCCCGGGTGATACTGGATTGTGTGGTCATAATCCTTTAATAGCTCAAGCCAACGTCGTTGTCGCATGTTGAGTTCCTTCTGGGTGAAGAAATACTTGAGACTTTTATGATCCGTATAGATATCCACTTTTTCTCCGTACAAGTAGTGTCTCCAGATCTTCAACGCGAAAACGACTGCTGCCAACTATAGATCATGAGTAGGATAATTTTTCTCATAATCTTTGAGTTGTCGATGTGACGCCCCCAAATCTAGGCCCACACAGCCCAAACTTGAGTCGTCAAAAGACTACAACAAAATTATTACAACAAAGCACAACGTACAACAATACAGTGTATAATAATAATACACAACTAAGTTTTCACTATTATTGTCACACTATTTTACAACACGTGAAGACTATGATAGCTATTCCTCGGACCCTCACTCCATTCCCCGGCTAGACCCCGTTACGTTCTCATCTCCTGTTGAAAAACAATGGAACGAAAAGAAAGGGTGAGCTCAAATAGCCCAGTAAGAAATATCATGACTAAGATAATGACGAATAATTTATCATTAGCCTTCAACAGTTGAGTTCTTGATAGAATACAATAGACTACAATGTTTATATCATCGATCCTAGGCAACGGGTACCTGTTTTTGATGGTGACATGGTTCAATTCTCGGTAGTCAATGCACAATCTCATACTCCCGTCCTTCTTCTTCACAAATAGAACAGGAGCACCCCAAGGTGATGCACTCGGACGAATGAAACCGGTATCCAACAATTCCTGTAGTTGGACTTTTAACTCTTGAAGTTCAATGGGAGCCATTCGGTATGGAGTTTTGGAAATGGGCTTGGTACCAGGTTCAAGATCAATACAAAATTCAATTTCACGGTTTGGGGGTAAACCAGGAAGTTCCTCCGGAAAAACGTCAGGAAACTCATTAACAATGGGAATATCATTCAAGTTTGACGTATTTTTGTTCAAATCAGTGACATGAGCTAAAAAGGCTTGACATCCGTTTTTCAATAAACGAATGGCTTTATGGCTAGAAATAACAGTTATAGATTTCAATGGTTTAGTTGCTTGAATTTGCATGACAGGTTGATTAGGAATATGAAAACTAATAATCTTATGATAACAATCAATTTTAGCATGATGGGTAGTCAACCAATCAATTCCTAAAATCACATCAAATTCATGCATCTCCAAAGAAATAAGGTCAACAGGTAATGTGAGGTTGTTGATTTGAACTAGGCAAGATTTATAGACAGTAGATGTAATGGTCATTTCTCCTAATGGGGTTTCAACTGATAAGTCAAAGTCCAAATTTTCAGGAGTTAAGTTTAAACGCTGAGCACATGCAGGTGAGATAAAAGAATGGGTAGAACCAGTATCTAACAAAGCGTAGACTTCACGAGAATTTATGAATAGCTTACCGGTTATCACCTCGTTCGAGTTCTTGATCATCAAGGCTGTCATCATCAAATCGAGTCCCGTATACTTCATTCGGATCTTCACATATTTCAACCATAGGAATACCGCTAAATAATTTTCTAACAAACTGTTTCTCGGATTCATCAACTTCATCAGTAGTAACGTACCAATGATTTCCATAAGAATAGTATTTTCGATAGACTGCAGTTTCCATGATAGTGACTAACTTAACCTGAATTCCTTTAAATTGTAACGCCCAAAAGTATAGAAACATCATTTTTAAATAATCTTAAAACTCATAACTGGAACACCATAAATCCCAAAGACTAATATGAAAAGTCCATATATTCTGATCCTTTGTTATAGAGCATAACCAGGTGATATGACTCTCCCAATTAGTGAGTAAATTAAAGGCAATAATTTCCGCAAGTTCATTACTTCCTTTAATTGCTTCTAATAATGGATCTGGAACGACTGTAGCAGAACTTTCACCTTCATCCTTACTGGATAGAACACGCATAATTTTTGCCTTAGGCAAATGATTCAACTCTGAGTTTGTAAGAAGATTATTCGTCGCCTCTTGTTTTGCAGCTACATTTGTTTCGGTCATTTCATAGTTAACCTCCTGATTTCCAGATGCCATACTTAACTGTGGTCACAAAATAAATGTTAGTTCAAATAAACTGACTCATCACTTCATGTCCCTATATTCAAATCAACTCATTAGATAATAAAATTTAATTTAGGTGGGACACACTAGTGACTGATTATATTCGTCTCTCCCCTCCTAGTTCTAACCCCAGATCTCCATTAAAGACCATATCCCTAAGCTCTGATACCAACTGTGACGCCCCCAAATCTAGGCCCACACAGCCCAAACTTGAGTCGTCAAAAGACTACAACAAAATTATTACAACAAAGCACAACATACAACAATACAGTGTATAATAATAATACACAACTAAGTCTTCACTATTATTGTCACACTATTTTACAACACGTGAAGACTATGATAGCTATTCCTCGGACCCTCACTCCATTCCCCGGCTAGACCCCGTTACGTTCTCATCTCCTGTTGAAAAACAATGGAACGAAAAGAAAGGGTGAGCTCAAATAGCCCAGTAAGAAATATCATGACTAAGATAATGACGAATAATTTATCATTAGCCTTCAACAGTTGAGTTCTTGATAGAATACAATAGACTACAATGTTTATATCAAAAACTGCAGTTAAATTCTTAAACAACGTTCAGATCAATAATAGCAGCGGAATGAGCAATCTATTAGAAGAATAATGCAGACTATAATGTCCATTCGCTTCTCTTTTTAGTAAAAATATCATCAACTTTTATCATCTGAAATACCATTAGTCAAGATAATACAACTTCACAGTTCCTGGTCATAATCATGCAGATCAACAGTTCGTCTTTGCACTACGGGCCAAAGACATTCAATATAACACCAACGGTCATGATTATACCAGATTCAGCCTTTGGTCATAATCATACCAACCAACAGTTCATCTTTGCACTACGGGCCAAAGAGAACATTCACCACGTGTCATAAAAGACACCGAACAGATGTATCGCCTTTAACCTAGTATATCGCCTTTAACCTATCATCTGTTCAACAATTATATCACATCTGTGCCCCCGGCCACAGATATTCACAACAGCTTGATTCTTGATGATTAATACAAATAACAGTGATACAAATGATGAACAGAAGAACAGGATAAACAATAAGTATCGGAAGTTTACTTTGTGCAGATTCAAATAATGTCCAAATTGCCAACATGATGTGGAGTGAAATTTAAAAATGATATTCAAGATCCACAGTTCAGAATAACGATTACAGTTCAATAGAAATGTTCAGAAAATAGGAAGGTTCAGTTGAACTAATGAAATTCAACTATTATGGAACATATAATATTTTCAGGAATTATAGAAGCAATAGTTCCATAATAAGTTTCGATTTAGGTGTATGGAAGAAAGTAATATCCCTTACCGTAGCAGGTTTGATTAACAAAAGGTGAAGGAAATTAATATCCCTTACCATAGTAAGTTTGAATAATGGAAGATGAAAAAGATGGTATCCCTTATGAGTATAAAGGAAAATGATATCACTTACGAATATGGAATAAAAGTGTCATGTGATAATTCGTGTAGACAAATTATTTCCACACGAGACAAATAACAAGGGTTATTCACCAACAGGCGATAATCCGCACCGTAAGGTTATTCCCATCAATTTGAATACGAATAGTTATTCACCAAACAGGCGTAATCCGCACCGTAAGGTTATTCCCACAATTTAATAGAATTTGAACACGAAGAGTTATTCACCAAACAGGCGTAATCCGCACCGTAAGGTTATTCCCACAATTTAATAGAATTTGAACACGAAGAGTTATTCACCAAACAGGCGATAATCCGCACCGTAAGGTTATTCTCAAAGATTAATAAGGAATGAATACAAAAGGTTATTCACCAACAGGCGGTAAACCGCGCCGTAAGGTTATTCCCACAATTTAATACATGGAAATAAATGGCACAAGAAAGAAACGATATTATTTTCGAGAATCAAAGAATGATAATCCCTTCAAGTAAGAAAGAAAATAATATCCATTTATGATGATGAAAAGAGTGATACCCCTTACCGTAATAAATTTAAGAGTGTGAAAAGAATGATATTCCTTACCTTAACACGTGACTGGATATTGTTTTAAATGAGGTTGATCAACCTATATATTTATAATATAAATTAGTAATTACCACATATAAATTTCAAAGTGTATAATAACTCGTATATTATGAACTATCAAAATTATATATATTTAACATAATTTTTGTAGTATAATATAACAACTTTCAAATAGTTTTTAAAATAATATTTCAAAATAAATCTTCTAAAGAAAGCTTTTAAAAATGAATCTTCTAATAGAAGAGTCTTCTAAAGGAAGTTTTGTGAATACCGCGAAATATATGAATTTATGAAATTACTACTCTTTAATAAAAGACTTACTTGAAAAATTTCTGCACTCCTTTTGGCTTTCAAACTCTCAAAATAACCTTACTATTCTCAGAGAAAACTCATAAAATTCTTATAGAAAAATTTTATGTTTTAGGTGTGATTTTTCTATTCAGCTGAACAAGCTATTTATAGGGGAAAATGGGGTACTATGCGTGGTAGGTGGGCACTGTGCATTTGGTAGGTGAGAGAGGCTGCGCAAACGTTTTTTTTTTAAAAAATTTCAATACTTGCACAGTAACTTTGCACAGTAACTTTAAAATTTTCAAAAAGTGAACAGTAATGAACAGTAACTTTTGTCAGCCGATGAATAGTGATTTCCGGGAGTGAACAGTGACTCCGGAGTAACTTTTCCGATGTGAACAGTAACTTCCGTCAGTGAATAGTAACTTTTGAAAAATAATAATATTTATTTTATTTTATTTTATTTTATTTATTCTACCTGTGGATCCAACATATAAAATAATGCTACAACAATAATAACAATAATGTAATAAACATGTTACAGATTATTATTAATTTAAATAATATAAATTACTGTGTATTTGCTACTGTGACAATTATTTGGTTCAATAATTTTAAAATACAACGCACCAGCAATTATTGACTCAATGATATAAAATGCAGTGTAATGACAATTATTAAATCAATAATGCAAAATACTGTGTAGCAACAATTATTGAATTGATAACATAAAATATTATACAACAACAATTATTGATGAAATGATGTGCAACAGTTAGGGTGTCAATTTCAGATCAATAATATAAGACACTGTGCAATACCGTGTGCTACTGTAGAGTACCGCATGCTACTGTAGAATACCATAAATTACCGTATGCTACTATTCTTTTATCACCAGTATTTAAATAGTTAACACCGTTGACTATTTTTATTTAAAAAGGTTACTTCTGTCGTTTTCTATATCCGACAATTATTCCGTTGTGGGGTCCACCAATAATTAGTTATTTCGGCGCCGTCGTACGACACGAATATTATATTGCGCCGTCGTACGGGCAGAACGAATATTCCCCGACAAAACGAATATTGTCCAACAAGGTATAATTTGCACGAAACATCCTTAACTTTAAACTTTATCGATTTAACCACTTACTGTTTCAGGAAAAATATATATGAAGAAAAATTAAATTTTGTATTTCATAAATTCGGGGTCTTACAACCTCCCCTCCTTATGAAATTTCGTCCCCGAAATTGACGTACCTGGCATTTCGAAGAGGTATGGATACCTAGACATCATCTCAGATTCTAGCTCCTAGGTCATTTCCTCAATATCTTGGTTCCTCCATAAAACCTTAACTTGAGGTATAACCTTTGAGCGTAAGATCTGCTCCTTCTTATCTAGGATCTTAACAGGTACCTCCTCATACGTTAAATCTTCTGCTATAACGTCTGGTTCTAACTCAATGACGTGGTTTGGGTCCTTCACATATTTACGTAACATAGATATGTGAAAAACGTTATGGATGCGAGACATACTTGGTGGTAGGGCTAGTCTGTAGGCTACGGATCCTACTCGATCGAGGATTTCAAATGGGCCAATAAATCGAGGGTTGAGCTTTCCTCTCTTTCCGAATCTCGTAACTCCTTTCCATGTAGAAACACGTAAGAATACATGATCTCCGACGTTGAATCTCTCATCTCTCCGATGAAGATCGGCATAACTCTTTTGTCGTTCTTGTGCTGTCTGTATTCGTTGTCGGATCATTTAGATCTTTTCGGTCGTTAAGCGTACCAACTCGGGTCCCAACAGTTTTGCTTCTCCTACCTCATTCCAACATACTGGAGAGCGACACTTGCGTCCATATAAAGCCTCGAATGGAGCCATACCTATACTTGCTTGGTAACTGTTGTTGTAGGAAAATTCCACCAATGGCAAGTACTTATCCCAACTTCCTTTGAAATCTAGTACGCAAAGTCTCAAAAGATCTTCGAGGGTCTGGATCGTCCTTTCCGATTGTCCGTCCGTTTGAGGATGGTATGCAGAACTAAAACGTAGTTCAGTGCCCATAGCTTTTTGTAGACTGATCCAAAAGCGTGAAGTGAATCTAGGATCTCGATCAGAAACTATGGAAACTGGCATGCCATGCAATCTCACGATCTCATTTATGTACATACCGGCAAGACGTTCAAGTGAAAAGTTTTCTCGTATAGGCAAGAAATGAGCGGATTTGGTCAATCTATCTACGATGACCCAAATTGCATCTAAGCCTTGAGAAACTTTGGGAAGACCCGTCACGAAATCCATATTGATGTGTTCCCACTTCCATTCGGGAACCTCAAGTGGTTGTAAAGGACCCTTAGGTACTTGATGCTCTGCCTTGACACGTTGACAAGTTAAGCACCTTGAGATAAACTCTGCAATCTCCCTTTTCATATTGTTCCACCAAAATGTATGTCGAAGATCTCGATACATCTTGGTACCTCCTGGGTGGATTGCAAACGGCGTGTTGTGTGCCTCCATCATGATTTTATGCTTTAATTCAGGATCGTTAGGAACACAGAGTCGAGAGTTGACTCGAATTATTCCTTTCTCGTCGATTCTTGCTTCGGGAATGGTACCTTCTTGTACTTTCTTTATCATGTTTATCAGTTCCGGATCGGTAGCTTGAGCAGCTTTAATTTTATCGATTAAAGCTGGTTCTACTCGCCCGTGAGCAATCTTCGAGTGGGTCCCCGGTGTCTTTAGCTGTATCTCCATCTTTTGCAAGTCGTACAAAATACGCTTTTGTGTTGTCAGCAGTGCACTTGTACTCGCATAAGATTTTCTGCTCAAAGCGTCAGCTACAACGTTCGCCTTTCCCGGGTGATACTGGATTGTGTGATCATAATCCTTCAACAGCTCAAGCCAACGTCGTTGTCGCATGTTGAGTTCCTTCTGGGTGAAGAAATACTTGAGACTTTTATGATCCGTATAGATATCCACTTTCTCTCCGTACAAGTAGTGTCTCCAGATCTTCAACGCGAAAACGACTGCTGCCAACTCTAGATCATGAGTAGGGTAATTTTTCTCATAATCTTTGAGTTGTCGAGAGGCATAGGCTATAACCTTTCCATGTTGCATAAGGACACAGCCTAGACCTTTGCCTGAAGCATCGCTGTATATGACAAATTCTCCCGATCCTGATGGAATGGTCAGAACAGGAGCTGAAACAAGTCTCCTCTTAAGCTCTTGAAAACTTTTCTCGCATTGCTCGCTCCATATGAATTTTGTGCTTTTCCGAGTAAGCTGAGTTAATGGAGTGGCGATTCGAGAAAATCCTTCTACGAATCTCCGATAATAACCAGCTAGGCCCAGAAAACTTCGGACTTCGGTTACTGTCTTAGGTTGTTCCCAATTTAGTACCGTTTCAATCTTCGCAGGATCGACTGATATTCCTTGACTAGAAATCACATGCCCAAGAAACGTGACCTCCTCAAGCCAGAACTCACATTTCTTCAACTTGGCATATAATTTGTTCTCACGGAGCTTCTGGAGTATCAATCTCAGGTGTTGTTCATGATCCTCACGACTTTTGGAGTATATGAGGATGTCATCAATAAAGACAACCACAAAATGATCCAAATATTCCTTGAATATTCGGTTCATCATGTCCATGAAAGCTGCAGGAGCATTGGTTAGTCCAAAAGGCATGACTAAAAACTCATAATGCCCATAACGAGTTCTGAAAGCAGTCTTTGGAATGTCCTCAGTTTTAACCTTTAACTGATGATATCCAGAACGGAGATCAATCTTTGAGAAATGTTGAGCACCTTGTAATTGATCAAACATGTCATCGATCCTAGGCAACGGGTACCTGTTTTTGATGGTGACATGGTTCAATTCTCGGTAGTCAATGCACAATCTCATACTCCCGTCCTTCTTCTTCACAAATAGAACAGGAGCACCCCAAGGTGATGCACTCGGACGAATGAAACCGGTATCCAACAATTCCTGTAGTTGGACTTTTAACTCTTGAAGTTCAATGGGAGCCATTCGGTATGGAGTTTTGGAAATGGGCTTGGTACCAGGTTCAAGATCAATACAAAATTCAATTTCACGGTTTGGGGGTAAACCAGGAAGTTCCTCCGGAAAAACGTCAGGAAACTCATTAACAATGGGAATATCATTCAAGTTTGACGTATTTTTGTTCAAATCAGTGACATGAGCTAAAAAGGCTTGACATCCGTTTTTCAATAAACGAATGGCTTTATGGCTAGAAATAACAGTTATAGATTTCAATGGTTTAGTTGCTTGAATTTGCATGACAGGTTGATTAGGAATATGAAAACTAATAATCTTATGATAACAATCAATTTTAGCATGATGGGTAGTCAACCAATCAATTCCTAAAATCACATCAAATTCATGCATCTCCAAAGAAATAAGGTCAACAGGTAATGTGAGGTTGTTGATTTGAACTAGGCAAGATTTATAGACAGTAGATGTAATGGTCATTTCTCCTAATGGGGTTTCAACTGATAAGTCAAAGTCCAAATTTTCAGGAGTTAAGTTTAAACGCTGAGCACATGCAGGTGAGATAAAAGAATGGGTAGAACCAGTATCTAACAAAGCGTAGACTTCACGAGAATTTATGAATAGCTTACCGGTTATCACCTCGTTCGAGTTCTTGATCATCAAGGCTGTCATCATCAAATCGAGTCCCGTATACTTCATTCGGATCTTCACATATTTCAACCATGGGAATACCGCTAAATAATTTTCTAACAAACTGTTTCTCGGATTCATCAACTTCATCAGTAGTAACGTACCAATGATTTCCATAAGAATAGTATTTTCGATAGACTGCAGTTTCCATGATAGTGACTAACTTAACCTGAATTCCTTTAAATTGTAACGCCCAAAAGTATAGAAACATCATTTTTAAATAATCTTAAAACTCATAACTGGAACACCATAAATCCCAAAGACTAATATGAAAAGTCCATATATTCTGATCCTTTGTTATAGAGCATAACCAGGTGATATGACTCTCCCAATTAGTGAGTAAATTAAAGGCAATAATTTCCGCAAGTTCATTACTTCCTTTAATTGCTTCTAATAATGGATCTGGAACGACTGTAGCAGAACTTTCACCTTCATCCTTACTGGATAGAACACGCATAATTTTTGCCTTAGGCAAATGATTCAACTCTGAGTTTGTAAGAAGATTATTCGTCGCCTCTTGTTTTGCAGCTACATTTGTTTCGGTCATTTCATAGTTAACCTCCTGATTTCCAGATGCCATACTTAACTGTGGTCACAAAATAAATGTTAGTTCAAATAAACTGACTCATCACTTCATGTCCCTATATTCAAATCAACTCATTAGATAATAAAATTTAATTTAGGTGGGACACACTAGTGACTGATTATATTCGTCTCTCCCCTCCTAGTTCTAACCCCAGATCTCCATTAAAGACCATATCCCTAAGCTCTGATACCAACTGTGACGCCCCCAAATCTAGGCCCACACAGCCCAAACTTGAGTCGTCAAAAGACTACAACAAAATTATTACAACAAAGCACAACATACAACAATACAGTGTATAATAATAATACACAACTAAGTCTTCACTATTATTGTCACACTATTTTACAACACGTGAAGACTATGATAGCTATTCCTCGGACCCTCACTCCATTCCCCGGCTAGACCCCGTTACGTTCTCATCTCCTGTTGAAAAACAATGGAACGAAAAGAAAGGGTGAGCTCAAATAGCCCAGTAAGAAATATCATGACTAAGATAATGACGAATAATTTATCATTAGCCTTCAACAGTTGAGTTCTTGATAGAATACAATAGACTACAATGTTTATATCAAAAACTGCAGTTAAATTCTTAAACAACGTTCAGATCAATAATAGCAGCGGAATGAGCAATCTATTAGAAGAATAATGCAGACTATAATGTCCATTCGCTTCTCTTTTTAGTAAAAATATCATCAACTTTTATCATCTGAAATACCATTAGTCAAGATAATACAACTTCACAGTTCCTGGTCATAATCATGCAGATCAACAGTTCGTCTTTGCACTACGGGCCAAAGACATTCAATATAACACCAACGGTCATGATTATACCAGATTCAGCCTTTGGTCATAATCATACCAACCAACAGTTCATCTTTGCACTACGGGCCAAAGAGAACATTCACCACGTGTCATAAAAGACACCGAACAGATGTATCGCCTTTAACCTAGTATATCGCCTTTAACCTATCATCTGTTCAACAATTATATCACATCTGTGCCCCCGGCCACAGATATTCACAACAGCTTGATTCTTGATGATTAATACAAATAACAGTGATACAAATGATGAACAGAAGAACAGGATAAACAATAAGTATCGGAAGTTTACTTTGTGCAGATTCAAATAATGTCCAAATTGCCAACATGATGTGGAGTGAAATTTAAAAATGATATTCAAGATCCACAGTTCAGAATAACGATTACAGTTCAATAGAAATGTTCAGAAAATAGGAAGGTTCAGTTGAACTAATGAAATTCAACTATTATGGAACATATAATATTTTCAGGAATTATAGAAGCAATAGTTCCATAATAAGTTTCGATTTAGGTGTATGGAAGAAAGTAATATCCCTTACCGTAGCAGGTTTGATTAACAAAAGGTGAAGGAAATTAATATCCCTTACCATAGTAAGTTTGAATAATGGAAGATGAAAAAGATGGTATCCCTTATGAGTATAAAGGAAAATGATATCACTTACGAATATGGAATAAAAGTGTCATGTGATAATTCGTGTAGACAAATTATTTCCACACGAGACAAATAACAAGGGTTATTCACCAACAGGCGATAATCCGCACCGTAAGGTTATTCCCATCAATTTGAATACGAATAGTTATTCACCAAACAGGCGTAATCCGCACCGTAAGGTTATTCCCACAATTTAATAGAATTTGAACACGAAGAGTTATTCACCAAACAGGCGTAATCCGCACCGTAAGGTTATTCCCACAATTTAATAGAATTTGAACACGAAGAGTTATTCACCAAACAGGCGATAATCCGCACCGTAAGGTTATTCTCAAAGATTAATAAGGAATGAATACAAAAGGTTATTCACCAACAGGCGGTAAACCGCGCCGTAAGGTTATTCCCACAATTTAATACATGGAAATAAATGGCACAAGAAAGAAACGATATTATTTTCGAGAATCAAAGAATGATAATCCCTTCAAGTAAGAAAGAAAATAATATCCATTTATGATGATGAAAAGAGTGATACCCCTTACCGTAATAAATTTAAGAGTGTGAAAAGAATGATATTCCTTACCTTAACACGTGACTGGATATTGTTTTAAATGAGGTTGATCAACCTATATATTTATAATATAAATTAGTAATTACCACATATAAATTTCAAAGTGTATAATAACTCGTATATTATGAACTATCAAAATTATATATATTTAACATAATTTTTGTAGTATAATATAACAACTTTCAAATAGTTTTTAAAATAATATTTCAAAATAAATCTTCTAAAGAAAGCTTTTAAAAATGAATCTTCTAATAGAAGAGTCTTCTAAAGGAAGTTTTGTGAATACCGCGAAATATATGAATTTATGAAATTACTACTCTTTAATAAAAGACTTACTTGAAAAATTTCTGCACTCCTTTTGGCTTTCAAACTCTCAAAATAACCTTACTATTCTCAGAGAAAACTCATAAAATTCTTATAGAAAAATTTTATGTTTTAGGTGTGATTTTTCTATTCAGCTGAACAAGCTATTTATAGGGGAAAATGGGGTACTATGCGTGGTAGGTGGGCACTGTGCATTTGGTAGGTGAGAGAGGCTGCGCAAACGTTTTTTTTTTAAAAAATTTCAATACTTGCACAGTAACTTTGCACAGTAACTTTAAAATTTTCAAAAAGTGAACAGTAATGAACAGTAACTTTTGTCAGCCGATGAATAGTGATTTCCGGGAGTGAACAGTGACTCCGGAGTAACTTTTCCGATGTGAACAGTAACTTCCGTCAGTGAATAGTAACTTTTGAAAAATAATAATATTTATTTTATTTTATTTTATTTTATTTATTCTACCTGTGGATCCAACATATAAAATAATGCTACAACAATAATAACAATAATGTAATAAACATGTTACAGATTATTATTAATTTAAATAATATAAATTACTGTGTATTTGCTACTGTGACAATTATTTGGTTCAATAATTTTAAAATACAACGCACCAGCAATTATTGACTCAATGATATAAAATGCAGTGTAATGACAATTATTAAATCAATAATGCAAAATACTGTGTAGCAACAATTATTGAATTGATAACATAAAATATTATACAACAACAATTATTGATGAAATGATGTGCAACAGTTAGGGTGTCAATTTCAGATCAATAATATAAGACACTGTGCAATACCGTGTGCTACTGTAGAGTACCGCATGCTACTGTAGAATACCATAAATTACCGTATGCTACTATTCTTTTATCACCAGTATTTAAATAGTTAACACCGTTGACTATTTTTATTTAAAAAGGTTACTTCTGTCGTTTTCTATATCCGACAATTATTCCGTTGTGGGGTCCACCAATAATTAGTTATTTCGGCGCCGTCGTACGACACGAATATTATATTGCGCCGTCGTACGGGCAGAACGAATATTCCCCGACAAAACGAATATTGTCCAACAAGGTATAATTTGCACGAAACATCCTTAACTTTAAACTTTATCGATTTAACCACTTACTGTTTCAGGAAAAATATATATGAAGAAAAATTAAATTTTGTATTTCATAAATTCGGGGTCTTACAGTCGAGAGGCGTAGGCTATAACCTTTCCATGTTGCATAAGGACACAGCCTAGACCTTTGCCAGAAGCATCGCTGTAGATAACAAATTCTCCTGATCCTGATGGTATGGTCAGAACAGGAGCTGAAACCAGTCTCTTCTTGAGTTCTTGGAAACTTTTCTCGCATTCCTCGCTCCATATGAATTTTGTGCTTTTCCGAGTAAGCTGCGTTAATGGAGTGGCGATTCGAGAAAATCCTTCTACGAATCTCCGATAATAACCAGCTAGACCCAGAAAACTTCGGACTTCGGTTACTGTTTTGGGTTGTTCCCAATTTAGTACCGTTTCAATCTTCGCAGGATCGACTGATATTCCTTGACTAGAAATCACATGCCCAAGAAACGCGACCTCCTCAAGCCAGAACTCACATTTCTTCAACTTGGCATATAATTTGTTTTCACGGAGCTTTTGTAGTATCAATCTCAGGTGTTGTTCATGATCCTCGCGACTCTTGGAGTATATGAGGATGTCATCAATAAAGACAACCACAAAATGATCCAAATGTTCCTTGAATATCCGGTTCATCATGTCCATGAAAGCTGCAGGAGCATTAGTTAGTCCAAAAGGCATGACTAAGAACTCATAATGCCCATAACGAGTTCTGAAAGCAGTCTTTGGAATGTCCTCAGCTTTAACCTTTAACTAATGATATCCAGAACGGAGATCAATCTTTGAGAAATGTCGAGCGCCTTGCAATTGATCAAACATGTCATCAATCCGAGGTAACGGGTACCTGTTCTTGATGGTGACATGGTTCAATTCTCGGTAGTCAATGCACAATCTCATACTCCCGTCTTTCTTCTTCACAAATAGAACAGGAGCACCCCAAGGTGATGCACTCGGACGAATGAAACCGGTATCCAACAATTCCTGTAGTTGGACTTTTAACTCTTGAAGTTCAATGGGAGCCATTCGGTAGGGAGCTTTGGAAATGGGCTTGGTACCGAGTTCAAGATCAATATAAAAATCAATTTCACGGTTTGGGGGTAAGCCAGGAAGTTCTTCAGGAAAAACGTCAGGAAACTCATTAACAATGGGAATATCATTTAAGTTTGACGTATTTTTGTTCAAATCAGTGACATGAGCTAAAAAGGCTTGACATCCGTTTTTCAATAAACGAATGGCTTTATGGCTAGAAATAACAGTTATAGATTTCAATGGTTTAGTTGCTTGAATTTGCATGACAGGTTGATTAGGAATATGAAAACTAATAATCTTATGAAAACAATCAATTTTAGCATGATGGGTAGTCAACCAATCAATTCCTAAAATCACATCAAATTCATGCATCTCCAAAGAAATAAGGTCAACAGGTAATGTGAGGTTGTTGATTTGAATTAGGCAAGATTTATAGACAGTAGATGTAATGGTCATTTCTCCTAATGGGGTTTCAACTGATAAGTCAAAGTCCAAATTTTCAGGAGTTAAGTTTAAACGCTGAGCACATGCAGGTGAGATAAAAGAATGGGTAGAGCCAGTATCTAACAAAGCGTAGACTTCACAAGAATTTATGAATAGCTTACCGGTTATCACCTCGTTCGAGTTTCGTGCCATTTGGGATGTCACAACAAAAGCTCTCCCTTGAACTACAGATTTTCCTTTATCCGCGCTAGCTTTTGGTATCATCATTGCAGCTGGACTTGATTTTGTGGCAGGACAAAACCGCGCAAGATGACCCTCTTTCCCACAACTGTAACACTTTTTGGACTGCAGTGTACAGTTTGGGCTGATGTGACCTTCCTGACCACACCTATAGCATCTCACTGGTGGTCGATCTTCTCCCCTTGAAACTGGGGTCGGTGCTGGTGTTGGTACTGGTGCTGGTGCCCTTCCATAATTATTATGGAATCTCTTTCTTTTGAAATTGTTCCCACTAGATTCTCTTCTTCTGTTATTTGGTATGGAATTACCACCGAAGTGTTGGTTACCTCCTCGATGGTTCTCGTTCCTGTGGTTGTTGTCACTCCTTTCTCTATGCTGATCATTAACTCTTGGCTGCAATGTTTCATCTGTTTGCTCCACCCTTTGAGCCCTATCTACAACATCTGAATACAAACTAAATTTATGAGAGCTAAGTTGTTGACGAATTTTGAATCTCAAACCTATTAGGAACATCCGACTCATTCGTGCTTCGTCATCTACTAGATGAGTCGCAAAACGAGACAGTTCAGCAAACTTAGCTTCATATTGAGAAACTGTCATGTTTCCCTGCTCCAGTTTAATGAATTTCACTTCCTTCATATGGCGGATGCTTTCTGGGAAGTACTTCTCGTTAAACAGTTCTTCGAATTCTGTCAAAGACATTTCGAGTGCTGAAGGTTGGATACGTTTTACTGCTTCCCACCAATGGTCCGCCTCACCTCGTAACATAAAAGTGGCAAATGGCACCTTCTGATCATCAGCGCATTGTAAGACATCAAGTATTTTTGTCGTCTGCTTTAGCCATGTCTCCGCTTTGAGTGGGTCAGGCTTCCCGTGGAATTCAGGTGGTCCTAATTCTTTAAATTGCTTAACAGTGATCATCCTCAAATTGCCAGCGTTTCTACCGTTATTATTGACTGGATTTCCTCTTCCTTGATTCTGTATGAACTGCATGAAATTCCTAAAGAATTCATCGTTCATCATGTTATCAGGAACATTATTTCCTGAGTTGGCAGGAGGATTGTTTGGGGCCTCTTGATTCTCGGCTACATTTGTTTCGGGTATTCCATAGTTAACCTCTTGATTTTCAGATGCCATACTTAACTGTGGTCACAAAATAAATGTTAGTTCAAATAAACTGACTCATCACTTCATGTTCCTACATTCAATTCGACTCATTAGATAATAAAATCTATTTTAGGTAGGACACACTAGTGACTGATTCTATTCGTCTCTCCCCTCCTAGTTCTACCCCAGATCTCCATTAAAGACCATATCCCTAAGCTCTGATGCCAACTGTGACGCCCCCAAATCTGGGCCCACACAGCCCAAACTTGAGTCGTCAAAAGACTACAACAAAATTATTACAACAAAGCACAACGTACAACAATACAGTGTATAATAATACACAACTAAGTCTTCACTATTATTGCCACACTATTTTACAAAACGTGAAGACTATGATAACTATTCCTCGGACCCTCACTCCATTCCCCGGCTAGACCCTGTTATGTTTTCATCTCCTGTTGAAAAACAATGGAACAAAAGAAAGGGTGAGCTCAAATAGCACAGTAAGAAATATCATGACTAAGATAATGACGAATAAATTATCATTAGCCTTCAACAGTTGAGTTCTTGATAGAATACAATAGACTACAAGGTTTATATCAAAAACTGTAGTTAAATTCTTAAACAATGTTCAGATCAATAATAGCAGCGGAATGAGCAATCTATTAGAAGAATAATGCAGACTATAATGTCCACTCGCTTCTCTTTTTCGTAAAAACATCATCAACTTTTATCATCTGAAATACCATTAGTCATGATAATATAAATTCACAGTTCCTGATCATAATCATGCACATCAACAGTTCATCTTTGCACTACGGGCCAAAGATATTCAATATAGCACCAACGGTCATGATTATACCAGATTCAGCCTTTGGTCATAATCATGTCAAACAACAGTTCATCTTTGCACTACGGGCCAAAGAGAACATTCACCACGTGCCATAAAAGACACCGAACAGATGTATCGCCTTTAACCTATTATATCGCCTTTAACCTATCATCTGTTCAACAAATATATCACATCTGTGCCCCCGGCCACAGATATTCACAACAACTTGATTTTTGGATGATTAGAATGATATAAATGATGAACAGAAGAAATAGGATAACAATAAGTATCGGAAGTTTACTTTGTACAGATTCAAATAATGTCCAAATTGTCAACATGATGTGGAGTGAAATTTAAAAATGATATTCAAGATCCACAGTTCAGAATAACGGTTACAATTCAATAGAAAGGTTCACATAAATAGGAAGGTTCAGTTGAAATAATGAAGTTCAACTATTATGGAACATATAATATTTTCAGGAATTATAGAAGCAATAGTTCCATAATAAATTTCGATTTAGGAGTATGAAAGAAAATAATATGCCTTACCGTAGCAGGTTTGATTAACAAAAGGTGAAGGAAATTAATACAAAGGGTTATTCACCAACATGCGGCAATCCGCTCCGTAAGGTTATTCCCACAATTTAATAGAATTTGAGTACAAAGAGTTATTCACCAAACAGGCGGCAATCCGCTCCGTAAGGTTATTCTCAGAGATTAATAATGAATGAATACGAAAGGTTATTCACCAACAGGCGGCAATCCGCTCCGTAAGGTTATTCCCACAATTTAATACATGGAAATAAAAGGCACGTCTTATGAGTAAGGAAGAAACAATATTATTATCGAGAATCAAATAATGATAATCCCTTACCATAGTACGTTTGAATAATGGAAGATGAAAAAGATGGTATCCCTTACCATAGTACGTTTGAATAATGGAAGATGAAAAAGATGGTATCCCTTACCTCAACACGTGACTGGATATTGATTTAAATGAGGTTGATTAACTTGAACAGTACACGTATACTTATAGATCTTCACAAATACTCAAGATGACTTAAGCACACTTAGAGAGAACTTTCACAAGAAGTATTTAAAGAGATAAAGAAAGAACAAGTAAGGAAGTTTATGAAAAATCCTTAAGTTAAGGCTTCTATTTATAGCCAAAAATCTTATCATTCATTTAATCTAAACCATTCATTTAAAAAAATCATCTTTTAATCTACACCATCCATTTCAAATTTTATATTATCTTTAATCTACACCATTCATTTCATATCACATAATAATCACCTAACTTTATATTATAAACAAATCAATTTAATTATTCAACAATAATTCACACTTTAATCTACACCATTCATTTCATATCACCTAATAATCACCTAACTTTATATTATAAACAAATCAATTCAATTATTCAACAATAATTCACACTTTAATCTACACCATTCATTTCATATCACCTAATAATCACCTAACTTTATATTATAAACAAATAACTTTATCAATTCAATTATTATGACTAATTGTTATAAATACAGTATAGTTAGTTCTTAGATATCAAGTCAATAAATTAATGAAATACAACTGTTTAAATAACATCATAATAGAGATAACAATAATGTAAAATAAAGCATACGTTACTGTGTAATGACAATTATTGATTCAATAATGTGAATTACTGTGCATATGTTACTGTGACAATTATTAGGTTCAATAATTTTAAAAACAGTGCAACAACAATTATTGACTCAATGATATAAAATACAGTTAATGACAATTATTAAATCAATAATGCAAAATACTGTGTAACAACAATTATTGAATTGATAATATAAAATATTATGCAGTGACAATTATCGATGAAATGATGCGTAACAGTTACGGTGTCAATTATCAGACCAATAATATGAGACACTATGCAATACCGTGTGTTACTGTAGAGTACCGAGTGCTACAGAAAATACCAATAACTACCGTATGCTACTATTCTTTTATCACCGGTATTTTAACAGTTCCGTTGACTATTTTTATTTAAAAAGGTTATTTCTGTCGTTTTCTATATCCGACAAATATTCCGTTGTGGGGTCCACCAATAATTTGTTATTTCGGCGCCGTCGGACCAAACGAATATTCCCCGACAAAGCGAATATTGTCCGACAAAATAAAATTTGCACATAACATCCTTAACTTTTAACTTTATCGATTTAACCACTTACTGTTTCAAAAAAATATATATATGAAGAAAAATTAAATTTTGTATTTCATAAAATTCGGGGTCTTACATTAAATGTACGTTATTCACGTGTTTAAAAGATAAATATTTTATTTTTTAATTTATAATAAATTATGTATTTTATTAAAGGAAAGTAATGAAAGTAACCGTTCTCTTACACTTGTGTTACAAATCTCTTTCCCTTTTTGTCTATATAAATTTTATTTTATTATATTTTTATCGTTTTTTAAAAAAAGATTCTATCTCCAAAATTTAATAAAATTTCTCTTATATTTTTATGATAATTGCACATGATACGCGTGTGTTAGATAATATATACAATAATTAGACATAACGATTAAAATTAATTTAAGATCTTAATTAATTACCATTTCAAATTTTCTATACATAGATCATATTTATTAGTAAATAGTTAAATACATAAATCACAATACCAATTACAGATTCATACCGATAATAATTTCAATTTGAACACCAGAAAGTGCTATATTAGCGTTATATATATAGAACAAAATGTATTACAACGTGAAGCTCAAATGATAAATTTTGTAAATATTATTTTTCTAATTTTAGTTATATTAACTTGTTTATTTTTATACGATAACACTCCAATAATCTAATTGGTTTTAATTAATTTTTTTGGGTGACTAAAAACTTTTATAAAATTAACTATGCACCTACCAACAAAAAAAAAAATTTAATATCTAAATGAATTAAGTTAAATAATTAAAAAGCTTGAATAACCCACTAAAACTTACCCCCGGGCGATTGATGTAGTACTTTTGAGTGGTCCTTATGACAATTTTTAAATAATACTATTATTTTAACCCATTTGATATATGTCAAGATGTTATTTGTATTAAAACACGATAAAACTAATGATGTACCGTACATCAAAACAGTACGATGTATGGTAGAAATTTCCTAATCATGACGATGTGAATTTAATCAACGGTCTGATTTCTGCTGTTTGGAACTTTGGATTTTAATAGCACGCTCGAACTGTTACCCCTGTGAGTGCATACCTTTAGCAAAGGGTTGTTCAGTTGTCTAGTATCGGTGGATCTATCTAGGGTTTCGACATCTTAAAATCTGTGAGGCGAGAGAGAAGGCTTTTAAGGCAAAAGAGTTTCACAGTCATGACGGGTAATTTCTTTAAAGATGCGATTTTTTAAGTCAGATTACATGTAGATTTGAGTCAATTCCAGTTTATAATTTGATCACGATGAGTCTGTTGTATCTTTTTTGAAGATATTTAATTCGTATCCACTTGTGATGATAACTCAGTTTTTGATTTTTGCCCTTCTTTTATGGTATGAACGCCCGGTGAACACTGATATGAAGAAGCTACTCACTATATTGATAATTTTTTATTTTTTCCCGCTTTCCCTGTTGGCCAAATCACAAATACCCATAAGCATGAATGGCATGTTTCTGTTGAATTTTAAAGAGTTTTTATTATTGCGTGACCTCGGGCTGTGTACTAAGTCGTTTTTTAAGTTTATTGAAACTCATTGAAGTCAATTCAAGAATAAGGATTTGAACTTTCATTACATTCATGCTTTATAATTGGTTACTCTGTGATGCTGTTAATTATAATCACAAGAAAAAGTTGTTGTGGATGGGTTGGACCTATGCCTGCTTAGGGAAAAACTACAACCACTTAAAACATACTTGCATTACAGCTTGGTGTAGGTCTTCATTAAAAAAAAAATTGAGAAGACAAAAAAAAGTTTACTGAACCTTAAGACAGATTATTTGCAGGAGCAAGAGATGGAAATTGAAGCACTAGAAGCCATACTTATGGAAGAGTTTAAAGGTTTGTAGGGTACGTGCCTTTGTACATATGTTTATAACTTGTTAATAAGTTGTTGCTGTCAATTCCTTGTTCAAAACCATGCAATAAACACCATTTTCCGTGTGATAATTTTCCAGAAATTCACCCCAGTGAAAGTGGGCTTAACACTTCAAATCGTTGCTTTCAAATTACATTATCTCCACAGGTACATATAATCCTTAGGGGAGATGAAAAGCTCTGACAGTTATTAGAAATATATATATATATGAAGGAGTATATCTTGTGTAATTTCCGTGAATGAGATTCTCTTTATGGCATTTTCTTATGATATTTGTTGTGTGCCCTTCAATATACATACATACATATATATATATATACATACATATATATATATACATACATACATATATATATATATATATATATATACACACGCACACATACACACACACACACACACACACATTTATGTCTTTGTTTATGTTCAACAGGATGATGAGGCTGATAATTCAACAACCACTCCAGGTTTTGGTTTTTATATACCACTATTGTTTTCACTTAACAGTACACTTTAGGTTCCTTGATAATGATACTCTTTTGCTTGCAGTTCAGTTGGGTTTGATTTTCTCGCACACAGAAAAATATCCAGACGAACCACCACTTCTGAATGTGACGAGGTTACTGTCTACATCTTGTGTTATTTAGATTGAGTAGTCACCATTTTTTGTATTGCCCCCTATTATTCCACTCTTATTATAGCAACCCATATTCTTCTTTATGGTACCTCGCAGTATGATTGTCTCAACTTCTAAGTAAACTGTTTGAATCCCAGCAAGATTATTCCTTACCAAAATACTGTTTTTTGTTCACCTACCATATTGCTATATTTAAAATTGGCAAACAGGTTCCTGCCTTTGCGCCTCTATTCACATTTTTGTACACCTAACACTAGGAACTTTTATTTAATGATCTTTTCTTTTATACCTGATCTGCTAATTCCTTTATATGTTTTTATTTAAATGTTATACTCTATGGTTTATACCCCTGTCCCCTTCCTTTTTTATTCAGTTTAAGAGGAATTCAGGCGGGAGACCTTAAGATTTTGAAAGACAAACTTGAACAGGAGGTATATTCTTAGGCAATCCTTTTTCTTTTTGCAATTATTCTTTGATGTAATAGGAATCAATAAATACTTTTGAATAACTACTCGATACTTTTTATAAGCTCAAAAGTTTTAACTCATTAGTTTTCATAATAACTAATATTTATTGACATTATTGGAATTCTATAAAATTAGAAGGTATAACATCCCATGGGAAAGTGGGCAAGAGAAAGGAAAATAAAAATGAAGATTTATAAACTAATGCTTGGAGATAAATTGAAAAAAGAGATGACAGCAACTTGAATCTCAAGAACTGGAATTAGATGTAGATATCCGGTGCTGGTGAAATATTACCATGAGCTATGTTTCCACGGCTTCTTCTACCTTTTATTCCCCACCACCACTTTTCTAAATGTGTATTGGACAAGGTCTCAATAGAAAAAATGATAATTATGTTTTATAGAAGCCTGTACCCTGTTTTTGTTTCCATGGCTTCTTCTACCTTTTATTCCCCACCTCCACTTTTCTAAACGTGTATTGGACTGGGTCTCAATAAAAAAATTGATAATTATGTTTTATAGAAGCCTGTACCCTGTTTTAGTATCTATAATTAATTAATGGTTATCAACTCATGAAGCTTTTAGTCCAATCTTTAACTTATATACTGCAGGCATCTGAGAATCTTGGTATGTCTATGGTCTACACACTAGTTACATCAGCTAAGGACTGGCTTTCTGAAAGGTTTGCTCAAGATGATGATGTTGAGAACACTGAAGTAGATGAGAATGCAAAAGATGAAGTATGATTGTTTGTCCTGCATTTATTATGTTTTCAACTTTAGAATGTGTGGGTGGTTAGTGTTGCTTAGCACTTATATGCTGTCTTGTGCCCTCAAGATTTTCCCATTTTTAAGCTGTTGCCCATTACCTTGGATGCTTATGTTTTAATTTCCATGCTCAAGTGATTTGTGAATTTTGAAGATACTGAGCCTCACATTGCACCTTTTCAGCTCACCCAACTATGAAATAAATTGCATAAATATACTGTTGTTAAAGTTTTTGCAGTAATATCATTGGGAAATTAGTTCTCTTAATGAACTATTAAAAGTTAAGATAGTTTCAAACACTCCTTAATAAGTCTAAAACTAGATCAAACAGTGGACTATACAGATTAGGCTTGATGATATACATTAGAACGGTGTGTGTTCATAAAAGATCTCATTAGACATATATTATTTAGTGTCATAAATAGCTAAATATGAGGAGTTGATGGTTATGAACCTGTCATTGTAGGTCCACTAATTTAATTCTTTCTTTCATCAGGTATGGATACCTTTGATTTCCTCTACTAATAATAACCTTTGAATTGTATTGTGACTCCGCATTGATAATAAATAGGAGCTTCGGATGAAGTTTTTGAGGAACAAGAAAACAGGAGAGAACTAATCTGGAGAGAAAGTCACTGGATTCTAAGATTTAGTTCTGTGTGATATCGGTTTACAGTTCTGTTTTTGAGATAATGTTCCACATCAAAGCTTTAGCCTAATTTGTGTTGTTCATTGAATCTTTTGCTTCAAAGTGTTTGGTGATGTGCACACCAACACTTCATTTTTGTTATTACAGACAGTTTGGTCATTAGATCCTAGCAGTGTAGTTGGGTTGAATAGCGTTTTAAGCAGAGCATTCATGGACGTATATGACTCTACGTCTAGTGGACTGCATTATTTGATTTGATCTCCTCTTATTCTATACAGTTCTGTTGAAAGTCATCATTACATAGTACATGGCCCCTTGTGTTGACACGGTGAATGGAGGAATCGGGGATAACCAAATATCTGAATCTACAAGCAGCTATAAATAGAGGAAACTTTACTGTGAAAATATTAAAACATACGTTTGAATCTTATATGTTTAGTTGATGATTAACAAGACTACAAAATTAAAATGAAGGCACTGTTAGAAGCTAAAACAGACATTTATGTCAGAAGCAGGTTAGATGTTGGTTGTGTGTAGATATGGGGTATGGCAAGGTGGGTTACATGATTCAGGAATGAATGTAGGTGTGAGAAGATAAATGTACTGGCAGCAATTTAGTAAAAAGTGAAGATCTTGAATAGAAGCTTGGTCTAAATGAAAAATAAGATGAATGCACTGTTGAGTAACTTGATATGGTTTGAGTTAAGGATGTCAAATAAATATGAGATGGCCAAAAAGAACGCTGTTTTGAGAAGTAATACTGATATCAGGTATTATTTGCGCACACACTCCAGCATGCATTGTTACTCTTGAAGTAGCTGCATTGTTTCTCTTGAAGTAGCTTGACAGCTAGATTTTTGTCATTCGACCATTCAATGCTTACGTCTTCTATGCCCTACGCTAACATGGTTCACCTCCATGGGGTGTAGGTATCGTTACTTCTCCAAAATATAACATTCTCTCAACTTTTGTATGTCGGGCATGGTACATTACTACGGAAGCAATTACTATGGCAGATACATATAGAGCTTTTGTACATTTTTGTTATCAGTGGACTAGGCATTACATTTGGTCACCGTTGGCGATCTATACATCTCAATCGGAAAGGGATCAAAAGAACACGTCTCAGTAGAGTTTGTACTTCTAGAAGTAAATGACAATAATGCTAAAGAGGAAACATTAATCTTGAACTAACTAAGCTCCCATGGACATATTTTTAAAAATAGAAGCCTTATTTAAATGCAATTATAAGTTTGGTCCTTGAAGCACATATTATCTGACTTGTGGGGTTTGTGATTCCTATTCTGGTCCCACCCAAACTCCTTGTTACTGTCTAAAATGTGAAGCTTGTTGCATCAATGGATATCAAATGAAAGGCTTTCTAGTGTTATATATGTCCTTTTTATGCATTTTTAAACTTATCAGGGTATATAAATTAAACTTGTCCTGAATAAGGCAATGCATGCTAGCAGCTAGCCTTCTGTTCATTTATAATGTATGCGTATTCTTCCAACTTAATTATTGCACATTTTTACATTTTACTTATTTTGATGAGATGCATCATTTTTTACTTCAGATAATTGTACCACATGGAGAACCAGTTACTGTTGATACATTTTTGGCATGGAGAGAAAGATTTGAAGCAGAATTAGCCTTAGAAAGAGCCAAGTAAGTTTTCATAAGTAACGGCTGTATTGTATTTATTTTTGCATGGTTATCTCCCCTGCCCCTCGCTCCCTGCAAAAGTAGTGTCTTGGCCATTGTCTTGCGAAGTCTATGAAAGTCTAAAGTGTCGATCAATGTTATCAAAGAAACAGATATGAAAACACTTAGAATTATGAAATGAGTTTGAGCTGATGTTAAATGTTAATATGTTATTGATTGTATTGAGTATTGCATTCTTGGATACGACCTGGATTACATGGCCAGTGAGAGACGGACAGAAAAAATGTCAAGCCCCTTTTGGTTCTTAACCAGAGAAATATAGAGAAACAGAGATATATATAGAGAGAGAGAATTCAGAGAGAAAGGGAGGAAGAAGGATAGTAAACTCAGTGTTTACTGAGTTTGTGAAGAAGAAGTGAGAGACATAGAAAAGGAGGAGAAATCAGTTGAAAGCTTCCTTAATTCATTTCACAATGTATAAATTTCATACGTGAAATGACAAATACTGAAAAGTGAATCTCCTAACCTTCACCACTAGCCTTATCCTTCACTCACATGCTAACTAACTACCCATGTGCTTACATATGCATCCAAAAAATACTAACTCTAGAATATACAAATTATTCCTTTCCAGTTTATCCTTTCCTGACAAGAAAGCTCACTAGAATGTATATATATAGAGAGCAACAATTAGGATTAGCTTCACGGTTAGAGAGAAATTCAGGAAAATATTATTGATATTTTCAGTTGTACAAATTCAGTATTCCATATCTTGACATTCACCTTGCATTGATGTTTCTTTTTGTATTTGTTGACATCCTAACCTTATATTTAGCAGCACAAAAAGAAAAAGATAAAAAAAAAAGACATCCTAACGTTATGCTATTTACTAAAAATATTAATTGCATATCCCACCCCGAAGTATACATTCGTTCACACATCGTACCCCCATGTTTAAACGCTTCCATACCCAAAGTACTGTTAAATAAACATTTCGGACCCTTTTCAGCCTTCCGGCCAATGAAATTATGACACGTTTAAACATGGGGGTATGATGTGCAAAACGGTAAATACTTTGGGGTCATATATGCATTTAACCCTATAAATAAATACATTTTAATCTTACAATTCATGTTTTATTTGATATAAAACAGTGCATAATGCTTTTGATTCATGATTGTCTGTTTTTTCCCCTTATAAATTTTGTTTCAACCTTTATTTTCGTCTGAATGTTCAGTGTACTGTTTCAGGTTAATGCCCGAGACAGCACTTTTGACACCCAAGGAAAAGAAGCTAACAGGCAGACAGTGGTTTGAAAGTGGAAGAGCTACTACGGTACCCATTGTTTTTCTTCTATTTTGGATTACAAAATTCTTTTTACCCTCTCATCATAGGTTTCATAGATTAATGAGCAGGAAATTTGCCCTTAGTTTGTCAATATTAAGATTTAGATTGTTTATTCCAATTTTAGTTTGCAAGCAGTCATATAAATTTGGCCATCAAGGAAGAATATTTGAGGAAACTCGTTAACAGTCGATTTACTAGAATTGGTGGAAGGCTATCTTTTGGTATAATTTGAATTGTTCTATTCAAAGATTGTCTAAAAATTTAGTCAACATAAATAATGATTAAACAGTGGTAACTTAGAAATTCTAGAGTTGATATTTAACATTAAATTCACAGTTTGAATTTTCTAACAAGATTAATTATATATTGACAAGATTAATTGTATATTTGGTCTGACCATTCCAAATGTCTATAACTTCTTATACTGAACTCTAGGCCACCAAACAACTACAATTTTTTGGTATTCCTCATTTCTGTGAACGATTATTGTGATGCTTTCATGTGTTACTAAGATCTACCAAATTCAAACTCACACGAATACAAGTCTAGAATCTAGAAGTATATAATTATCATGAGAGGTTTTAAGTCCTGGTAGATGAAAGGTTTTATGAAACAGATTCGCTTCAAAGCAATATAGGCTTTAAAGCTAAATCTAGTATTTGCTATATTTTATCTGCAGAAAGGTGCAACAGCAATCACCGAAGGTTCTGACGAAGAGGATGATGAAGACATTGACATTGACATTGATGATGATGATTTTGAAGGTGATTTCACTTGGTGATTTTATTTTCAATTTTTTCCTCACTAATTTAGCGGAATATATTAAAATACATGACTTCTGGTGGCACCATGACAGATGATGAAGAAGATATGCTTGAGCACTACCTTGCTGAGAAATCAGACTCATCAACCCATTCTTCAAGGAGAGCCAATTAAAAGTACAGTGCTAGAATTTGGAAACACAGACAAAAGATGTACTAAACATGGAAACGGGTTTATCTGGTACCTAATTGAACAAAAGCTAAATTTTGTCCCCTTTTTTTCTTCAGTGTCATAAATTCTACAAAATCTTTCCAGTTTTATCCTTCAGGATCTTACCCGTGCCAATTTTGGGCCAAAACCCACCTGTGTATAACTGAAGTGAAACTTGATGAAAAGGAAACGGTGCTTAGGGGCAACCAATCATTACCTTAATATCCTCTATGTATAAACATGAAAAAAGAATGTATAAACATGATCAAGTTGATTGCTTCGACTTTATTTCCGCTTCTCTGAAACATTCTTCTACAATCTTCATCAATTATATCGACTATTAGTGACATTAACCATTAAGTGACTGTCTGTTGTCCATTTGTGCCTTTTTTGCTAAAAAATATCATTGGAAGTTAAGCCGATTGTAGCTCTGTGGAATTTTTATTGTGTACATGCATGTTTCCCATTTCCAGGACGGATGATTTGCTATCTTGGACTAATTCCTGGATCAGGGAAATAAATCTTGTAAGGTTTGTGAGGATAATGTTATTTTCATAATCAAGATTGGAGACAAAGAAAATCTAGTGGACATGTATGGTAGGGAACCGTAGGCAGTATTTGATTGCCTTTTGAACTGAATTTGGAAAACGCTGCCATGACTATGTTCATGCTTTGGTGAGATGGCACGAAGATGGATTTGCTTGTATCGACCACCATCGACTGCTTCTTAGAAGGCAAACTTCATGCTTTATATTTTGGCAGAATCCAAAAAGTAACCGGAAAAGCAAGGGGAATCTGTCTTGGGACATATTTATGTTTTCACATTTTGTGAATCTAAAATAAGTTCTAGATAATTTCAGCAATCTCAAAACTAAGAATACTTTAATTATAAAATAATCTTGTTTTTCTTTGGGTGGTTACAAATCAAAATAAATAATAAACAAAACCAGCAGGCCTAATATGCATGGCTCCCCTTTCTTTACATATTCTTTCTAATTTCATCTCACGTATCATATTTTTATTTTTATAGTTTTAGATAGTATAATTGAAATTAAAACTGATAAATTAATTTATAATATTAAGTAGTATAATTTTTTCAAAAATAAAAATAATTCCACACTTTTCCACCATTTTGATAAAATGGTAGATTTTTCATAAAAAATTCGTTTATAAAAATATTTTTAATGATTCAAAATTTTAGTAAAATTGATTTTAATATCATCAACTATCTATTAACATGTTTTGATAGTTACTAACAAAATTATTAAGGTCAAATAATTGGTGTATAGCAAAATCTAGAAAAATAATAAGCAAAAGAACTATATTGTCAAGCATGTTATAAAATTATGAAGCTTTAACCTACTTTGAATCATGAGACTTTATTCCATCTAATTTTATCAGGAATTCCACAAGACTGCAATATAGACACATAATATCCTAGCTGGGGCAACAATACAAATAATTTCAGTATACAGTTACTGTTCCTGCCCCGTATTCACTAAAACTGCATTTATCTTCATGTTACATCACTGTGTATATCCCCAATCAAATAAAAAACTACACTCAAGCCCCAGCAATAACATCACATCTATTTTACAGAGAACCCATCATTTCTAAACCAGTAGCATCAGCAACCACAGGATCAAGAAATCTGTATAAAAAAGCTCAAGGATCAGCTGGTACTACTATTTCAGTTCCGCACCAAAAAAATGCACATCTCATCCATATTCTAGGTACAGCTTAGAAGCAAGCAGCTCTTGGTAGCGTATAAATATGCTGCTGAATCCCTAATTATACACATCCTTGATCTGACATACTGTTACCAACTGTCAGAAACGCAGAGATGAGCGCTCCATGAACCAAAGCCCTGGGCAGCACAGAGAAGAAGAAGATTAAAGAATTAGACAATTAACAGTTCATTTAGTTGCAACTTTCACATATTTTTTTGAAACCAATAGAAGACGAAGTAAAAGAAAACAAGGTTTACTTTTCCAAAATTAAACAAAAAGAAACAAGTTGCAATCATAAGGCATGCCAATTCATATAAATAAATAAAGGAGATCACCAAATGGACCATTTACTTATACTGAATTTTAACTTTTATTTTAATAACAATACGTAACTGCATAAAATGACAATCTATATCAATTTGAATAAACTATGTTCCAGACAGTCACTAGGAACCTACATATGGGTGAACGTACTTAAATATCTTCCCCATCATCCAAATATACACTGTGAGTAGGACTGTTTTTCAGTGCTCTATAATCAAACAAGCCAAAATTTAACCTTAATCAGCCATCATTACCACATGCAAACTTTCTACTACACGTTAATAACAGCAAGATATAACATAATGTATCCAGATACATAGCTGCCTGTTCCCAAGTGATTGATTTTCTTAACAGGTTAATGTTCATACTTCATACATTAACAAATTCTACACCTCTTGCAACTTCAATCACAAAAGATACACAAGAATATGACAAAATCAAAAAGGGAGGTGGTATTAATAGTACGTCCACAGTGATTTGAGATCACTGGGACCCATGTGTGTCCCACACTCCAGTAGCTATGAAAAAACCATTGCGGAGGTGCTTCACACTACCCCAACGAACTTTTTCCTAAAAAAATTGCAACTAACAATCCTAAGATTCATATAATGCTGTTATCTTACTCTGGACTCTCTTTCAGATAACCAAAATCAGTTGCTGTTTTGAGAGCTCTCTGGTATGTCTGTTTCATTGATTCCTGCAAGTAAATTGAAAAGTCAATGTGCCATAATTGTATACCCTAAAACTAAAAGTGTTTGAATCAGAAACAGGATAAGTGCCAAACCAACACCGTGCTGGAGTTTATGACTGATGAATCAATTTTGCCCCAAAAGAAGGTTGTATTGGTTTCACTTCATGATAAATTACAAATGAATTCCATGAGAATAACATATGAATTACACAAACGTAATTGTGAGAGCATTCAAGAGATCCAGGATCCACTGACACAATACGTATTTGCATATAACACATTCAGTAAAACAAAATTATCAAATGATTTGTAACATAACTTTGTTAGAGAAAGAACATAAAGCTGATCCAAGAAGTAGATAAACAGCAATGATTAACTGTATATTCTAGTGCACGCGTAATAGACGATGGTGGTCAATAAGACAAGAAAAAGAAGAAGAGATAAAAGGAAATATGGCTTGATATAAAGCTTAATGGTCAGCAAATATTCATAGCGATGGTTTGGTTTTTCCTTCCTTTACTTTAAATTTTACCAAAAGGAATAACTCTCTACATCTGAACTTCGTCTACATTATCCGAACAGGTATGTGGACTTAATCATTATCAGAAAATATTTTCTGCATCATGAGACTGAAATAGCCAATTTGACAATGTCATAGAATCCAAACTCCAAACCTAACTTTGCACGTGAATTCTACACAGAAACCGCACTGCCAGGAATCAGACGTAGTGATTCAGGACGAACCAAATTAAATCTGACAGAAATCAAAAACTTAAAAATGTAACTAAATTGCACGCATCTCTTCTTGAGCTGATTGTTGCTACTGTATCAAAAACCATGGATTTAACACATTCTGTAAAATATCTGTTTCTGAAACTTGTGCACATTGAGAAAATGCAGGAATCAATTCCAAGGAAAAGGTGCAATAAACGTGCATCATAATTTATTCAATGTTTTCAAGTTATAATAAAGGCATAAGATAAGTTTAATGAAATTACATGGAGTACATGTTGGCCGTAATAGAAACAATGGATTAGCCCTTTAAGATATGATTTTAACAGCAGTACTTTATTAACCACATCAAAGTAAATTCCATATATATAATTATGAAACTATAAAATCCAACTACTGCATGTTAATAGATTCAACTTGGAAAATTAAGGTAAATAACAATCTATTCTTTATCCAAAAAATACTTAGCTCCAAGTTCCAATCAAATATAATAAAGAAGTCCCAATTCGAATCCCTGACAAATGCAGCAGCTACTTGCACTTATAGATAGCTAACACCATTAACATGAAATTTGAATAAATGGGTTGTCACCTGTAGTTTAGATTCAAAGTCCTCAGGGGACCAATTTACATTGGTCTCTTTTAATTCGTATTCCCCAGCAACAACCTGCATTCCAGTGATCATAAATTTAGCCAGGATCATAAACACTGGTTGGAAAACCAAGCAAGAGCAGCATTAAGATGGAAGTGCAGCAATTTAAGTTTTATTTTTAAATATATATATGCACATACGTCCTTTTCTTTGGGATCCTGTTTAAATACTTGATGCATATATTGCCAATAATTGATGTGTGTAACTGTGATGTAATCAAATTTATTGCCCCTAACTCCTAAGCTTATATATTGTGATTGCTTGTTTCAGCTATAAATAACGGCTGGAAAATGTGAGTTCTGCTTATAATTTGATTGTAAGTGATTGTTGAACTAATCCGGAACTCAAGAAGGTATGTTAGTAGAAGCTGAAAATAATTGAAGAAGTAGTATGAATCAATTCCTAAAACTGTTTCTTATGTAAGGGTACTCTTAATATTGCTATTAATTTCTTACGTAAAATAGTAAAAAATAGGTGAGCTAACAAAGTAACTTTTAAATAATTTGAAGAGCGACCCTCTAGCCTGATTATTGCTTTTTCGTCATAATCACTTAAATTTTCCCTATAAAACGTTTAGAAAGTCCAAAATCAATTACCAATCAAGAAACACCTGGAAAAAAACAAACAATAAGTTAAAACAAACAGGCCCTTGTACACCCCCCCCACCCCAAAAAAAACCTTTGATATATCTTATACTGTCCACCACTCCACTTTTTCTGAAGCCAAGAAGTCTTCCCTTTTGATTCGTCTTAACACCATCTCTCTTTGCCAGGTATTGTCTTATCCCATTTATTGACACGTGTATTACAAATTTTCAAAGCCGTACTCACATAACTCATGAGCCGTACTCACATAACTCATGAAAAATCAGATATTACTAATCAGAGCCAAAAGTATAATAAAACCAAATCAGAATAGAAATAAGAACCCTGTCCCGTGCGTGGAGATTTTTGTAAGTCATCAGTAGATAGGGGATAGATTCCATAATAGTGTCATTATATTTTGAAAGTACCGATAGTTACATGATGAATGAAAAATGATTTGGAACATAATAAGTTTGACCCATATAAATGAGATTATTGACAACTGTTCCACTAACTGCATCATCATTAAACAGATTGAGAGCACTTATACTAGTAATAGGTCAGAAAATGTAAAAAAATTGATACCCCTCCTACACCAGCAGCCATGGAAGGAGCAATTAAAATATTAGCCTTCCTCAGCACATCAACTGCTTCAGGGGTGCAGGGCATGTTTGAACCTAAACATAATTGAGACATAATTAGCATCACAAGAAGACAAATAACAATAATATAATTATATATGAAAATGGAAAATTCCAAGGCAACAAGGCTCAATCAATATATTGAGAACTACCTTCTACAAGTATACGACAACCTGAATTGACCAAATTAATGGCATCAGAAGGATCAATTTCATTTTGTGAAGCACAAGGGAATGCAACATCACACCTCTCATTCCAAGGCTTCGCTTCATCATAATACTTCGAGCGAGCGTAAGTCTTCGAATAGTCTCTGCACATGATACTTCATGAATAAAGAGAGAATGAAGAAACTAAAAAGTTTCAGGTTTACTCACAAACCTTAAACTTCTCTGTTGGGCTTTAATATCCTTCAGAAAAGATATCTTCATGTAATCAAATCCATCTTCATCCACCAAATAACCCTTTGAATCTGTATAATTTTGTGTTGCAACATCACATATATAAACAAAGTTGTCACATTCACATTGTGCCATTCTAAATACCCTAGAAATAAAAGAAAATTATGGTAAGCAAATGTATGATGAGAAAGGACTCGATGCAAAGGACTAGATTTTTCCTCTATGTTTACACAAATCTACGGGACAATAACACTAGCTAAAGCCTATATCCCTTGTAATACACACTAATCTGTCTCAAGGCAAACGTTTCATTCAGATCATTTCTTATCAGGTAGTCGATATATGAATCAAATTCTGCTGAGAGAATACTATTAGAAGACATCCCAATAGAAGAAACATGTCATGTGACTACTTTGACGACTGTTTCAGAAAAAAATTCATCAGCTTGGAGTTGACCTAAGCACACATTTTGCAATTTTGACATAATTTTGTCCCAAATTCGCGAATTGAGAGCGAATCCAGCCCCCTAAAAAATTTGGTGATTAAATCACACTATGTGCCACAATAAAATGCTTAAATTGCAAAGGTTCCCTGACTCTAATCACCAGAAAGAAATGGCTCAAAATAATAGGCTATAAAATATACTAATCACTAGCATATAACCAATTGCGACAAAAATAAGAAAGATATCTTTTTAAAATATGATAGTCTTACAGTTCGTAAGACCAAATTTCTGTTTAGACATACAAAAATGGACATGTTAACGTAATTTTGAATTAACAATACAATAGCTATGAGTATAAATTATATCAAGAAGCGATAGGCGTTTTATGTTGCATAATACATCCTACCTTGAGCAAATTTATACAACTGAAAAATGATCAAGTCTGAATATCTAACCATTGACATTTACCTGAGACTGTGATAGGAAGAGCACCGTAGGCAATAAGCTTCTCTAAAACATGCATTGCAATCTTTCCAGAACCACTAACAACACATCTGGATGGGAAAATATCAGAATGAAATTGTTAAAACTAACATCTTTCCTAATTACCTTCATTGATTATCAAACTAAAATGTCAAGCAGCAGAAGATGAACAAAATATAAGCAAATTACAATCGGTCTCCCTTTGTTTATGACCATTGTGTGTTTTGTGACCAAAGTGTTTCATCGATACACCGACCAAGCCTATGGTTTGTAAAACTTTAACACAACCTTTCTCCCGAAAACTGTCAGCCGATGAGCCATGGGAACTTATTGCCATAAATATACTAATTTGGTACCTAGTTTACCCTTTACTATTTAACTCCTCTCTCTTTTGATATATTTTACCCTGGACCTAGGCTGACAAAACATAACAATTCTAACTCATTTTCCTCCATCAGTTGATAACTAGACCTAGGCCATAACTTTTTTACCGTTCAATTTCACGCCATGAGGGTAAGTGGAAATGAATTGAATGATAAAACATCTGCCTCTTTATCCTAAATTCTCTTGAAAAATGCCAAAGCAACAGTAATCATTTTCTAAAATCAGAGTTGGGGAAATTTTCAAGTGAAGAGAAGAGCTTTCCACTTTGATTAAGCTGTCGTGAAGATTTTGATCAAATACCCCTTTGGCATAATTATTTGGACGCTAATCTCTTCTAAAGGAAGACTCACTTTTCAGTTTTGGCCTCGGAAAGCCATCCTCAATAGATAAGATGAACTCTGCCTTCATATCCAGTGCATTATTGGCAACAGATCTAGCATACCTTTTTCTGTAGACGATTTTTTACTTCTTTATTTCCTTTATTTTTCTTTGGGCTGTGGGGGATCAGTAGTTTACAAACTCCAAGAGGTTCTTAGCTTAGGCTTTGTTGTCCAGCCAAATTCCAGAAGCATTATCAATAATTTGACATTAAAACTTCCATTCTAGAAGTGTAATAACGGACGAGCAGACAAAGTTCTTTGCCTTTCTATACCTAATAGTATCTACATATCGGCATCCAATATGGACAAAATAATCTATACATACACATAATCTATATGTTTTCTTGACGTTGTAAAATCCGTGACATAAGATACAGTTTAAAATGCAAAGGATAAGCAAACAAACTTTGGATATTCTTCTCTACAATAGTAAAAAGCTAAATTCACAACCCTATCCAACTCCTGACAGTCACTGAATCTCAACATTACCAACTTATCTCTCATTGTAAATATTTTTTTATCTCTTCTGACAACAATCTCTCCACATAAAACCAGATGATCACCATGTTTTCTGATCAGCCAAGAAAATCACAAAATGATCACTGGTCCACTAGAATTGAAGGAGTTCAAAGAATATTTATGAGTCTAGCTTGTTAGACAACATACAACGTATTTGCTGAATCCAAGCCTGACCCATGTTTGACTGGTTAATAACTGGATCTGTCTGTATGTATCCCCACATGAGATTTTCAATGTAATAGCAAAGATGTGGAGAGCGTGTGAATGTAAAAACCTTATAAAGGAACAACTGTATACGCAAACGAAAGTACCTAAAACATACTATCGGTAAATATATAATTTTCTACTCTCACAAATGAGAAGAATTATTACCTTGGTGCTTTGGAGCAATAGGAAAGAAAAAAAGGGGGGAAACTCATAACACCCCCCCCCCCCCCCCCCCCCCCCAAAAAAAATAGAGAAAGAGAAAAAATAATAATAATAATAATTCGGAAGGTAAAGCATCAATTCATAAAAGCTTCAACCAAATTCAAAAGCTTTTAAAGTCAAGCATGAAACCTCAGTCCTTTTAAGTCTTTATTCATGTCTGCAAGTATAAGTTGTGCAAAGAATACCTGCAAATTGAAAGGGATCCATTAAATATCAAGATACGTAATTGGAGCAGTGCAAGACTCTCAGAACACGATATGTAAAGGCAGGCATCTAAAAAAATTAAGAATTGGATCTTCTGCAGACAATTACAAAGATATACACAAACATTTGATCTAACCACAAATTCATATGCAACCATGTGCACAAACACACACAGACACGTAAGCAAGCACACACGAAAGCATGTACTGAATCTACTGATAGAAGCAAAGATGAAAAAGAGAGAATCACCAGTCCGTAGGCGGTAGCTTCAGTTCGGAGGCTGGTGTTGGACCAGATTGTTCTTGGTCCTGTAAAACTTCCCTGCATCAATATAACAGTTACAAAAGTTTAACCCCATGATAATCTGTCAAAGGATACGAGCTTAAAATAGATTAAGAAAACTATGTGAGCATAAAGTAGATTTTTAGTAGATTCCATCAAAAAGGTTTAAATTTCAAAGAAAATGATGATTAAAAATTAACATAAGGAAAAATCTACAGTTACTGCTCGTGGTCTGTCGACGGAGCACACTTCATGTTAACAGTATCTGACCAAGTACTGCAAATACTAAATGTTACAAAAATTGCAATCTTGTCTAGTACATATAGCCTGAAAGCCTGAGCCTAATATTTCCAAATTTACATTAGGAAGATATGAAAAATTCTGTGATATGATCACAAAAGTTTTACGATTGGAAGAATAGCAGCTCCTTCCAAGACAGAATTATAAAGTAAATTAAATATTAGAACTAGCATATCATATTCTGATAATGGCTTTTAGAAGCCAATCGAATCAGTGAAGCTTCTATATAACATGCCTGACAATGTTAATGAATTATCCTTGGATATCAAATAAGTCCCAAGATGATAACATCATATAAAGTCATGGACATGTCAAGAATATCTTGCAAGGCAACGAACTCGGACTGGCATGTTGATTCACCTTAACTATCCAAATAGCTTGTCCATATCTAGCCTAAGTATTTCTTAAATATGTGTGGAAAATACAAAACACCCTGGGTATATAACAATTAAACCTGGACCAGTGACAGTAAAAAAGTACCATATGAAACAAAAAAAATTAACGTGTGATATGTGCTACTTGGTTTTGCAGCTTTGTGATACTTGCACGAACAAAATTTCCAAAGTACTTTGTCCTGAACTCTATTGTTCAGCACTAGAAGATAAAAAGGGCAGATTTACAGAAATTTTTTAACATCTACAAAATCCTCTTTTGTTTTTTCCTTCTCTTTCTTTTATTTCTGTTTAGGATGGAATGGTATTCTCTCAAAACTTTATTATGTCAACCTCATGAAGATGATACAGAAAATTCTTGTGGTGTGCGATTCAAATCTAGGTGAATTTGGTAAAGTGTTTTATTTCTTATTTAGAGATATTTTTGCACCACCATAACATACATAAAACATATAGGACGAAAATCTTTATAGTTAAGAAAAAGTGAGATGATAAAGGTAAGTACATAATTGATATGTCAAAAGGGTGTAAACATTCGTTTATGATAACTAAGCTCCATATGACATAGACCAATATACCAGACCATCAGCATGACAAAGTTTCAAAACATATCTATTTATGTAGAAGAAACCCTAGCCAAAGTAGCAGATTATACGATATATTTCAAACAACATCTTTTTGTATTCTCTTGTGTAGCCCCACACACTAGTGGTGGGCGTGGTGTTCAAATAATTCAGAAAATGACATAGCTAGCACCTGAGAATGACCAGCCAGCTTTCGATATTGTCCATAAAGATAATTCATTTCACGATTACCGACACCCATCTCTTCTGAAGGAAGATCCTAATATTTGCAACAATAGGGCAACAATGAAACTGAACAAGTGAAATTTGTAGTTAAATATACCAATATATGGGAAATAAAAAGGCAGAAAATTTTAAATGTATACCTTGTCAGGACCCAAAAAACGAAAAAGTTCATTCATAAAACTCTGACAAAACCGCATGACCTACAAACATGGGTATCACATCAGAAATAGAAATGTTAGAGCTCATACAAAGTACATTATTAGCAACTAATTTTACCAGTGAAGTCAATACCTCATTATCACTTTTTCCTTTTGGATCAAAATCACTTCCACCTGATGCCCCTCCTAGTCTGTATGGAGATAATGCGTTCTTTAAAGTCTGCACGGGAGTAATACTCACTTAAATTGCTCTTTGAAATAATTAGGACGTTCACTGTATCAGAATTTGGAACAAGTAATGCCAAGATTACCAATGACTGAAGAAAAGGTCAAAGCAAAGTCAACTATGGGTACAAAGATACGAAGTGTCAAACAAGAAGCTCAAATATTGATCGTGCCTCGACTTTACACATTTATAAAACTTTTAATCAAAATTACCAAATTTTATGTGAATGTAGAAATTTCATAAGATAATATAGGAAACAAACTGTAATTTTATACGTGATTTTGTAATAAAAGTAACTGATTTAGGGAAAACCTAAACAATGCGAAATTACGGTGCCCCACTATCAAGTACAGTGTGTAGGACTTCAAATTTGCATGTTCATTATTTAAATTTAAAAAAAGGTCTGATAAAGTTAGGGTTCAATATTTAAGTTTTTGCTTGAATAAATTGACGTTTAAGACTAACTTTACTAGAACTCAAATAGAGATCACTGAATTTTCTGGACAGCACAGTTACTTCAAGGGTTAGGACTACCGGTAAAATAGGCCTTTAAGATCAAAGGTTAACAGTTCAAGAGTGAGAATAGGTAGATTGAATGGCTACAATTTTGATTCTTCACACTATGGGATCCAAAATTTCAATGACAAAAAAAGGGTAGAAAATTTTAAGATAAAGAAATTCTGCCAGAAGTTGTTATTTATAATGAGTTCTTGTAGGGTATAACTCCAATGAGTTGCTTATGTAATAAATTAAATTAAACTTTCCAACTACATTTACGATTTTCTTACTAAACTACAAGCTAAATTACTAAAAGTACCCCTAACTTGTAAAAATTTCCATAACATCACGAGTAGCACCGAGTCAAAATGACTAATAAACTGATTCAACCAAACCAACTCGCAAATCATATCCAATCTGATAACACCTAAGCCTCCATATTGGACAATAAGTGGGTGAGCCCTGATGGAAATTTTGGTTTTTCTTCTTTTAATGTATAGCCTTAAAGGTCCTATTCCACATAAAGATTCCACACTTTAAAAAGAAAAGAAAAAAATGAGTTAATGTTGTTTGCTAACGTAAACAACTTCATTGCTAGAGCAACAAGCAACAAACTAGAAGGCAAAGGAGAAATTTTTTAGGCATAAAAAGGAATCCAAACAAGTTTTGGCCTAGAATAAAGACAAGCAAAACAGAAGTACAACCAACAAGAAGTTAAGTACCAAATTGGAAATGTGGAAAACGTGAAAACCTAAGAACGGAAGGTATAACAATACCTGTTCAAAACCAAGAAACTTCACAATGCTCAAGTTCATTGATGGATGGAAACGAAGACCACCCCTACATGGACCCAAGCTCTGGTTGAAATGAATTCGATATCCACGATTGACGTGTGTCTCACCCCTATCATCAACCCATGGAACTCGGAAAATAATCATACGCTCAGGTTCTAACAAGCGCTCCATGGTGTTGACATAACTGCAAAATTATAAAAGCCAATTTGTAGGTTTTGTAATAAAATCTATCAAGAATTAATTTTTCTTTGAATAATGTATGCTGAAAAATAGATTCCTCCTTGAGGCAACTCACGTAGTGTTTTTCGAAATTACTCTTTCTAAAGCATGAATCACTTCTTGCACAGATTGTATGAACTCAACCTCATGAGGGTCCCTTTTCAGCACAGCTTCAAGGATTGATCCAGCCGTTTTCGACATAAGAGCTTTTTATAAAGTTCATCCCCAGAGAAGCCAAATAAAAAGGAAAATTAGGAAAAAGAGTGTAGCAAATTATATGATATAACCAGAAACCTTTTAAATAAGCATTCAGAGTGTAGCAAATTATATGATATAACCAGAAACCTTTTAAATAAGCATTCATGCAAAAAAAAAAAAACTTATTCATTGATTATATTTATGTCCATTTGATTTGTCATATAAAGATAGGTATCCAGGGAAACTTGGATAAAATGGGTAATGGACAATAATTAACACCACAAAACGGCCACCTAATTCTTACGAGAAACCAATGAGAATCAAACTCCCGACTCCGCAACCTCTTTTTGGATGTCATTTTAAAGCTTCAGCTGTCAGCTTGTCGCACTAAAACAACTTGGCTATATTTGCCCCATATTTAATTAAGTGATTGGAATTTATTTACTCTCAAACAAAATACACAGTCATAACCTCTTTAAATTTAGTGCCAATCTGATGACTGATAACAATGCTTGAGAAGCAAGCAATACAGACGAGCTCCTCACTAAGACAGCCACAATCAGCATGTTCATGTAATCCCAACCGGAAGAGACAGAATGCGACTTTGAATCAGATTATATCTAGCACAATGTGTGTTTGAATCAGATTATATCTAGCACAGTATTGAATCTTTATCTGGAAGATTTACTCCAGATGAGAGCAAAAATAACGTAAGGGTAATAGTGACTCTCTTCACTCTCTTTCTTAAAACACATGATGGATGTATCATCTCTCTTCCTGTTTTATTTTAAATGTAAGAATAGAGTTCCAATTTTACTTGTAATAACTCTCTATTACACTGTAAACTTACAAACTTCCGGCTTTACATTCACATAAGTCCCTAATGCACGAGGCTCCCCACAGAATACTAGAGTCTGAGGAGAATGTCAAATGTATGTGGCGTTATTATCATGTTCAAATATTCATGTTTGATGTTAAAGGGAAAGTTTAATTATTTACAGCCTCTCTCCTATTTTACAACAATAAAATAATAATAATAAGATTAAAAAAGTTGATAAAATATTATAGCAGAGGAAGACAATGCTACAAAAGCATAAAATCATATAACAGCGGAATATAATAACCACAAGTGAGCCATGGATGTTTCCATTCAAGTACTTATTTGTTGTTCAATTACAAAAATAACATACTATAAACAGAAGCTAACCTTTTACGAATATGGGTTTATCAGCAACGACCTTATCTTTGGAAGCCATCTGGAGACGAAGAGCCTCTTTGTGCAGCAAACTGTTGTTGTGTTCTTCCAACGCACTCATCTGCATATTCCTACTACCTTCATTCCCGTAAGGGTTCCTCCTGTGCTTCCTACCATACTCTCTACAAATAGAGCAGAAAATCCTCGCCGTCCCTTCCTTTACATCAACATACGCCCACTTATATGTATCAGCCCATTCCTCCCTCCATCTTTTCACAACTTTCTTTTTCCTTTTCGAGGGTTGGCTCCTAGATAAATCCTGATCATCACTGGGAACATGAGACACCAATAACATCTGCTTGCTCTCATCATGTTCATCAGCGGAAGATTCCCGTGGAGGAACAACACCAATAAGTGGAGTGTGTGCAAATGAAGGGTCATCGTCACCCGGCCCAATTTCCAAATCAATCTCTTCTCCTAGCTCCCTAACCACTAAATGATGATGTCTTTGTGCCTGATGAATTAGGTTTATATCATCCATTGCGGAATTCATCCCTAACCCACCAACTGGAACCAACATTCAGCATCACAATTTATCAAACACCTTATGCTCCTTCCCTCTCTGCATACACAAACACCCAATTTAACTCAAAATCGTTCCGCTGAACACGAACGTATCTCATATAACGAAACCACGAATCCGCAATTTATTAGGATTTCTGAAGGGAAGAAATCATCTTTACAACTATACAAGACAGAATATAAGCTAAATTTATTCAGTAGCCATCACTTCTGTTTGAAAGACTTGAACCAATTAAAAAGAAAAGAGAAAAAAGAAAAGCTAATTACGCCTCCATAAAATGATTTATAGCAGAATTCGCGTATCGGCAAAACCATAGCCGCGGCTTACTTACAGTTTTTGTCGTCGTCTCCTCTTTCGGTTTTTCGGTCGAAATTGTTCCGGCGTTCAATCAAACAACGTAAAAAAAAGGTCCCAACCCGCACAATTATAGAACACTAGCAAATACTTAACTCGTGCAATTGAGTCAGGACGCAGGCCACACGGACTCGAGAGCTTGTCCTATTTTTCAATTTCCAAAAGTGCCCCCAATCATATTGCAAATTTCCATAAATAATTATTTAAATGATTTCTATACATTATAGTTAGTAGTGTTTAAATAAATAGTTCTTCTATACATTGTACTAGTGTGTAACTATTACATTGTATAATCAGATATGTTTAATAAAAAAAACCTATCTGAATATACAAACAAAGTCGTCATGTAAGTGTATGTGAATATGACGTGGTGGTTAATTATTGAGACTTGCATTAAAGTGAAAACGGGAATTGAGTGAAATGGTTATACTGATATTTTACTTTTTAAATGTTTTACATTAAACGTATTAAAAGTTCAGAAGTAAAGGATTTTTATGCCTACTTTCCCCGGAAAATTAACAGTTACTAGACAGGGCGTGTTGAAAAAATAAAAGGGATGATGAGCTTATTAAGTTACTATAGACGGCGAAGCATGTGTAGGATGAATAATAGTTTATCAAATTATTAAATATTTATTTAAATAATAATTATTAAATTATATATTATAAGTTATTTTGATCAACTATTAACTTAAATATTTGATTGAAGTGCATATTTATTTACTTATGGTTATGAGAAAGTTTTTATTTAAATTTAAATTTGAAATAAAATTTTATATTAGTGTCTATATCGATAAAATTTACTTGAAATTCTAATATGAGTAGAAGTTTGAAACTCAAACTCTAATAAATTTTAATTTAGGTTGTGACAATTAAGTTAGTAATGAATTTACTAAAAAAAATTCAATTAATTTTATAGTTATTATGTTTTAAAAAAATTCGCATATATTATTAATACAATTAATCGTGTGATTTGATATAAATTCAAGTTTTAATAAATTTAAGTAATACATAGTATAATGTGTTATATTGTCTTAATTAATTACATAAAATTGTGATAAAAACAAACTGTAATTAAATCGGTAAAATCAAAAATAAAAATTCTCTTATAAGTTATTTTTTCTATTAAAGATTAGTTGTGTTTGTTTTTAATACTTTACAAATTTGAATAGTACATATTTAATTATTATAAATTTGTATATTACTTATACTAATTTTAATAGGAAAAAAAAAGATCTTTTTTTTTTATTCCTATTAAAAATAAGAATATTCTTAAATTTGGATAATATTTAAATAGTACTTATGTCAAGAAAGCTGGACCAAAATTTGGTAAAACCAAACTAAATTTGTATTTTTAATTATATAGTTGATTATTAGTGATAATATTAATAAATATGAGAAATCAGTGCTTGTGACAAGAGCACACATACTTTAGCATATTTGCTCTATTATAGTGTGTGTGTGTGTGTGTGTGTGTGTGTGTGTGTCACAGGAACGTTTATGGTCTTCCTTTTCAAAGCAAAAACTTTCATCTCAAATTCAACAAGGGCAGCTTCAAAATTCCTACTTAGGCCGGCTGAGAGACTATATCACACCTAAAGTCCGAACTAATATGCAACTCAAAGCATGAAAGTAACACGACATGGTTGCCTAGAGAAGGTAACCCATGAACATAAATACATAAAAACATAGAAGAAATAGAAAGAAATATAGTAATAAAGTATGCATTCCCTAAATTTGATAACACAATGAACCAAAATCCAAAATCTCTACATGTCATGCCTCTGGTGACATAAACAGCTGAAATCTTATTTAAGTCTACTACAAAAAGGTTTTCTGAATTTTGTAGTAAAAATTATATGTCCCCCTGCTGCCAACGCAGAGTATACATGTACAACACAAAATGAGAAGTGCTTCATCTTTTGGAATGATCCAAACAAACCTCAATAAAAGAACCCGAGAACCTGACCACCCACATTTTGTCGGATAGCTTCTTCGTGATCCAAAACCCCATTCGGTGTTGAAATCACAACATAGCCCCACTGCACAAGAAAAATGAAAAAAAAACTCAGTAGCAGTTAATCAAATCCCAATTATCATCTTTGTTTCTTTTCTCTTTGTGGGAAATAGGTGTTTACATACAAGAAAATTTAGACCAAAAAACAAAAGAGACGCTTCTCTTTCAAAATGAAACTATGATCTCTTAATTCTTAATGAATTAAAGGCCCCGTTCCTACCTTACTAAAAGATAAATACATTATGTAAATGTCATACATGCTGACACTCAACCATGTACTTGACACTGCTCAAGGCATGCTGATTATAATCCGATATATTGCAAGTTGTCTCTTGCTACTCAATGACAGTTCCATGTCAAAGGATCAATATACCATGATATACTTTACAAAGTGGAAAATGAGTAATACACTAATACCTACGATGTCAAGTCACGATAATTAATAATTAGGCGTCTGCAAAGGCGAATGAAGAGTGATAGAAATTAATCCTTGAAGAAGAAGAATTTATAGATTGAACAGATCAAACACATTTGACAAGGGATTGTCATGATTCAGCATCCCTCCTGGTCAGTACAGGTTCAGTAACACTGCTAATTGCTAAATTGTACATCCAAAGTGCATATATCGTACATGTACATAAATAGAAGCAAAGTCCCCATATTATTTCTCTGCAGTCTCTTCTAAAGGTTTCTGTTTATCTGATAAAGACCTCCAACAATCCCATGTCTTAAAATGCCAATTGCCAAATCATGGGGCCAGTCCATCTAATTTCTCAATCTCTCATGCATTCATGCGTGTGTGTGCTCCGGTGATTCAATAACAATATAAATTGACTAAACATGACAATTTTTGATATCATTAAAACATAAATATAAACACTAATTCTCATGAATGTAATGTTTAGAGCTTTAAGCTTTAAGCTTTAATGTAACATTGTCACTTGAAGTTGTGCTCTACTTTATTGGGAAAATGGTTCTTCTATACTCATACACTGTTGATTCAGTGTTCTCATATAGTGTAACCTGTTATCAAAGATAGTGGAAATGTATAAGACCTGACGTGTCGGAAGAGTGCGCAACCTATAATTCTCAATATCTTGAGCTTTGATGTCTTGTCGATAAGTAAGAACCCGACAATCTTTAACCCTGCCTTGCAGATTAACAGAAATCCTTCCAACTCTGTGGGGATCATGTACTTGAAAATCCCTAATGTAGCCTGTAAAGCAGATCAATGAGCTAGTAACATTTTTGAAAATCATATTTAAGATCACTTTCAAGTCACAAATATATAGGACAGCTCATTCTTCTGATGATTATCCACACGCACAAAAAAAAACATGCATGGCTAACCATTCTTAATGGACAATTTCATAATACCACAATTTGACTTCAGTTCAAAGTAACCAAGAGAATAGAAACTGATGTTGATTATGGTTCATTGCATACTTGTTATACTAGTTTAAATAGTTAACTGTTATAGAAGTAAAGGCACATCAGCAGTCTTCATAGACAAACACCAATCCTTGTCAAAATGACAAAATGTGACTGAATAATACACTTAGTAATGACTGGGACATAGGTAATGGGTTTTTAAACTCCTTAGCTAAATGTCCCCATTACAAAATAACTGGCACTTAATAACACCAATTTCTGCAATCAACTAACAAGAGGGGGCGGAGACTACTGTCCCCGATGTGGTTCCACGTCCACCTAGAACATCTTGTCCATCAATTTTCTAGTCTAACAGAGTTTTGAAGCAACTTATCAAAAACAACAACAAAAAACCAAAAAATATAGAGGCTTGGAGGCTGAACCAATCTTGAATGATGGTTAAAAATAGTGAAATTTTAAGCAATGTTTATTATTAACCAAGAATAATATTCACATCATTTTTCAAGGCCCTATAATCAAATCACAACCCTGCCACAACATTTGAGCCTAAACAATCTTCTCCACTGGTCCGTAGCTCTGACGTAAATCAAATGCAAAAAGTAAATAAGAAAACAGTTCTATCATATTTTTCATCGTACCATAATTACAATAATCGGAAAAGCTTACAAGTTTAACGATAGGAGTATTTTATTAACATTGTTAAATTTGAAAAGACGAATTCTTGTCCAGAGCATTAACTGAACACTAGATCAATATGTCAATTTTTATTCCAATACAGCTTAAAATATCAAATCAATTATTGACGAGTATTTTAGGGTTTTGCATCTTCGCGTGTATGTACCTCTATGCTTCATGATTTGGAGGAAAGAAGAAGTGACATTAGAGATGGGTTGAAGTTGAGTGGTGGCGAATCCTCTCTTTTCAGCATTCACGATCTTTCTCAACGCCTCGTTCAATATCCTCCTTCCCATTCTTCAAGACGGACCACAAATTACGAACCCTTTGGCCTTTGGCTTGCAGCAGTATAGCTAAAACCCTGTTCTTAACCGCCTAACCAGGAAATAACTAAGAAATTTTACTTTTGGTTTAAGCAGGTTTAAGTACTGAAATAATAGGATAAGAAAGGACATAAATTATTTTTTTATTTTAGTTCTGTTTGTAATTTTACTCGGGAACTAGGGGTGTGCAACCGGTAAATATCGAATCGAATCAGTACCGAATCGAACCGGTATTGAAAGTGACAAAATTTTGATACTGAAATTGGTACCAATTGTACCGGTATACCAACCCAGTAAACCGGTTCGGTACCGGTTTTTACCAAATAAAAATCGAAATTAATATAATTAATATTTTATTATTATATTATTATTATTACTATTTCTATTATTATTATTATTATTATTATTAATTATTTATTAATAATAATAATTTAAAAAAAAATTAGAAAACCTGTATTATCGGTCTGGTTCGATAAATACCGAACCATAAAAATGCGGTACCGAAATCGATATCGAAAAATCGATATATACCAATTTTTTTGTACCGGTACCAGACCGATTTATTTTATACCAAAAAACCGGTTCGATTTTTCAAAAAAATCGAAAATCATGCACAGGCCTATGGGAAACTGTCATTATGTATAAGATATAGTACATGTTTGTCTATTGACGTTTAGTGTATTTAAATATTTTAAATGCATTAAATACTATTTAAAATTTTATTTATTTATAAGAACTTTATTTTTAACTCACAAACGTTGTGTTTGAACTCTTAACGTAATGCTCAAAAAATAGTACAGTGCATTAGAATCTCCAAACACCAAAAGGTTTTTATTCGAGTGGTACTATCCACAACCCATGTCAATCATGAGGTTGGAGATCGAGACTTAGTATGTAAATATATGGTATAATTGTGTTTAAATTTCAATCACTAAACGTCACCGTTCCAAATGCTCTCAATACCAATAATCGAACAAGTGCAAATTTATTTTTCTAAGTTAATATTAAGGTCAATTTAGAAATTTAAAAAAGGAATTACTAAACTCATTTTCAAATTCTTAGCTTTCCTATGATTTTGCCAAAACCACACTGTCCAATAAAATCCAAAAACGTAATTTAAGTAAAAGAAATAATATATATATATATATATATATATATATATATATATATATATATATATATATATATATATATATATATATATATATTCATGCTAACTCCGTTGCAAAAACTGTTTTGGTTGTACTTTTTTATAATTAGTTTGTGAAATCTTTAAATTCATAATTGATAGTAATTTATTTGATTTTGATAAATCAAATAATTAATATTATAAATTATTTTTAAAGTATTATTAAGTGCTCTCTCCGTTATACAAAAAGAGTCTCATTTACAAATTTTAATAAATGACATGATGTTCTTAAATAAGACATCATAATTTAGTTATCATACCATAGTAGGAAATTCATCTCCGGATTTTTGTTAATAAATAAATATTAATTTGATTTTTTTTTAAAAACATAATTGAATTGAAAATGATAAGTTATTATTATTATTTTTTATTTCATTTGGAACGTTAAATTCTTTTAATAGCTAATTAAATAATTGAATTAATTAAAAATAAGAAGTCCATGAGAATTTTGATAACTCTTAGATTATTTCCTATTTATATTTAAAGAGTAGAGATGTAACCCTAATCTTATTTTAATTTGGTTAGTTGAATTCTAATATAACAATAATAAAATAATAGTTAAATTTATTTTTAATTAAATTTTATATTATGTTTGGGTTAAATTTATGTGAACTAATAATAAATAAGAGATAACATTAATTTGGTCAAATTGGACCTTCAAACTAATTGGGTCTAATTTATATTTGTGTAATTTTAAATCCTATTAAATTTGGAGATTTAATAAAATCTATTAATAAACAATTAAATATATAAGTATGGACTTTAAATAGAGTACCCTTCCTTTGTTCGTCCGATAAAAAGAAGAGGAGCTGCCGCCGCCAACTAAAGAAGGAAGAAACCCAGGTTGCTAAGAAGGAAAGAAAAAAAAAACTTATAAGATTTATTCAATTAATTAATTTCCTTCATAAGTTATTAAATCGTTGATGGTTTGAAATTATATTGTGAATGTAGTAATCTATATTTTAATTTATAGTTAGATGTCAATGGATTGTCAGTGAGTTTAATGAAGGAACGGATGTGTATTTTGCTGGTTCCGTGAATGGCTTTTACCCATGATATATTGGTTATATAAAATAAAATAAAATAAAATAAAATAATTGACTAATCCAATCATGACAGAAAAAGGGTACTTGCAGCGACGGAATCAGAATTATTTTTAGTGGCATAAAAATTATTATTAAATTATAAATAATTTAACAGGAATTCAGAAACAATATTCTTGACCAATTTTTTTATTTATATTTTTAGATAACATATATATAAAATATATATTATATTACAGGGACAATATAATAACTATTAACATATAGTATATATGCATCATATTCACCCATAATAAAAAAAATTAATCACAATTATTCTTAATTAATTAATTATTAATTTATTTTAAAAAATAATTTAAATTAAATTATTATTTAGTTTAAAAATATTATAAAGAGAGATACATATATAGAGAGAATATAAGTCATACGAAATTAAAATTTGATTGAGAAAGTTATAAAATTTTAATTTGGTCCCTATAATAAAAAATTTATAAAATTTGAATGGAGTTAATTTATATATTATATTTTTAAAAATTACAAAATTTCCTATATTATAAAATAATTATTTTTTTCATTGGGTCAACTGACGCCATTCCGTTGCATTTAGCTTCGTCCTTGGGTACTTGAACTTGTTATTATATGCATGCATATATTTTAATAGTATGGTATTATTAATAAAATAAAGGAACCTATTATGCATCGGCTGTGAGTGGCCATTTTACAGGGGGAATTGATTTTGAACTTTACGGATGGAATAATAATAATAATAATAACAATTTACTAATTGTATTTATTTATTATATTGCTTAATTAACTCAGACGAAAGGAGTTTAACCGAGTTATATTTGAAATATAATTTTTTAAGTATTACATTACTCAATTCAAGTACGAATTTAGTACTCTTTCAACATTACTGTTATGAATTTTAGTTTGTTTATTTTGTTTCTGGTTTGAATTTGTTATTGCTTTATAAATTCATATGATAGTTTGATTCAGATACGGATTTCGTACTTCACTCTTAATTGTGATTCTATTCCTTATATCAGTTATATATGTGATATTTCATCATTTGAAAATTTGTATTTTTGAGATCTTATTCGTTTGTTTTTTCGTATATTTTTGTTTATATTTGGGAGTTATTTTGATCATTGGTATTATTGTGATAGTTGAGTTTGCTCGTATTTAAAATAATTTGATATTCTTTGAAAATGGTCGTGTAAGCCTTCTGATTTGAACCCCATTTGGACTTACATTTTATAGTTTAAAACATTAAGGTATACTTGTGCTTTGTAGTTTAATGTGTTTATTCGGGATATTTTGTTTGTACTGGAGTATGAGCTTTGGAGTTTGATGTGTTTATTCAGGATAGTTTGTTTGCTCTGGAGTATGAGTTTTGATGTTTAATGTGTTTATTCAGGATATTTTGTTTGCTCTAGAGTATGAGCTTTAGAGTTTGATGTGTTTATTTGAGATATTTTGTTTGCTCTGGAATATAAGTTTTAGAGTTTGATGTGTTTATTTAGGATATTTTATTTGCTCTAAAATATGAGTTTTGGAGTTTGAAGTTTTTATTCGGGATATTTTGTTTGATTTGGAGTATGAGCTTTGGCGTTATGTGTATGTTATGGGTACGTATGGGTTGACTTAGTATTTGATTTAATTTGATTTATTTGGCGGATTAGTGATGCTTGTGTTGTGCATGCTATCCAATTTGATTTTCATATATCATGGTATCGATGTATTTTGTTAACTTTTGATTATTTGTATTTGAGCTCAGTATGAAATTATAACAACTTAGCCACTTTGATTCGACCTATTATTTTATTTTGACATGCCTGTGTAGCATTCTCTAGAGTTGCATGTGTGACATTCTTTTGACTTGTCAGTATGACAAGATGTATTTTTGAGTTTGGTTCCATTAATTATGTTGATTCAGTTATAAATTTGCTCAGACTTTGGTGTTTTCGATTTTCGTTGGTATTTCTATTTGAGATCATCAATCGTATTCTCTTCAGTTGGTTTTAGATTTTAATTCTGTATTGGACATTTGACTAACAAATTTGTGAAAGCGATTTAAGATTTCGCTTGAAGAGAGTTACATTTGATTTTTTTTTTTGAAAAATCATATTTAATATTTTGAAATTTGTTGTACTTTGCACGTAACTTCCCTTTCCTATTTAGGAAGGGGGTATTACACTACACAAATTAATTTTACATGCAAGTGAGACAAATGATTTCAATTTTATACATTGTCAAATGAGTTCAGTTTCAAACGTGCACGAACAGTGTTAAAATTATAATACATATTTGTGTAGTATTTATATTAGATAAATTTACTCTTATTTTAATAATGTCATAATCGCTGCATCTTTTAGTCAATTTACCAACTTTAAACTCGGCTATAGTCCACAACAAAACTGATTCCAAACTTATAGTATTTCAACAGTGTTATTTCAACTGCATACTACCCATGCAGATCACTTGTGTGGCAAAGATAAATCAACTATTACTATGAGACGAGAAACAGCTGCCAAGTGAGATTGCCAACCAATAAAAAAAAGGAACCAAAGAGTGATATACTAGTACAACTTCTGTACATATAGACCAACAAAATAAGACCTAATCACAAAATTGCCTCTTGACCTTCGCCCCAAGCCACTTTAAATGCTTCCCAACCTCCATTAGGTGTGTCATATCCTCCAACTCCATTCTGGTGACGGCCAGAGTAAAGTCCTCTTTTGAAAACATTCTGACATATCTTTTTACTAGGGCTTTCCCTGAATACATTTAGAATGTACTCCCGCCATCATATAATGATGCATATACATGTTTTAAATACAACACCCCTCCCCCCACCCCGCCCCGCGTAAGTAGAGAAATCAAGGTTCACCCCACGCAACTTTGTGTGTTCAAGCGTCAGGCATCAATCTTTTGTATACGAGTCCGCATAATCTTTAATCATCTCCTTCAAGGACTGTCAACACAAACAGATATGGACAAAAAATCATTCAGCACCCAAGTATCATAAGAAATACTGCCTCAGGTCCAAAATATAAGGTTAAGTTTGACTTTTTAAAGTCAAATTTAGATATTTTCAAATTGAAAACTGATGCAATTTATACACATTTTGTAAACAATAAATAAATGAGTAGTCCTTTTTAAATAGCTTACATTATTCATAATAATATTGACTAAAATTAAATAAAATCATGTTTATTTTGAATATGAAAAATTGTGTTAAATTGACTTTAAAAAGTCAAACTTGATCTTACATTTTAGAATGGAGGGAATAATAGAATATGGATATTAGCAAAATTGACTAGTTGAGTGAGAACCTTTAATTCTTCATGAAGCACAACAAATACTTTCTTCAGCCGTTTGTGCCTCTGCATAAATTAAACTTGTAATATGAGTTAATTAAACATTGAAGAAGACAGAAATCCAGTCATTCAAACTTTAGTCTAATACCAACTTGCAAAGAAGCTTTTAATGCAAGTCTTAAAACCACAATCTCACCAAGTAGTAACTCTGCATCTTCATCCCAAATTAAGAGTCCAACTAACCTTTTCTATAGGACCCCCACCACCACCCCGCAACCCCACACAAAAAAATAAAATGAGTCCACTTTCTGAACTAAGCAACTATATCTATATCTATATAATAAAGTAGAGCCATTTTTGAATTCTTAAATTGACAAATCATAAGAACGTCTCAGATTGATTTATCCAAATTTAATGGCCCAGATGGATTCTTCCTTACTAAATTTCCCCCAAAAACTCATACTAAATTTCTCCCAATAACTCATACTAAATTTCCCCCCAAAACTCATACTAAATAATAATAGTAATAATAATAATAATAACAACAATAATAATAATCATTAATATAATAATAACACGAATACTAATACTAATAGTAATAATTATTATTATTATAATTATAATAACACTAATACTAATACTACTACTACTAATAATAATAATAGTAATAGTAATAATAGTAATAATTATTATTATTATTATAATAATTATTTTAATTACAATAACAATAATAATAATTATTATAGTAATAGTAATAACAATAATAGTAATAGCAATAGTAATAGTAGTAGTAGTAGTAATAATAATAATAATAATAATAATTATTATTATTATTATTATTATTATTATTATTATTATTATTATTATTATATTAATACTTATAATAATAGTAATAATAATAATAATAGTAATAATAATAATAATAATAATAATAATAATAATAATAATAATTATAATAATAATAATAATAATAATAATAATAATAATAATAGTAATAGTAATAATAATCATAATAGTAATAATAATAATAATAATATCTATAATAATAATAATAATAATTAATATAATAATAGTAATAGTAATAGTAGTAGTAATAATAATAATAATAATAATAATAATAATAATAATCATAATAATAGTAGTAATAATAATAATAATAATAATAATAATACCGATAATAATAATTTTTATAATTTCCTTAATAGTAATACAGATAATAATAATATTTTTATTTTTTGAATTTTAATAATACATTTTTCATTATGTCGTGCCTTCAGGCACGGACAATTACTAGTATCAATATATTGAAGTACATTTTGACATAGGACTTTAATTATGTTAAAGTTACAAGTTTCTTTTAAAAACTTCCAAATGGAGATTTCATTTTGGGATGGGAGGTCATATGAGAGATAAAAAAGCCGTTGCACTTTATTCTTGGAGAAGATGTTCTTTTAGAAATAAATTTTGGTCAACCATCATATTGGTTTAAAATATTATGACAAATAAGTTGTTAACATGGTTACGCACACAAGTTATGAATAATGAATGACACAAACAAATACTAACATTTCGTCAATTTACTGCAACACATTAATCACCCACATATACAAAAACACATCTGATGAAGAAAAATCAAACATACCGTGCCACACTGGCGATAAGATTCCTTTAACTGCACCAGGATGCTATAATACCTATTCATATCCCTCCCTTTTGCAGTTTCAAGGTCCCTTCCAAATTTATGGAACTCATTCCTAAGCATTTAGATACGCATTAAACTGCATTAGATAACATATTTGGATTGGACTAAGGGATTGCAACATTCATTAAGCAAAAAAATAATGACAATTGTGAATCACAATAATAAGGAGACCGAGTTTCATAGTACCTTTCGGCCTCTAAAATTTTGTTTATAGAGGAGTAGCTATCATATTTCTCACGATACTCTTCCACATATTCCATATACCTAAAGATTAATGAAAAACAATACATTTAATAAAAGTAAACGCACAAATCCAAGTATTTTCAACTTAAGAACTTAAAAGATATATATATAAGTAAGATAAAAATAATACTACTTACTGGGAGTAATCTTTAATTGGGCCCTTGAGATCCGGTTCCTCCTTCTCATACTTAGAATACAAAAAATTATTCTCGTCTGAAAAGGATTCTCTCCTCTTTTGTCCACCATCATGACTGTTCATCAAGGAAGGATCCTTGCGTCTGACACTGGAGTCAGCCAATGTATTATCTTTTTCCCTTTTACTTTCTTTAGTGTAATATGGAACTCGTCCCCGTATAGTATCACGCTGCTGTGGTGCACTAACAGACACTTTTCTATCAGTATCTTCATACCCTTCCAGACCAATCCCCTGGCTAGTTATAGCTTCATCGTGTCTACTTTTACTATTCACGTCTGCTAATTTACTAACCTGGTACCCAACTTCAGCTTGATCTACTCTTGGCAGCTGTGGAGGCTGAGGTTGCACAACCCTGTATTTAGGTTTTGTTGAATCTTCAGCAAAATGTTCGGCGCTCCTCTTCTTAGAAAACCCTTCAGGAGTGCTAAGAATCCCAATATTTGAATTGGGTGAGGAGGGCTTCACTGAATCCATACCTGTTCTCGCAGCAGGTATTCCTTTACTTGCATCGAAATTCCAGTAATCTGAAGCTGCGTGTTTGTTCTCTGACTGTTTAAAGGAACCTTTTCTCTCAAATTGCTTATTAACTCCAGGTATTTCCTCGGGCAAGGGATCACGAAGTTCACCCAGCTCCAAGTCTGAGAGTTCTCTCCGAAGAGTAGCACCTCGTCCATTGATCATAGGGGATCTGTCCACGTCTGATATGTTATCCTTTGGAGGATATCCCATGTGAGAGTTTGAAGCTGATCCAGCTTCCTTGAACTTCCCAGTGAAATCACCTCGTTTCCCGTAATGGGCATCAACAGGTGTTGAATGTTTGTCTATAACACCAACTTCTTTAGAATTTTTGGGTGGCCTTTTTTCATTGTTATAACCATCTTCGCCTTGTAGTTCTCTATTAACTTTATCTTTCTGAATGGGAATTTGAAGGCTCCTTTCAGTAAACTTACCACTGCTGCCCAGGTTCTCGGCATATTTACCCGGCCTATCTATTGCAGAAGGAGCCTTTGCCCGACCGCTAAGATCAACAGGCCTAAGACCAGACTGTTGAGAATCAGATATAGATTTTCCAGGGATTGGTGGGTTGTAACCTCTATGTAGTCCGAAATCAGTTCTGTCCCTAGCAGCTCTATCGGTTATTTGGGTGGTAAGGCCCCTGTATGGACCTTCATTGAGCCTCGCAGGAGACAAATGTCCCGTACTTTCTGAGAAAAGAAAGTTCGTGTCCACAGACATTTGTGCTTGAGTCACGTTTCCTGCTTTTACTTTTTTAGCGCGCTCAGAATTATCATTAAAGTTCTTCCAATCAGAATGCCTTTTTAATTTGCCTTCTGATTTTCTCCGAGAGCTATCAGACTGCTCACGGTTGAAAGCGTCCTTCACTGTCTTTTCCCTTTCACCGTACAAGTTTCCTGTATATGTTTGGCTTTCTTGAGGCACATAACGATCAGCTGAAGAAGGTTTGATCTTTTCTGTGGGCTTTTCACCTTCTTTATTAGAAACTGAATAAGTAACTGCAACTATTTCAGCTCCCTGGTCATCACCGGTTGAGTTTTTCATAGTCTCAACTAACTCAGAATCATGAACATCTTGCTTTTCATCAATCGCATTATGCACAGGTTGACCATCTATTCTCCATGGGATTGGTGATGTAGATAGTCCAGGTTCAGGAGCTTGCGTTTTATCCTTCGGTTCTTTGTCATCGTCACTTGTCATAATATCCACGTCCTCATCTGATCCCTCCTTACTGTTGGAAGAGGCATCACTCTCACTGTCGCTGCTACTCCCACTCCCACTTCCAACTGGGCTTTTACTCTTGCTTCTGCTATGGCTTCCGCTGTCACTTCCACTATCGCTTTCACTTCCACTGTCACTAGAGGTAGCCACACTGTTGTCAGAAACCTTTTTCTCAGCATAATGATCAGGTGAATGAGGTGGAATATCAATTTTTTCTACAACGGTTAATACTTCTCCAGGCTCAGAATTTAGCTGTGCCTGTTCACCAATTTCTGTGCTATGGGTTTTGACAGTAACACCAAGTTTAGGATCAGGTGCTTGATCACAATTGTCATCAAAGACTGGTGTTTGGTGTTGATTATTTTCAAGAGAACTGAAAGGTAAAACATATATGTAAACTCTGTTAATAACCATGAATGAAAAGTACGGTGGAAATTTTCTCAGTTACTGCAGCAGAAATATGGAACCCACACAATCATATTACAATTACAATTACATCTAATAGCTTTGTAATGAAAGTTGCTACAAAGAAAAACAATGAACCATAACTATACCCTACTGAACCAGCAAAAGTTAGGAGGTAAGAGAATAGAGTTAGGAAGAGCATGCAGGTTACAGGATCAATGTAAAGACCGGGGCCTGAATCCGAGTTTGGATCAAGGTTCAAATCTAATGTCCCCAGAGCACCTATTTGGGTCATCTTGTCCCACCGTCCACCAAAAGATCATAATTGTTGGTACTCTTAATAGTAGAGTTGATGTCTTGAATACAGTTCAGTCTATCCCACATACCGGGTATTACAATATTAAATTTCACAATCGTCAGGGCCCATTGACCTGTTACTCATAGCCATAGCCCAGGAACTCCTCCTCTAGCCTTTATGGGACTATTCCAGTAGCCCTTTCTTTTGCCCCAACCATTGTCTTCTAATGTGGGATATACCCGGGTTCCCCACCTCCGGCAAAATCCCATCGGCTGGCCCAATCCAAACTTTTAAGAGTTGGCTTTAATAACATTTGTAACGACTAACGACCCATACCTGAATCTGAGTCTGATTGATGTACAAAACCACTGACCCAAGAATACTACTAATTAGGGTCATTTTATCCCACCAAAAATGATGATTGCTAGAGTTGATGAATATACAATTCAAATTATCCCACAAGTTCCAGTAGGGGACTGGGGTATCACAATCAAGAAGCTCATTTATTTTTATTTTTGTATAAGTTCAAGAAGCTCATTTTTTTTATGAATATAGCATATACCTTCTGATTAACCAAATCAGAATTAATACAGTGGAGTAAAATCAAAGAGATAAAACAGAAATATCAAACAGAACATACAGGAATGCAGATTACAAAACCAATTTACTTAGATGTATGAACAAGTACAAATGACTACGGAAAACAGAATATAAGAACCCATAGAAGCCATAAATTTATACACTCACTTTGAAATGCAAGAAACCATAAAAATAATATAAACCAGATATGATCTATTATGACTGATACTTTATAACTATGCTATAAAGAATTTCACAGAGAATTAATTACATTTATTAATGATATATGAAAATTTCTGTGTTTTTGTCAGAAATCAGTAAGAGGCAAAACATTTTTAGTTAGTAGTTCAATAGGTTCTTTCCTTTTCACTCTTTCCACTTTCAACAGAACTGAGCCTTAAAAATGACTAGCCATTAAATAGATATACTAATACCAAAAAAAATAAAAAATTCAGAAGGTCCCGGAAGCACTGGAGATTAGACTGAAATAAATGATACCTTCCACTTTCAGATAGAGGTTTCTTTAAGCTTTCCATATCCGCTCCTACTTTCAATAAATATTTTCCAGGAGTTTGGAAAGTTGCAATCTGATGTTCAAAATTCAATAATAAGATGTAAGATCATAATAAGGCTCTCACAAACAATTACAAAGATTCTGAAAAACTTACTTTTTTCAAAATGGGCTCAATCTGCCTAACAGAGTTGGGGATTGTTTCTCCAATAGCTTTCTCCAATGCCTATAAGACATGATGAGAATGGACATGAAACTCAACCTTTTCTCTTATGAAGAATCAATTTGCACAACAAACAACATTTAAACACAAAAGTTGTAATTCTGATTTATGCATGTGCTTACCTTGAGGCTCATTCCCTTGGGATTCTCCATTAGTAGAGATATCAGCATACTCCTCAAGTCAGTATGTTTAGTATCCAAATTTACAGCAGCACTAGTTACCAGGTTGGGCGTTTCTTTCTCAGAGCTGGTAGCTTTTTCTTTACTCACTGCATGAGTGGATATAATATCTTCTACACTAACATGACCCTTACTAAGGCTGCAAGGTCCAAATGGGGATGCTGAAGCAAGAGGTTGCTCAGGTGTAGATGGTAAAGGCGAAGCTGAAGTCCTACCCTTTGAGGTCGTTGTCGAGGACGCTCCATATTTATGAAAAGATTTAAGAGGGCCTATGAGGTAAAAGATGAGAAACATGGAAGGATAAAAAAAACAGGAAAAAATCGGGTAATGCACTAATGCCATATCAAAATGTTTGAACCTGAACAAGTAACAATAACAGCGAAGCTGCTTAAGTTTTATATTCAGCATACACTTAACAAAAACCTGAAAGAAAAGACATTACAAGGGAAGAACTAATTAAATATAAGCAAGCCCTAACTACCTGGAGGAGGCTCGGCTTTTCGTTTTTTGTAAGGAGGTTCTTTCTTCTGTTTGAAAGGCATTTTCCATGGATTAACTGCAACAACAAAATAATGTAACATACAACTTAAATATTAAACATTGCTCTCTGAACTGCAGCTTTAAATGGGATTCATGTACAAGCAAACAAAAAGCTAAATACACATTCATCTATCTAAAAAGGTAACATCAACAAAGATTTTGTTAGGGAATTGATATTTCCACAAGGAAATACAATACTTCCACATGGTTCCTCACACATGAATAAGAAGTGTGTCCCACATCTATGAGAGAGAGACGAGTGGAAATATCATATTTTCATGTGAAAATATCAATTTCTTATATATATATATATATATATATATATATATATCTTATACCCAGAGTTAACAATATATTCATCTCAAGGAAATCACTATCATAATGTCAACAATGAAAATGATAGCCTCGGCCGGATAAAGTTCCATTAATTGCTTCCTCATTACATATATTCATAAACTTAAATTGCTTGTTATGTTCACTTGAATAAATTACTCAATATGGATTGTTAACTAAATTGTTTAAGGTTTTAACATTTCTTTTCTCAACCATAAGACAAGTGGTAGAGACCTCTGTAAAATACCCTTCCTTTTGGGAAAGTATCAACTACCAAACCCAAATTTTAATGGGGAAACACAATACCCTGTCACAATGATTGTTAACTGTGTCTACAATACATTAACAGAAGTCAAAATAGGTATCATCATCAAAGTTACCATCCTTGAGATTCCTTATTGATTTTCTACTATTACAATCTGCTAAAAGAGAGTAAGAAGGTTGGCTCAAGCAACTTCTGATGAGTTCTCTCTAGCTAATAAACTTAAATTGCTTAAATTGCTTAAATTACTCATTACATATATTCATAAACTTAAATTGCTTGTTATGTTCACTTGAATAAATTACTCAATATGGATTGTTAACTAAATTGTTTAAGGTTTTAACATTTCTTTTCTCAACCATAAGACAAGTGGTAGAGACCTCTGTAAAATACCCTTCCTTTTGGGAAAGTATCAACTACCAAACCCAAATTTTAATGGGGAAACACAATACCCTGTCACAATGATTGTTAACTGTGTCTACAATACATTAACAGAAGTCAAAATAGGTATCATCATCAAAGTTACCATCCTTGAGATTCCTTATTGATTTTCTACTATTACAATCTGCTAAAAGAGAGTAAGAAGGTTGGCTCAAGCAACTTCTGATGAGTTCTCTCTAGCTAATAAACTTGAAATGATTGTTTAGGTTCACTCAAATAAAGTATTCTTTGTGGATCATGTTAATTTCAAGCAAGGAAAGCTTTCTCCTAAGCATAGGGAAATCAGGGAGAAAGGAAACCTAGTGCATAGAGGGAACTTGACCCCCATAAGGTTTTGGGATCCTTTTTATTGGTAAAAAATTAAATTGTTTTGAAAAATTATATAGCCGTGATGTAATAACATTTGAGTTTGACCCTCTTAATGTTGGGATTTGTTTAGTTGACATTCAATTTGACCCTCTAATTTTTAACTCGAAGATTTTTTAGTTATTTATATTTATACTTGAAATTTTGTATTGTAGAAATTTTTTAATATGAATAATATTTTTCATCAATTCTGATAACTAATAGCAAAAACTAGGATTTTTATGTTAATTATACATATGGTTAAAATTTTGTTACTAATTATTGGGACATACTGCAGAAAAAACTGCAAATATTTGTACTTAAACCAATTTTAGATACACAATGCAAATCCTACAAATTTCAACTACATCGTACAAGTTGAGAGCAAGTTATAGTTGTAAATTAGTTGATTATTAAGTTCTCCCTTCTCTATGATTCCATGATTAATTTATGAAACACATAGATCTTATGTCTGATGGTAAATAAAATATATAAAAACAAATAGAACAAATAAATACTCTTTAACATCCAAGAAAAGGAGTCCTAGTTTTTATGTATTTTTGTTTTATGAAGAAAATTGTACACCTTTTACGGAACAATGGGAATAATAATTTGTGAAGCCCCGCCAAGTACATTTGTAATAGCTTTTTATTAAGTTTTAGGGGATCTTCTTAGGGCATAGGGATGCCTTTCTGTACAAAGCTATTATAGTCGTATAGATTACTTGTTTTATAATGAAATGAACATATACTATTCTATATATGTTATTTTTAACACGCACTTTCTGAAACTGAATATGAGTATGCCCTTCTAACGTTAATTATATGCAATACAGTCAAATGAAAATTTTAATACTTTATTATACATATTTAAATATCACATTTGATAAGTATACACACACACACACACACATATATATATATATTGAAGTTGAAGTTTCATTATTATTTAAATAACACTTTACAAATTCTGTCTGTGCCCCTTGTAGTCAAAAAATTCTGCCCTCATTCCTGAGGGGAAGTATCAAACTAGCAAAGGTTATGAACTTAATGGGGCAACAGATAATAAATTGTGTCTACAATGCATTCATATAATACAAGTAGGGGCATGAAGACTGAAGGATTGTTACTCTCATTTTATATTATGTTTCATGGATAAATTCATTGTATTTAATAGATATTTTAATTATAGTAAATATTAATTAGGAGTATGTTTTCGTATTAGATCCTTTGATATAGTAGGCAGTAATTACTAATTGGTAGATCTTTTAATTAGGAGTCTGTTACCTTATTAAATTTCCGAAGTTATATTAGAAATAGCGATTTCTATGTTCCATGTAAACTGATGAAATCTCCACAGCAATATGGACCTGAATTATTCAAAATAAACTTTTTGTGCTTGCTTCTAATGATTCCAAGGAAAGATTCTCCCTTCACCATTCTTTCTTCCTCCTTAATCCCTTTAATAAACCCTTCTAGACCTTGTTTTCCATCAGTATCATCACGAAATACACGTCTTGAGCATCTTCAGTGTTCTAAAAAAATTCGCCCAAGTCCGATTAATCCCCGCCGAGGTGGCACCTCGGCGGTTGGTGGTGACTGGGTGGGATTAGAACAAAGGATAAAGAGTAGGAGGAGATTAATAAGCAATAATGCTTTCTATAAAAATTATTTTAATCAATGAATGAATACTATTTAGGGATTACAATGCTTTTATATAACTAACTAAAAATCCTAAACTCAATGATCAAGTAAATTCCTACATAATCTAACTAGATAAGGAAATAAAATTTCTTATAATTATCTACTAAACTTAACAAATAAATTAAATAAAGTTATTCTAGAATAATCTCCATGATGAACTATTTATTAGAATTCCTATTCCGCCAAAAATAATATTGATCCAATCAAGTTGGGCAAGGCCTTTGGATTCGTCTTGCATCAATTCTCCCCTATTGAAAAGAGCTCGTCCTCGAGTTAGGACCTAAGCCATAAATACCATCTTCAATAGGAAGTTGCTTGAGAAGAAACAAACCGATAGCGGTATACTTTAACTGTTGGGCTCTGTGGAGCCTAGTTATGTTTTGATCCAATTGACGACCCGACTCGGATAATGTTACGTGGCTTTTTAATGGGATATTTTCTGAGACTTAGTCCATGGAGCAGAGGCTCAGGCTAATAGGCCCAAGCCGTTTTTGGCCTGTTTTGTAGTCCATTGAAATTTAATATGCGCATGATGTGGAAAAGGAGTTTTGTGATTAGGGTTTTTTGTGTGGTTGTTTTTTGAGAGTGAAGAAAACTGTATTGCCGTGCATTTGTAATTTTTTCCTGATAATAGTGAAATCCCTGCAACTCCGTGAAGTAGGCAAATTGTCGAACCACGTAAATATTGTCTTGTGCGTGTGATTATTTTTCAAGGCGTTTATCTTTCTTCTATTTTATTTCTCACAGGTTTGAAATTTTCGAGTTAATTCCTTACATTAACTTCAAAGGAGATGGATCCTTAGTAGGCATCAACTTCATCTCATAACCACCATGCTTGAATGAATATGTATTATTGTATTCACAATATGGTACCTTCTTATCAAAAAACCACGGTCTTCGTAACAATGTGACAAACTTTCACGAGTAAAACAACACATTCAACTGTATCGACCAATTGACCGATAGAGTAAGTCACTAAACATTTTTCATGAACTTTGAGATTGGTGTTGTTTACCCATGCAACTTTGCACGGACTTTAGATGCGGCTGCATCTTCAAACCAAGTTTTAGAACATCTTCAAAAATGGACTGAAATGCAAATCTAACCCTCCTATTTATATGTTTTTTTATTAACCACTTCCTCCAACTTTTTTTAGCATAACTCACCCTCAAACTTACATTGTTACCTAATAACTCACCCCACATCACTTTCCATCCATAAAGAGTAACATCCATAACTAATTATACAGTCAGATGGCATAATATGAGATGTAAATGGGTGCAAAAGTGTAAACTTACATTAACAAGTCATAGCTTAAGCTAAGGCTTAAATTCAATTCAAATTTTTCCCAAATCAAAGTGATAGTTGCCGATTAAGAGTAAGAAATTGGGTTGAAAATCAAAATCACCTTGGGCAGAGTGGGTTGTGTTCCTCCTAAAGAATACGTTCCTCCTAAATCCTTCTACAACCTCTTCATCGACCCTTAGGTGCTCGCCACCAGCAAGGACATCCTTTCTGTGTCAAAAAAGCTTGAAAGGACTACGACGTCAAGGTTGCAACTGACAACGAAGGTGCTAAAGAGAGAAGATTTGAATCAAGTGGACTTCAACGACTGTGTCAAGAAGCGCATGCACGTTGTTCGACCAACAAAACTGATCATTTGGTAAAAAGTTCGCTATTGTAGATCTATTCCTACCTCTGCTATCTGATAGGAATTAAACTATGATTTGATATGAGTTTTTTTTTCTTTTTCCCCTTCTTGGGTTTGTGTTTTTAGTTAAAAAAATTATTGTATATCAAGTCCAGTGATATTGTGAATGTGAGATACCTTTTATTTTTAGTTTTAAATTTTAAATTTATATTTAAATATATTCCTAAATTTATTTTTAAAATTTATACATCAGTTTTTAATTTTTAAATTTTATTTTTGAAGTTTTTTTATTCTTACATTTATCTTTTGTTCATTTATTTTGATGGTTAATTTTTATTTTTTTGAAATAATTTTGGTTAAAAAATTATAGTATATCAACGTAAGTGATATTATGAATATGGGATACTTTTTTCTTTTAAATTTTAAATTTATATTTTAATTGTATTCCTAAATTTATGCATTAGTTTTTAACTTTTATTTTTAAGTTTTAATTTATTTATTTTTTTACATTTATCTTTTGTTTGTTTATTTTTTATGTTTGACTGTTATTTTTTTTTTAATAACTTCTATTTCATTTTGTACTTTTTGATTTATTATTCCTATTATACCCCTCGTAATGTTACTTTCGTTTATCTCTTAACAAAAAGCGCCCGTGGAGACCTTTTTTACTACTTATACAATTTGGAGTGTAAGTTATGCTAAAAAAATTTACAGGAAAGGATTTGTAAAAAACCTCTAAATAGGAGGGTCAAAGTTGCATTTTAGTCTCAGAAACGACATTTGTACAACTCCTAAAATCAATAATCAAGCTACACAAACGATTATTGCAACGAACTCGAGTTTCAAAAAGACTATTTCTTCGCCAATCTTCCTTCTTTACGTTTCTACGAGTAGTGAAAAGAGGACGAACAAAAAGACTATGATGATCATCATCATTTTTCCGGTCACTCCTTTCATGATTATCTTCTGCTTCAGCTTCTAAACAAACGAACTCATTGCTTCGTGGTTTTAGAGCAACCAATTTTTCTTTACTAGGAAAAGTAACCAACCAACTTGGACAATGAGCTTAAAAATGCCCACGTCCACGGCCACCACAAGTGCCACAATGAAAATCTGTGTGAGGTTTATTGCTGAAATTATTGGACATGTTATTGAAATTTTGTCGTGGCAGTGAAGAATGATCCTGGTCTATCGCTTTCACTCCTTTCATGATTATCTTCTGCTTTAGCTTCTAAACAAACTAGCTCTTCGCCTCGCAGTTTTAAAGCAACCAATTTTTCTTTACCAGCAAAAGTAACCACGACCTATTACCTCGGTTGTTGTACGAAGATGAACCACTACTGCGTTTATTGAAAGATGATGGATCATTGTGGGATTTGTCAACAACTCCACTAGTGTTATTAGATTAACCATTCTCACTTTGATTGTAAGTCGTAACACAAAGGGTCTCTTAACATATTTGGCAGATAATTCTTCCTCAACTTGATATGCAACTTGACCAATATAACTCAACGTAGTGTTATATATTTTCATAAATCTTATTTGCTATCCTGAAATTCAAACCATTTATATACGCAGCAACAAGAACTTCATCATCAAATTCACATCAAGTGCAAAGATGATAAAACTTACGGTTGTATTCTTCAACCGACAGGTTCTCTTGTCCCAAATTCATGAAAAGAACGTGACTGCGTTGATGCTTATAATTGGTTGGGAGAAAGTGTTGTTCCATGGCAATCTTCATCTCTGCCCAAGTTTGTATGTCACCTCTTCTAGATCTACGGAAATTTGCATGGTCCTTTTTCCACCATACTCGTTGTTCCTCTAAGTTTGACTTTGGCAAAATAAACTTTTAGGGCCTCATTCATGTTGTGCCATTTGAAAAAACTCTCCAAGCTATGCATCCAATCAAGAAATACATCAATGTTATGGTCACCATAAAAATTTGGAACGTCAAGTTTGACCTTTGTTAACTTCCCAATTATCATCAACACTGAATGTCTCCGTCAGTTGGGGTGCCTTATGCATTGCCTTTGAAACATGGGAAGATTCACCCATTCTCGATCAAACTAGTATTCTTGGAGCAAAGCATTTATCGACTCCATTAAGGATTTCATTTGGGCCTCTAAAGAATCAATTCTTGCACCATAATTTTTGGACATCTCTTCCATCTTTTGGTAAAACTGAGGGACCAAAGTAAAATAACTTAAAAACTTCAGGGTACATAACTGTAATTAGTATAAAATCTAGAACTAATCTCTTAAAGCAAGCATATTTCTTTCTTTCTAAAAGATAACGAGCAACAAGCAAGGGAGGATCTATCAGAAGAAAACTCTTGCTAGATGAAGATGATGATAGTGTAGGCAGCCGCAAAGGGTTGCGACGGTGCAGGACGCAGCGACAGCGATGCAAAGACGGCAGCGAGGTGCAGCTTTTTACTACTTCTACTATTTCTCTCTTTTTTCTTTTTCTTTCTACAGTTAGTAAATGATTTTTTGGCAAGGGTTGTTCAATTAATGGTGGAGCTTTGGACTGTTGTTGTGGCGAGGGTAGGCAAGGCTGCGTTTGGCTGTTTGGTGTGTAGTTATGGTGGGTTTTTTTATGATTGGAGTATGTGGCAGTGGCGCAGGATATTACTAGTGGTTATGGGAATTTTGGGACAACGAAGGAGGCAAACAAGGCTGAGATCGGAAAGGCTTTGATACCAAAATGGTGGGGACCGAGTAAGGGTTAGAACAATGGATGAAGAATAGGAGGAGATTAAGAGAGGAAATAGAGATAATTAAGCAATAATGCTTTTAATAAAAATTATATTAATCAATGAATGAATCCTATGTAAGGATTACAATGCTTTTATAGGACTAACTAAAAACCTTAAACTTAATGATCAAGTAAATTCCTAAATAATCTAACTAGATAAGGAAATAAAATCTCTTATAATTATCTACTAAACTTAACAAATAAATTAAATAAACCTATTCTAGAATAATCTCCTTGTTGGACTATTTATTAGAATTTCTATTCCGCCAAAAATAATATTAATTCAACCGAGTTGGACGGGTACTTTGGGCTTGTCCTACATCAGCGGTCCTCTACTGGCTTGATTTGGCTAGGTGCCTAGGCCCCCACCTAAGTAAAACCATACATCTACTTTGAAGCTTTATAATAATTGAAATGAATTCTTTAAGCCTTAAAAGATTGTTCTTTTTGGTAATTTTTCATTTAAAATTTAAAAAAAATTACATTTACGATATGTTTTGTATAGTATAACAATTGTGTATAATCGAAAAATAAATAAATTAAACCGCCTAAGAAAACGCCTAGGCCTTAGACACCCCCTCCGCCGCCTAGCAATTTGTAAAACACTAAGCATTTCTTATTGATTTTCTACCATCACAATCTGGTAAAAGTCAATAAGAGGGTAGCTAGAGTAACTTTGACGAGCTTGATGTTCTGATTCTTGGAACTAAGAGTATTGGAGTTGCTTTGAGAGAATCCTCTCTTACCTTCTCCCTCATCTCCTCTACTAAGTGGAGGACCATGCATCTCTGTCCTACAACACACCTAAATGAACAAAATCTATAGTTTTGCATCAACAACCCACATATTCTCAAATCACCTTTATGCTTCAACCCCCACCACCTTCAACCCAATGTGGGGTGGGGGGGTAGAGAAACCTCATCTCATTCCTACCATTCTTACAATATTAACTCTGAACTACAGAAGAATATTCTTATAGTTGGCATGGACAGTTTCTATGGCAGTTATGCATGCTATTCCATTGAGTGAGATAGTATTAGATGTCTAGGCACAAAGAAAACATATTTTTTTAAAATTATTTAAGTTTGACAGACTATACTAAAATTTAACAATTAACATATATCAGACCACTTATAGATAACTTCATCGCCAGCAGCATAAATGTCTTCATTTGAATAATAAAACTTACCTTCAGCAGCAGCTAACTCCTTCATTTGACTCTTCATTGAGGGGTTCCCATGGTCCAAAACAATGGCTCTGTTATCAAGAAATGCAATCAATATAGCTTTAAAGTGTAGAAGAACTACTAAAAAAGAGTATGGTACGCAAATCAAGACAATATTTCTGAACAAGATTCTTCAATCCAATCTCACAGAAATAATCCTGACAATAAAACTTGTGAAAATAAAGACGAAGTATTTCAACTTTAAAGTACTAGTATTCCAAGGAAATGTCCGATGGCATCAGCCATCTTTTTAGCACACAGTTGCTGTCAATAATTTCATGTCATGCATAGTTCACCCAAACGAACTTACCGGAAGGTAGAAAGCAAAATTCAGAGTTAAAAATTTACATTTTATTCTATATGTGAAAAACGTTGCTGTGTAGTAATCATACCATAAACTGGATTAACTATAATTAGAAAAGCCAAAATAAATTCCATGACAAATAAAAGATGCTTCAATTGATTATATTTAGGAGACTCCTTATGTCAGTTGTAACTTGTATGAGATGCATCAACATACCCGGTAAAATATATAATATGCCAAATGTTGAAATTTCTTTACATTCAAAACAAGCAAAACATGGTGATATTATTTATTTATAGAAAATAGAGATTACAAAATGATAAGTGGAGGATGATAAATCTTCCGAAACTAGAAAAGTGAACAAATTATAAGTAATAATAATTAAGTGAACACATACAAAGCCCTTAGAAAAGGCCTGCCCTCCAGTCCCTTTGCAAATCTAAACACAAAATCCCCAACAAAGCACCCATCGCCTGAGGACCACAAAGAAGCCAGGAAAATAAGGAATCTTATGAAGAGTAAGAAAGAGCTTTTAATTAAAGTAGTACTATGTGTATGAGGAGAAAGGCAAACACCTCCAGTAGTGAAAATATCAGAAAGAATGGTTCAACTCAGTTGAGAGGCTTTACAATTCCATAAACCTTCCAAATTTAGACAGGCCACACAAAAAGACCAGTTGCAGCAACTATAAATGTATACTCATAATCGCATCTCCATATTTCACTTTCAACACTGAAATGCTGCTATAAGTTTGAACTTTGAAGGATTTCTATACACGTACTAAATTAATATTTAGATTTTAGCATAAAGTTATTATTAGACAACCTCCAAAATACTTTAATTATCATAAAAAACTGGAACATGCGCGGAAAACTATTCAGCTTAAATCTTCTAATTAACAAGTATGTAAAGAATGAAAATCAGAAAGTTGGAAAAAGTAACACATAAGCTAAGGGTCATAAAACTAACTACCAAGATCAACATCAATGATCAAACTCTCAACTTACTTGCGTGATTTAAGCTTTCGTTCAGCTTCCTCCGACCGCATTTTAACATGGTTTTTAGTTGATTCATCCAAGACTCGCTGTACATTCAGCTTTCGCCAAGCACACCCGGATTCTACAAGCAAGCCATTTCCATCCTCACCACTTCGGCGTTCTTCATATATGTCACACAGGTCTCCCATCTCCCGTGACCATGTGAATCTAAAGTCCTTACCTCCGACATCAATAACCTAATACAAAATTAGATTGTTTAATGCTCTTATTGATCAAATCAAGATATGTCAAAACCATGTGAAAAGTGGATTAAGACTTATCGGCATTGTTAGTCAAGGAAATCACTAACTATAATTATAAAATGGAAAAATAGGCACATAGTTAAGTTAGTCATTGTCATCAACTAAAACATTACAACTATACAAGTGGAAAATTGAGCATATAATATTCTCTTTCACTCTGTTTAGATCTTGAAATATGTGAAGAAAAAGTGAAGGAAATGTAAAAATGATAAAAGTTTTTAACAAACACAATTTCAACTGCATGAATTTCTAGAAAATTTAAATAAAATAAAATAAAAAACAAGGTGTAGAGCTAAAATCAAGTGCAATTATACGTTACATAAGTTCTTATATTTTGTTATTTCTCATTTTATTTTCCTTTTAATTTCAATAGAAGTACTAAATTTAATTTAGCAATTTCTTGTATGCAAGGAGACTATGTAATTGCCTAATCAGCAAAAATTCTAGCAATTACCTCAAAAACACAATATATGTGTAAGTATAACAAAACCTAGAAAAAAACCAGCATACTGATACAGAATTAGTGACAATAAACAGCTACAGTATCAAAATGAACAAACAGTCAAACAAGCTAACTAAACATAAAACTCAAACAGTATCAAGTTTAATTTTTACATAAAACAAAAATAAGATAACCTAATTACTAATGCCACTAAATTTCAATTAATAAAAAAACTAACATTTCCTGAAGGATGATTGGCATTGGCGTCAAATTTGATCCGAGCCGAGCAGCCCTGCGACTCAGCACGCTTGATCTCGTCAACGATGTCTGGTGTGAGCCGAATAATCATAGCGAAATCCAGAGGGTTCCCGGTGACGAGACTGAAAGTTTCTTCCGCCGTGGAAGGGGCTGAAGCGGTGGCGCCACCTGGAATATTGCTACGATTGTTGCGAGGGCCGGCGGCGTTACCGACCGATATGCGGCCGCCGGAGGGGCGATTAAGAGAGGATTGATGGAAGTTGGGGTGGATATTACGCTTGCTGCCGCCTCCACCTCGGCCGCCACGGCCGGTCTTTCCGGAACTTCCGAACATTGTGGTCCGGATTCTTTGGTGAGTTCTGATGCTGTTGTAAATGAGAGGGGTGGAGATTGAAAGATACTTGAACCTCGATGCCAGTGGCGGGGCAACCCGAGGATTGTAAATTTGTAATTAGGAATTTTATTTTTTAAACATGTAGTCACTAATTCACTATGAATCTCTAAAATTGTGACTTAAATTTACTTGTGGGATGGATTGTTAAGGATTGTTACCATTTATCTACTTACTAAATTGCTATATTTTTGTTCGTTGTCATTTTTCAAAATAATTATGTTAACCTGGCTCTTAGATAATATCTTGTTCACATCTAATGTGATAGTTTATTTATATGATGGATAAATTAACTTTTAGTGTATGTAGTGGGACTGACTTACAAGTTAGTATCCCAATTTAAAAAAATGACAAATTGATGCTTGTGCTAAGAAAGAACTTACAAGCTAATGATTATACTTGAATATTTATGTTAAATCGTTAAATTTTACTAATAGACATGACGAAAAAGTTTAAGTAAGCTAACAAATCCTATGTGAATAAGGGATTAATCAACGTTTGGTGTCTATACTGGGACTCGACTTATAAGTTGGTACTGAAACTGCGGTTGATATGTATTTTTATTCTTAATTAGTTTATAATAATAAATATATTTTTATTATAAGACTATAAAGTGACGTAGTATTTTAAATTTATCATTATTATTTTTTACCACCACTGTGAAAATTTTAGCTAATATTAAAGGTATATTTAAAAATTAAAATTCGTATTATAAATATATTCCCAATTTTAGAACTCACGGAGTATATATAATCATGTAATCAAAATTTATAATGATGGAATAATGTGTATAAACTATTTTTTGAAAGTTTTCAATAACATCTTATATATTTATCTTCATGGTTTCTCTCCCTTGGGATAAGTTAATGATACATAGTTACATATCTTCTTTTTGCCAAACATTTACATACATCATACTCTTAAAGATACCACATTTCAACAAACAAATGACACCTCAATAATAATATGGAAGTCATTTTCATTTTATTTTTTTTCTTATTTTATTTTATTTTATTTTCAGAATAATTTTTTCATTTTAGGCAAAAATGAAACTTTGCTTGAATTAAAGAAATATTGCACATGCATTTGCATATAATACTATAAATATTAACACAACTTAGCCACCAAATTATATTATCAGCGAGAATACTAACTACTCCATTTGATTGAAATCCCAAAAGAAAAGCTTGAAATCTCAATTGTACACAAACTTGAAATCCTAATTGCATCTAAACTTACATTTACATTTGTAAAACAATAAATACTAAAACACACCTCCATGAGCAAATTAAAATAAACTAGTAAACAAAAGTCAGATGGAACCCTAATAATTATCAGGTTGTAATTTTTTTTCGAATACAAACACCAATTTGTTAATTTTTTTCAGCTAGGGTACCAACTTGTAAATTAGTAACTAAAAGTTGATTTATCTCCTTGTCTAGTCATCGTATCATTTTCAACTGTTAAAGATTTAAATAGAAGTTGGTCGGAACCCTAATAATTAATAAAAAATTTTAGTACAAACACCAATTTGTCACTTTTTTTAATTGGAGTATCAATTTATAAGTCGAGTCCCATAACAGATACAAAAAAGAAAATGTCAGATAAATATACGACGAAATTATATTACGATTAATGTAAGAGTCTGTGCAACAAAATAAAACAAATTAGTCTAAATAAATAACTAAACAAATCAATGGATAATTTATCTAAAATATATTGTTAGGGATTTAGCATGTACTTAGAAGATTAAGAAATATACGCAGGTACAATTAAATGCTTATGCGTAAATTGTTTCGATTCATTCGTTTATTTTATTTTCAGTACTGAGCGGGGCATTTAATTTATATATATATTATTATTAAGTGAAAAGAAATAATCTGGATAAAATGAAAAATTTCAAAGTAATTTGTTAAACCCTAGATTTTATATAGAGAAAGAGGGGAAAAACCCAAAATAAGTACTTGTTATCAATGGCGAAGCCGACATTATTTTTCAATAGGGTCAAAATTATTATTAAATTATAAATAATTTAATGAAGGTTTGGGGGCTGTCCCAATCAATTTTTTTTAGCTACTTTTGCACTTTTGAATCACATATATATAAAATACATATTTTTTTGGATACTTTTGTACTTTTGAATCACATATATTCAAAAAAAATCTTGGATATTTTTGTACTTTAAAATTACATATATATAAAATATACATTATATTACAATGGAAGTATAATAACTAATAAAATATGGTATATATACACTTATATTCACCCATAATAGACTTTTTTAATCACAATGGTTCATAATTAATTAATTATTTTAAAAAATAATTTAAATTAGATTATTATATAATTTAAAAATATTATAGAGAAATACATATATATTGAAGGGATATGAGTCATATAGTGTTAAGATTTGATTGAGAAAGATATAAAATTTTAATTTGACCCCGTATAGTAAAATAATTATAAAATTTGAGTGGGGTCAATTTGAGAGAGTTTTAGGGTTTTTAATTAGCGTAAAGTATCAAAGAGATAAAAATTTAAGTGGGGTCAAATCTGTAAATTATACTCAAATAAATTTAATACATCATATATATAAAAAAATTAAAAAATTCAATTGGGTCAATTGACCCCACACCCTTACACCTATCTTCGCGCACTGTTTATTATGCAATAAACTAGGGTAAATAACATTTATATCTTCTATTATAGGAATTAAATCAATGAATGAGATTAAAAAATTATAACATGTTATCCGCTATTATTAGTGATGGCATCCGCTACTATGTCATCACAAATAGTAGCGGATGACGGTATATCCGCTATTAATAGTAGCGAATGATGGTAAATTATAATTCTTTTATCCGTTATTAATAGTAACGAATAACGTTTTTACAATTTTAACCAGAGTCGTTACTTTATAAATTGGTTATTAATGTTGTTGTTTGCCCTGTATAAGATAATGGATCATTACTTTCTCTCTTTATCTCTCTCTATATAAGACATGCTTTTTATTCCACCCTACCACTATGTAATTCTCCTCCAAACTTGGCCCTGACCCAAAAAACATTATTCTGTCTCGCCACGTTTATCCAATTTATTCCTTTTCCCCCAAATTAAATTTCTCTTATTCTTTTTTATATTACTTTGTACAACATATTTTTAATTCAACATATTTATATTATTTGTAATTCTATTACTGTTAACATATTATATTATAAATGTTATGAATTTATAATAAATAACCTAAATAAGTAGACAGTTATGTATACACAAAATATTAATTTTTAATTATATATATGTATAAAATAGGGTTGAGAGCAAGGTGAAATGGTATATTCCATACCCAAAATTAACCCTATATTGTTTAAAAAATCGGGTCTCGTCAAGGTCAAGATTGGACAAGCTCTGCTAAACTCGAGTGAAATTATCAAGCCTACCTTTTATACATGTAAACAATATATATTTGTTGAAAATATATTACAAATTCTAAAATAATAATACGTTATGTTTTCTCACACTAATTATATGAAACTCGATTATTGAAAAAATAAGTCGTAAATATAATTTCAAAAAGGAAAAAAAAAAGATTGTGTGAAACATGTACGCAAAATATTTCCTTCCCCCCAAAAAAACAAAAAGAAGAATAGATTCTCTGAAAAAATAATATTTTTTAAGATAATATATGATATTTATTATTATATTAATTTAAAATTTTAAAAATTATATCAATTTAATATTTTTACATGATCTTATATTTTTAAATAGAGTAGATATTTATCTTTATATACTAGTTTTAATTATGTTAGAAATATATTAAAAAAACATATTTATATATTTCGAGTCTTTCATTAGACTTAAAACATGTCAAAATATATATTAAATAAAATCAAAATTACATTAGAACAAAAAAACGTGAAAAGTGAAAACCTACTTGGACTCTTGTTCCAGATAGACGGACTCATTAGAATTTGGCCTGGAAGGCTTAAATAAGAGGCCCAGTACAACAAATCAAATAAATGTTTGTCCAATTTTATCAACCCCTCTCTCTATTTCCTCAGGTTTTTGCCCTTTTGTGCAAGCAAAGTGCAGAGAAAGAAGAAGGAACGAACACAATAGAAGTCAGTCCCGATCGTGCGAATTCCAAGTCTATCTCTATCTGTAACCATGCCAACAGGTCAGTTTTAAGCTGATTTGAATGAAAGCTTAGTCATATATATATATATATATATATATATGTATATCACCATCTCATTTACCGTCTTTTCGATTGTATCACCGATGCTCTTTACTGTTATTCATCCTTACGTTTCCTGTAATCATAGACACAGCTTGAGCTTTCTGTTGTATTTATTTCTAGTAATGATTTTAGTTTAAATCTCCGAGTTCACTTCCTAGCTATTCCGGTCTAATTTAAACATAATGTTTTTTGGGTTCTTATAAAAGATGCTTTTGTTTTTATTTTCTATGTGCATTCCTGGTCTTGGTTATTTAGGGCTAGGACAATTGAAGTTACTCGAATTATTGGTCACACGTACAAGATATTGTATTACTATGTTGCTAAATGTAGTTTAAACATATTTCTGTCAATTTAAATTTAACTCAATCTGTAATAGCTGTCCTACTTACTTTTTAGTCTATAGTAGACTCCACAAAATATCAGTGAACGCTTTTGTATCGGGTGTGAACATACTAGTTTGTGTGTGCGGAACACATAAATCAGTTACCTTAGACCTTGTCTACCAACTTTTTCGATTTGCTCAAGTCCTTTTTAGATTCCCTTAGCTCCATACCTAGGTATCATTTTTATGATTTTTTTTGTGGTTTTGAACTGATAGTCCAAGTTGAAATTTAACATATCAAATTTGTGATCCTCAAATAAGTTTTGATATTTACTGTTGATTACCTTTTGACCACTAAAGTATGTCAATGTTCCATGTTATTGACTCGTAAGTGAACTTGGTTCCAGTTATAGCTTTAAAAGACTATAATGGGAATTGGGCAGGCTTGGAAACTTTATGAACTACATTAAGGTTCTCTTTTTGATGTTATTGACATGGCAATTGTGTAATATCTCTGCAGTGAGTGTAAAATGGCAAAAAGAGTTATTTTCAGCTGTGGAAATTGATACTAGCCAGCCACCATATGTTTTCAAATGTCAGTTATATGACCTAACAGGAGTACCTCCAGAAAGGCAGAAGATTATGGTGAAAGGCGGTTTATTAAAGGTGACAAGTTTGTAAAGCTAGTAAAGAATCATTGCTCCACAACATGTTCCATTTTTTATGGTTTATAATGTCATTTTAGACAGCTCTGCAAATTATGATTAATCTGAATGCTGCTGTTAAGCTTTTTTGGCATGTTCATTAACAATGTAGGATGATGCAGATTGGTCAACATTAGGAGTGAAAGAGGTGAGTGATATTTCTGATGCATGTGAAGCTTACTCATGGAATAGGTTGTTGCTATAATGCTTCTCGCTTGTATAGGGTCAAAAATTGATGATGATGGGAACAGCTGATGAGGTTGTGAAGGCCCCAGAGAAAGGCCCTGTTTTTATGGAAGACCTTCCAGAAGAAGAACAAGTGGTTGCTGTGGTAACGTTTCTGGCTCTTCTATTCCATAAACAAATTTGAAGTTTAACTCCTTTATCCCCTGTATATTTAGTAGGAAGGCTGTACCACTTTCATTGGTGTAATGAATGTTTTTTACGATGTTAAGTTGGCTTTACTACATTGGAATATTGCTTGATTATCTGAAATTTGTTTCTCTGTTTTTGTTATTCTTTATCATTACTGACATTCTCTTTTGATCCCCACCCTCTATTTTTCCCCCCTTTAACTTTAAAATATGTTTTTCCTCTAAAAACAAAGTAGCCACTGTCCTTTCTTTTAAAATTTAAGTTGTCTCTAAAGCATTCAATCCCTAACTCACTTAAATCAAAAAGTGGAAAGTAAGATTAACATTTCCAGTTTGATTGGCAATTCTTTGTACCTCAAAATCAATGATACTATAATTTTGATCAAGATCAATTTTCAAGAAGAATCCGCATCACTTGTCATATTCTATACTGCTCATGCTTCGACCCATCTTAAGTAAAGATGTGATGTTTGGATCTGCAACTGAATAGTTGTTGCATTCTAGTGAAATAAATGTCTGTTCAGCTGATCAAGTTAGTTTTTCACCCTGCATTCCCTTAGGATGATGGCATATACTATCTGGCTCAGTGTGGCGTAAACCATTTTCCCTTAGTTAACGAATCATCTTTCTATTTACTGAACTTGTTAGTTCAGAGTAACATATATCCTTATTTTTTCTTCCCTTAGGATGCTGGGCATATGCTATGTGGCTCAGTGTGGGATAGACCATTTTCGCTGAGTTCACGAATCATCTTCCTGTTTACTGAGCTAGTTAGTTCAGAGTAACATGTATCCTTATTTTTACCAGACTATAAAGAAGTTTTACTGCTAGTTTGTAGATTAATTATGCTTTTGATTCCTATTTTTTAAAACTTTAGTCAATGCCAAATCTGCTTGCAGGGTCATTCAGCTGGCTTATTTAATCTTGGGAATACGTGTTACATGAACTCCACTGTACAATGCTTGCATTCAGTTCCTGAGCTAAAGTCTGCTTTAATCAAGTAAATTATCTTGTTTTGTGAACAAACAAACATGTTGCGTTCAGAATTCGCTTGGAAATTTGTCTTCAATCTTCGTGTGTTTGGGAATTATCTACTTAAATGACTAAAACTCTACTCTTAATCTATTATTCTGATCAGGTATCCACATTCTGGTAGAAGCAATGATTTGGATCAGTCGTCTCATCTCTTGACTGTTGCAACACGGGATTTATTTGGTGAGCTTGATAAAAATGTCAAGCCAGTTGCACCAATGCAGTTTTGGATGGTATGTCGACTTTTTTATTTAAAGGAGTAAAATAGAAGATTATACATTGGGTTACAGATTATTTACTCCGTAGTTGAAACAAGGCATATGAGCGGGTCTATGAATTTCTGTATAGTATGCTGTTATTAATTTGGAACCTTAGTAGAAAAGTTATGCTTCTTGAAGTTGGAGGTTGAGGAAGCTTGCTTGTCTCCAGAATGGAGTTCATTACTCCCCAAAATGCTTGTTGCTTCTTTGTGATGTTATGATTAAGATGGTCGGTCCATGTATGCTTCTTTGTGTTCCTTACCCATATTGTATTCCCCTAGGGATGGTTGCTCGCCCATCGCTTTCGTATGGACATAGAGAACAGCAATATAGTTGATCATCACTATGCACTTGCCTTTGGCCCATAGAACATGGAACTTTATCTACTTAAGTCTTATCACAAATGAAGTTTACATGTTTTTGCTACTTTGAGCTTGCTTACAGTTGAGCTTGCTTGGTAAAAGATGTCTTTGATAGTGTTTAAGATAACCGGTTCCATAGTTGGTTTTATCTTACTTGTCCATTTTCGTTTGCAGGTTTTACGGAAAAAGTATCCTCAGTTCAGCCAGCTGAATAATGGGGCCTTTATGCAACAGGTTATTTAATTTCTTCACAGCATCATATTTAGTTAACGTTTTGAACTGGCTTTTGTGCCTTTTGTTTTACATCTTTATATAACGGACAGGATGCTGAAGAATGCTGGACGCAACTTTTGTACACACTTTCTCAGTCTCTTATAACACCAAATTCGAGGTAATTTAGCAGCTGTACCTGTAATATACTTGGTGGATTGATTTATGAAATCGATGAAAATATTTTTGGCTTTTGAAGAATTAATTGCAAACACCATCTGTTCTTTGGCACGTGTGTGTGTGTGTGTGTATATATGTATCCCCCCCCCCCCCCCCCCCTCTTAAACTTTTCTAATTATTAGGAACTAGTGTGGTGTACTGTTTTGGGGAAAAATGCAAACATAAATCATGGGTATTTGGCTCCAGTTATGGGGAAGCGACTTAAAAACCTTTTATCTCTTTCTTTCGGTCCAACTTGTAAATTTGTTAGCTAAACTAGGATACTTTACTTATGCTTTATTGATGAGGCATACTTTTATGTATATCCTACTGGTTAGAAAGCTGTTACTTTGTTAAATTCTAAGTTTTTGTAAAACAATTATCTGCAGCGAAAATCTTGATACGGTAAAGGGACTTTTTGGCGTTGAACTTGTTAGCAGGTAATTTACTGGGTCCTTATTTGGTCAGGTAAAAAGTTTTATGTGTTGTTATCTGTTTGATATTAATGAAGCTTCTCCTGCGGAATTTACATATACATCGATCTTTCTTAAATGCTTATGCATTAGAAAAAAATTGCCTGTGGATAACACACGATATGATGAATTTTTTTGTAGTATGTTAGGCATCTCCTTTTGCTCTTTTGTGATATGCTTTTGCCTCCATGGCCATCTTCTTTCAAAGCTAATGAACCAATCAAAAGTTATTGTTCATTTGATTCAATATTTCTTGATCTGTTTCATTTGTGCTCCCCATTTTCATTAATAATGCAGAATTTCCTTTGTTAGATGATATGCATGTTCTAATGTGTTAAGATTATTTATAAGCTTGTTGTCTCAAGTCTCAACTCCTTGTAAGAGTTATCTTCTTGAGAAATAAATTGGCAGCTTCTAAGTCTATATCTATCTTTGATTTCTTGTGTTTTATGCAACGATCTTAGGTAGGATACACCGGCTCTGGCATGGCTCATTAAACTGTTAAATGTGTGGCGGCTTCCATTTTTCATTCTCTAAATCACTCACTCTTTCACTAAAAAAGAAGTAAAAAAGTCGGTATCATTCTTTAAATTCGTGAATAGTTTGGACATCTAAACATCTTACAGACATTCCATATACCTGGTAATAGTTTCTTTTTATCTATCTGAAAGAGGTTATGATCTTTGAATCCATATTCTTGAGTCGTGAAAGAATTGTGTCCCTTTCTGCTAATGATGGATCTGGTAAGACGATGAAACTCTATTAATATGTTGATGAGAATTACGACAAAAGTCAACTGCCTTTTGAAAAATACAATTTCATTACTATTATAGCAGCTAATAAGATTTATAGTTCCGATTTCGCTTTTGAATATATAAGCCTTCTGCTTTATATTTTTTATCAAGCATTAATTGGCCAACTGTCAGTGTAGCATATTTTAGGAAACATTTATGATATATCTGTTTTCATGAGGTCCAGTGAGCTATTAAATTTTACCCCTTAAAAGGAAAAATAACACCGACTTTATGTGCACTTGGTCACACTTGATATATCTGTCTATGGTAACCATGGGGCTTTATCTATTTTTTTTCTTACTGCATTTTACATTTACTACTTTGGAAATCATTAGTAAGCAAATCCTGTTTGTAACCATCTAGTGGATATGGTTTCTACTTTCTAGTATTAAAGAGAGTTATGTTGCAGCATTGTTGGGCTTTTGAGTTTGAATTGTAGTATGAATAAGTAGATACTATGTATTTTGTAGTTTTATTTGACGTTGATGCCCAACATTAGTTTTTTTTTTTACTTTCTGGTTGAGCAGCAAGTACTTTATAGTACCTTTGGTCTCTGATTGCATAATTGTGGAAAAACCTGAAAGATAATTGGCTCATTTATTCATCTATATTTTGGTGGTAATAGGGTGCACTGTGTAGAAAGTGGTGAAGAAAGTACAGAGACAGAGTCTGTTTACTCTCTTAAATGCCACATATCACATGAGGTTAATCATTTGCACGAAGGGTTAAAACACGTAAGTTGTGTTTTCAAAATCATTGTTGATCCCACTTTATTCTATAAGCTGTTTCAGACATTGTTTCCAGTTCTCATTTGATTCTTGATAAAATTAAATTGACCATGTCCAATTTTGAACCTGTTCAATAATAATCCCCAACTTTGCCAGATGGCGAGGGCTTAGTCAGCAAACTGAGCTGATGTCAAATCTTTTTGCTCATTTTGTTACTAATGAGAAGGCATCTTTTGCTCAATCTATAATCTCAGTATTACAGATGATCTAATCATGTCTGGAATTACCATTTTCCTTTCTCTAGAGTCTCATTGAAAATATTAAGTATGTAGTATTTTTAATGATATTCTTCTTGATGAAATCTGGCTTTCATCCCTGGGATGGTGGACCAAGTTGACAGTTTACTCATTCTATGGACTGATTACAGGGTCTGAAATCAGAATTGGAAAAGTCTTCTCCTTCATTGGGGCGCAGTGCAATTTATGTGAAAGACTCACGTATCAATGGATTGCCAAGGTAACGAATTAATGTAATGGTTAACACCATGTCTGTTGGCAGCTACTGGAATCTGACTTAACTTACCCTAGACTAACTGTAATACTAATGATGTGCTTATTTCTGTTGTCATGGACCGGCTGATTTCTAGGGCTCTGCTCCCTCTATACCGCACCTATGTGCAATTTGCAATGACGGAGAGTGTGAGTGGGGAATACTAAATTGCTAAGGGTTTATAACATCTCTAATGCGTCAACAGAAAATACTAAATATTTATCAGCCTATGTAAATAGAGCATGCAAAAATGAATTGAGCTGATGTTAATTGTCTGATGGTAATTAGTGCTCTAATTAGCCGTAGGCCTCGGTGGTTTGTCATTCCCAAACCTCTTTGTCTTTTGATAACTTATGTGATTTTGATAAACTCTACACACACAGGAAAGCTTATGAATTTGCGAATTGGATGCTTATTTGGGTTAGGAGTTCCATATCCCACGAATGAGGGAACTTAACTCCTCTTGTCAGTGTCAAATGCTTCATTTCATTGCTTTACTTGTACATATGGAAAGAAAGCAAGTTCTAGTAGGCTTGTATCTCACTTTCTGGTACTTCACCTTTTTACTTTGATTTCTTGCCAACAGGTATCTAACGGTTCAGTTTGTCCGGTTTTTCTGGAAGAGGGAATCAAACCAGAAGGCAAAGATTTTGAGGGTAATCCTATTCTCCTTTGTATTGTGAATCAGTCAAGTCTTAGTAGGCAATGACATTATGTTTCCTTGTAAAAGAAATGAACACTTAGGATTTGAAAGTGTTTGCTTGGTATATGCTACTTGGTAGTTCTTTGACTCTTGTTCATGTAAGCTCAGCTCTAGTTTTTATAACCTATATTCTGCAGAAAGTGGATTATCCGTTGGAGTTGGACATTTATGATCTTTGTTCAGATGATCTTAAAAAAAAATTGGAAGCTCCTCGTCAGGTTTATTATTTTTCCTTTTGCTTTGATATACTCAGGTTGTCTTTATCTTCAATTGGAGATTTGCTTATTCTACTGTTGATGAATTTCATTTTTAATATCCAAGTTTAGACCCTAAGAGATGAGGAAGGTAAAAAGCTTGGTTTAAAATCCAAACAGAAGAGCTCCATTTCAATGGACAATGATGTCAAGATGTCTGACGCTGAGGTACATAACCGGTCAATCTACCTACAGATAGATACACCAAACCTTGTACAAATGTGCTTAACGTATGCATGTTTCTCATTCAGGGATCGTCAAACGGAAGCGGAGTATCATCCAAAGCTACTTCTGAAGAAGGTTAAACATTTTACTTTTTCTTCAAGCGTCTTGTGGACTGGTTTATCTTTGTGTTTAAACGGATTCACTGTTGTGGTTCAAAACCTTCACAATGATTGAGGTAGCTTGTTTTTGGGCTATGCCCATCTACACTAAGCATTTATGCCCATTAGTGAGTGTCATAATTGCAATGTGAGTGATGAGTTGAAGGTATTCTTTGTTGCACATACCTTTATATCAAGCTTTCTAGTGACTACAGTACTTCCTGTACATTTAGGGAGTTCCAGCAACCTAGTTATAAAACCTTGTGTTTGATGGTGATTCCGTTTACAAGTTTCATGCCCTTCCTCAAAAGTCCTTTTGTGAAAGTGATCCACCTTGAAGGAGCTAGAGGGGTACTTGAATTAAACCATGTAACTTCTTTTCACCATATATTTTTGCATTGCTCTTACTCAGATGGTGTGCCTGCCAAAGAAATGCAGTTGACTGGAATATATGATTTGGTTGCTGTGCTGACTCACAAGGGTAGAAGTGCTGATTCTGGACATTATGTTGCTTGGGTCAAGCAAGAAAGTGGTTAGTTCTTATAACACAAAATGTTGCTATACTATTCAGTCCTTTTTGAATTTATTTCTTGAATGAATACAAAATTATTATCCATCACAGGTAAGTGGATTCAATATGACGATGATAACCCTATCCCGCAGCGTGAGGAAGATATTGTAAAACTTTCAGGAGGAGGTAAGAGCTCTAAAATAAATCTCTAGTCCTGTTATGACACTTGAGCTTTCCTTTGTAAAAACAAGAGAACTGCCATATTTTTTTTTGGGTTATAATTTAAGTGGTGTTCCCATTTAACCTTAAACTCCACCCCCTTTTTTTAAAAAATTCATTACAACCATGGGGGAGGGGGGATTTTTCTATGCAAAAGGCCAGGTAATACCATCTGATTTGTCTATGATGGACTGTTTAGTTCACTTCTCTCTATATATTTATTATTGCTGCATGTTGTTTCAGGTGATTGGCATATGGCATACATTTGCATGTACAAGGCTCGTTCTGTTCCTATGTAATATCATTTTTCGTGTCTTCAATGTAATTTGGATAACAATTTGACTCGTCAAATGGAACTTGACGGTTAGTCTGAGTTGCATAGGATATACAGTAAGTTGAAACTACTGCACTTTCAAAACTGATTATAATTTGATGATGAATATCTCAAATTAAAGCTTTTCTTAGCTCTTAATTTAGCATTTGCATAAGGTGAGTTGATTATAAATTCACAGAATCCATTCCTGTATTAGTTTAAAGAATGAATCTATGGAGTCGCGGCAAAATTAGCAACCAGGAAGTCATCATATGCTCTCTAAACTGAATTGTTGGTCCCTGGGAGTCTTTGGTTACATGTAATTAAACGTTGTAACTGGTCACATCTATTGGTATGATGACAATAACTAATGAATTCCGTTCAAGTACAGATGCTAAATTATATTATACAGGTGGGTAATTTATAAGATTATTATTGATTTTTTAAAAATTAATTTTAAATATTTTTAAACTTGAAATTGACATGATTTATTTAAGTTTTGAAAAAAAATAAATTTTATAACTTAGAAGTACTTTTTAAGTAGTTTATGATCATAATTATGTTGATATAAATTAAGTGAATTTATATCAATTTTAAGTATGAAAATATTTTAAATTAATTTTTAAAAAGTTAATATTAATATTATAATTTAAAACGGAAGAAATATAATATTGTAATGTTGAATTTCTAAATATTATTCCTAAATTTAACCTACTACTGTAATGTTGAATTCCTAAATTTAACTTAATTTCATGTTTTCAGGTTTACGTAATATGTACTCCTACCGTTTTAAAAAGAAATGGAGTTATTTTTAGGTTTGAGAAAATGTTTTTCTTTTATATTTATTTTTAATTGAGTATTTAATTTAATAATTATGATGTGATAGTAGAAATGATAATTATAATATGATAATAAAAATATGCCGTTGAATATTACTTTATTTTATATATTTATTAACAAAAAAATTCTTAGTTATAAATGAGGCTACAAATGTCGGCAATGAAGACTACTAAATTGCGTTGATCGCCTTTGCTGGAAGTCAATCATATAAATCTCTTAATCGTATACCGCCTAAGGAATTGAATGGAATGGTCACATCACTTGGAGCTTAATTGGTCATATTGGGTCCAAAATGTTGTGCTATTGACATTGGGCCCACATATAGATTATCAACCGTCCCTATGAATGTATTGAATGTGGACTCATTAATTAAGCCATTTAAGTTGACGTATATTACGTGGTACCTTTATTCCAATTGAAAATTTAATTAATAAATTAACGTGGGGTACCATTGTATCCATTTTAGTGAAGTGCAGCAGGCCCACCCGTGTGAATGGTTTGGTGAAGTGGAGTCGTCTATTCATACATACACTAGATGGATTAGTCCCACTCAAATTGCCATCATGGTTCTAGGCCCACGCCTGTAAACTATAAAGCCCTCCTCGTTCTCATACTCTATTGTCGAGACTTCTGTAGAGCAGTAGATGCAAATTCAAGTGGTGATTATAATTTGATCATGTCAAATTAGGATGGCCCGAGGTATACATTGATTAGATTATTAGAATGGCAATAATTAAAACTTAGATTGTAAAATTAACCAAACGATTTGGGCTCGATTTGCACTCGACTCGAAATATAAATAATTTAAATATAAATAAAATTTAAAATTTGATAAATTATTCAAATCTCTTGAAATTATAATTTTTTATTTATACTTGGATTATATTCGCTCAAAAATTTCAAACTGCTCATTCGAGATCGTGTCCGACTCGATTGTTAAACGAACCTTAATTAAATTTTATTTCATACTCGATAAATTTTATACATCAAATTTGAACAACTTAATATTTGACTCGACTCGATTCGTTTATACCCTTAAATTCTTAATTAAAAGATGAACCACATTGATTGAAGGATTGCCGAGTGTAAACATTAGAATTTTAGCCAATCAAGTTAGGTCGGATCATCATCATCATCATTATCATAATACGCACTCCGATGAAAAAATGGTTCAAAAACCAAGACAGATGTTTTTGGGTCGATTTGGTTTAATTTGATATATTGATATAACAAGGAAGACGGGACAAAATAACATTAAGAATTGGGTGTTGGAAACCAAATAGACCAAAGGCCAACACCAAAAATACTAATATTATAAATATTTTAGGAGTCAAAAGAGAAAAAAAAAATAAAAAAATTAGGCCGATTGTGTAAGACCCCGAATTTTATGAAATACAAAATTTAATTTTTCTTCATATAGATATTTTTTTTAAACAGTAAGTGGTTAAATCGATAAAGTTAAAAGTTAAGGATGTTATGTGCAAATTTTATTTTGTCGGACAATATTCGCTTTGTCGGGGAATATTCGTTTGGTCGGGGAATATTCGTTTGGTCCGACGGCGCCGAAATAACAAATTATTGGTGGACCCCACAACGGAATATTTGTCGGATATAGAAAACGACAGAAATAACCTTTTTAAATAAAAATAGTCAACGGAACTGTTAAAATACCGGTGATAAAAGAATAGTAGCATACGGTAGTTATTGGTATTTTCTGTAGCACTCGGTACTCTACAGTAACACACGGTATTGCATAGTGTCTCATATTTTTGGTCTGATAATTGACACCGTAACTGTTACGCATCATTTCATCGATAATTGTCACTGCATAATATTTTATATTATCAATTCAATAATTGTTGTTACACAGTATTTTGCATTATTGATTTAATAATTGTCATTACACTGTATTTTATATCATTGAGTCAATAATTGTTGTTGCACTGTTTTTAAAATTATTGAACCTAATAATTGTCACAGTAACATATGCACAGTAATTCACATTATTGAATCAATAATTGTCATTACACAGTAACGTATGCTTTATTTTACATTATTGTTATCTCTATTATGATGTTATTTAAACAGTTGTATTTCATTAATTTATTGACTTGATATCTAAGAGCTAACTATACTGTATTTATAACAATTAGTCATAATAATTGAATTGATAAAGTTATTTGTTTATAATATAAAGTTAGGTGATTATTAGGTGATATGAAATGAATGGTGTAGATTAAAGTGTGAATTATTGTTGAATAATTGAATTGATTTGTTTATAATATAAAGTTAGGTGATTATTAGGTGATATGAAATGAATGGTGTAGATTAAAGTGTGAATTATTGTTGAATAATTAAATTGATTTGTTTATAATATAAAGTTAGGTGATTATTAGGTGATATGAAATGAATGGTGTAGATTAAAGATAATATAATATTTGAAATGGATGGTGTAGATTAAAAGATGATCTTTAAATGAATGGTTTAGATTAAATGAATGATAAGATTTTTGGCTATAAATAGAAGCCTTAACTTAAGGATTTTTCATAAACTTCCTTACTTGTTCTTTCTTTCTCTCTCTAAATACTTCTTGTGAAAGTTCTCTCTAAGTGTGCTTAAGTCATCTTGAGTATTTGTGAAGATCTATAAGTATACGTGTACTGTTCAAGTTAATCAACCTCATTTAAATCAATATCCAGTCACGTGTTACGGTAAGGGATACCATCTTTTTCATCTTCCATTATTCAAACATACTATGGTAAGGGATTATCATTATTTGATTCTCGATAATAATATTGTTTCTTCCTTACTCATAAGACGTGCCTTTTATTTCCATGTATTAAATTGTGGGAATAACCTTACGGAGCGGATTGCCGCCTGTTGGTGAATAACCTTTCGTATTCATTCATTATTAATCTCTGAGAATAACCTTACGGAGCGGATTGCCGCCTGTTTGGTGAATAACTCTTTGTACTCAAATTCTATTAAATTGTGGGAATAACCTTACGGAGCGGATTGCCGCCTGTTTGGTGAATAACTCTTTGTACTCAAATTCTATTAAATTGTGGGAATAACCTTACGGAGCGGATTGCCGCCTGTTGGTGAATAACCCTTTGTATTAATTTCCTTCACCTTTTGTTAATCAAACCTGCTACGGTAAGGGATATTATTTTCTTTCATACTCCTAAATCGAAATTTATTATGGAACTATTACTTCTATAATTCCTAAAAATATTATATGTTCCATAATAATTGAACTTCATTATTTCAACTGAACCTTCCTATTTACGTGAACCTTTCTATTGAATTGTAACCGTTATTCTGAACTGTGGATCTTGAATATCATTTTTAAATTTCACTCCACATCATGTTGACAATTTGGACATTATTTGAATCTGTACAAAGTAAACTTCCGATACTTATTGTTATCCTATTTCTTCTGTTCATCATTTATATCATTCTAATCATCCAAAAATCAAGCTGTTGTGAATATCTGTGGCCGGGGGCACAGATGTGATATATTTGTTGAACAGATGATAGGTTAAAGGCGATATAATAGGTTAAAGGCGATACATCTGTTCGGTGTCTTTTATGGCACGTGGTGAATGTTCTCTTTGGCCCGTAGTGCAAAGATGAACTGTTGTTTGGTATGATTATGACCAAAGGCTGAATCTGGTATAATCATGGCCGTTGGTGCTATATTGAATATCTTTGGCCCGTAGTACAAAGATGAACTGTTGATGTGCATGATTATGATCAGGAACTGTGAATTTGTATTATCTTGACTAATGATATTTCAGATGGTAAAAGTTGATGATGTTTTTCCTAAAAAGAGAACCGAGTGGACATTATAGTCTGCATTATTCTTCTAATAGATTACTCATTCCGCTGCTATTATTGATCTGAACGTTGTTTAAGAATTTAACTGCAGTTTTTGATATAAACCTTGTAGTCTATTGTATTCTATCAAGAACTCAACTGTTGAAGACTAATGATAATTTATTCGTCATTATCTTAGTCATGATATTCTTTACTGGGCTATTTGAGCTCACCCTTTCTTTTGTTCCATTGTTTTTCAACAGGAGATGAAAACATAACAGGGTCTAGCCGGGGAATGGAGTGAGGGTTCGAGGAATAGTTATCATAGTCTTCACGTTTTGTAAAATAGTGTGGCAATAATAGTGAAGACTTAGTTGTGTATTATTATACACTGTATTGTTGTACGTTGTGCTTTGTTGTAATAATTTTGTTGTAGTATTTTGACGACTCAAGTTTGGGCTGTGTGGGCCCAGATTTGGGGGCGTCACAGTTGGCATCAGAGCTTAGGGATATGGTCTTTAATGGCGATCTGGGGTAGAACTAGGAGGGGAGAGACGAATAGAATCAGTCACTAGTGTGTCCTACCTAAAATAGATTTTACTATCTAATGAGTCGATTTGAATGTAGGAACATGAAGTGATGAGTCAGTTTATTTGAACTAACATTTATTTTGTGACCACAGTTAGGTATGGCATCTGAAAATCAAGAGGTTAACTATGGAATACCCGAAGCAAATGTAGCCGAGAATCAAGAGGCCCCAAACAATCCTCTTGCCAACTCAGGAAATAATGTTCCTGATAACATGATGAACGATGGATTCTTTAGGAATTTCATGCAGTTCATACAGAATCAAGGAAGAGGAAATCCAGTCAATAATAACGGTAGAAACGCTGGCAATTTGAGGATGGTCACTGTTAAGCAATTTAAAGAATTAGGACCACCTGAATTCCACGGGAAGCCTGACCCACTCAAAGCGGAGGCATGGCTGAAGCAGACGACAAAAATACTTGATGTCTTACAATGCGCTGATGATCAGAAGGTGCCATTTGCCACTTTTATGTTACGAGGTGAGGCGGACCATTGGTGGGAAGCGGTAAAACGTATCCAACCTTCAGCACTCGAAATGTCTTGGACAGAATTCGAAGAACTGTTTAACGAGAAGTACTTCCCAGAAAGCATCCGCCATATGAAGGAAGTGGAATTCATTAAGCTGGAGCAGGGAAACATGACAGTTTCTCAATATGAAGCTAAGTTTGCTGAGCTGTCTCGTTTTGCGACTCATCTAGTAGATGACGAAGCACGAATGAGTCGAATGTTCCTGAGAGGTTTGAGACTCAAAATTCGTCAACAACTTAGTTCTCATAAATTTAGTTTGTATTCAGATGTTGTGGATAGGGCTCAAAGGGTGGAGCAAACAGATGAAACATTGCAGCCAAGAGTTAATGAGCAACATAGAGAAAGGAATGACAACAACCACAGGAACGAGAACCATCGAGTAGGTAACCAACACTTCGGTGGTAATTCCACATCAAATAACAGAAGAGGAGAATCCAGTGGGAACAATTTCAAAAGAAAGAGATTCCATAATAATTATGGAAGGGCACCAGCACCAGTACCAACACCAGCACCGACCCCAGTTTCAAGGGGAGAAGATCGACCACCAGTGAGATGCTATAGGTGTGGTCAGGAAGGTCACATCAGCCCAAACTGTACTCTGCAGTCTAAAAAGTGCTACAGTTGTGGGAAAGAGGGTCATCTTGCGCGGTTTTGTCCTGCCACAAAATCAAGTCCAGCTGCAATGATGATACCAAAAGCTAGCGCGGATAAAGGAAAATCTGTAGTTCAAGGGAGAGCTTTTGTTGTGACATCCCAAATGGCGCGAAACTCGAACGAGGTGATAACCGGTAAGCTATTCATAAATTCTCGTGAAGTCTACGCTTTGTTAGATACTGGCTCTACCCATTCTTTTATCTCACCTGCATGTGCTCAGCGTTTAAACTTAACTCCTGAAAACTTGGACTTTGACTTATCAGTTGAAACCCCATTAGGAGAAATGACCATTACATCTACTGTCTATAAATCTTGCCTAGTTCAAATCAACAACCTCACATTATCTGTTGACCTTATTTCTTTGGAGATGCGTGAATTTGATGTGATTTTAGGAATTGATTGGTTGACTACCCATCATGCTAAAATTGATTGTTTTCATAAGATTATTAGTTTTCATATTCCTAATCAACCTGTCATGCAAATTCAAGCAACTAAACCATTGAAATCTATAACTGTTATTTCTAGCCATAAAGCCATTCGTTTATTGAAAAACGGATGTCAAGCCTTTTTAGCTCATGTCACTGATTTGAACAAAAATACGTCAAACTTGAATGATATTCCCATTGTTAATGAGTTTCCTGACGTTTTTCCTGAAGAACTTCCTGGCTTACCCCCAAACCGTGAAATTGATTTTTATATTGATCTTGAACCCGGTACCAAGCCCATTTCCAAAGCCCCATACCGAATGGCTCTCATAGAACGCCAAGAGTTAAAAGAATTATTAGATATCGGTATCATTCGTTCTAGTACAAAACTTATATCGAGCGAGGAATGCAAGAAGAGTTTCCAAGAACTCAAGAGGAGACTTGTTTCAGCTCCTGTTCTGACCATACCATCAGGATCAGGAGAATTTGTTATCTACAGCGATGCTTCTGGCAAAGGTCTAGGCTGTGTCCTTATGCAACATGGAAAGGTTATAGCCTACGCCTCTCGACAACTCAAAGATTATGAGAAAAATTATCCTACTCATGATCTAGAGTTGGCAGCAGTCGTTTTCGCGTTGAAGATCTGGAGACACTACTTGTACGGAGAAAAAGTGGATATCTATACGGATCATAAAAGTCTCAAGTATTTCTTCACCCAGAAGGAACTCAACATGCGACAACGACGTTGGCTTGAGCTGTTAAAGGATTATGACCACACAATCCAGTATCACCCGGGAAAGGCGAACGTTGTAGCTGACGCTTTGAGCAGAAAATCTTATGCAAGTACAAGTGCACTGCTGACAACACAAAAGTGTATTTTGTACGACTTGCAAAAGATGGAGATAGAGCTAAAGACACCAGGGACCCGCTCGAAGATTGCTCACGTGCGAGTAGAACCAACTTTAATCGATAAAATTAAAGCTGCTCAAGCTACCGATCCGGAACTGATAAACATGATAAAGAAAGTACAAGAAGGTGTCATTCCCGAAGCAAGAATCGACGAGAAAGGAATACTTCGAGTCAACTCTCGACTCTGTGTTCCTAACGATCCTGAATTAAAGCATAAAATCATGATGGAGGCACACAACACGCCGTTTGCAATCCACCCAGGAGGTACCAAGATGTATCGAGATCTTCGACATACATTTTGGTGAAACAATATGAAAAGAGAGATTGCGGAGTTTATCTCAAGGTGCCTAACTTGTCAACGTGTCAAGGCAGAACATCAAGTTCCTAAAGGTCCATTACAATCACTTGAAGTTCCCGAATGGAAGTGGGAACACATCAATATGGACTTCGTGACGGGTCTTCCAAAAGTTTCTCAAGGCTTAGATGCAATTTGGGTGATCGTAGATAGATTGACCAAATCTGCTCATTTCTTGCCTATACGAGAAAACTTTTCACTTGAACGTCTTGCCGGTATGTACATAAATGAGATCGTGAGATTGCATGGCATGCCAGTTTCCATAGTTTCTGATCGGGATCCTAGATTCACTTCACGCTTTTGGATCAGTCTACAAAAAGCTATGGGCACTGAACTACGTTTTAGTTCTGCATACCATCCTCAAACGGACGGACAATCGGAAAGGACGATCCAGACCCTCGAAGATCTTTTGAGACTTTGTGTATTAGACTTCAAAGGAAGTTGGGATAAGTATTTGCCGTTGGTGGAATTTTCTTACAACAACAGTTACCAAGCAAGCATAGGCATGGCTCCATTCGAGGCATTGTATGGAAGGAAGTGTCGCTCTCCAATATGTTGGAATGAGGTAGGAGAAGCAAAATTGTTGGGACCCGAGCTGGTACGCTTGACGACCGAAAAGATCCAAATGATCCGACAACGAATACAGACCGCACAAGAACGACAAAAGAGTTATGCTGATCTTCATCGGAGAGACGAAAGTTTCAACGTCGGAGATCATGTATTCTTACGTGTTTCTCCATGGAAAGGGGTTACGAGATTCGGAAAGAGAGGAAAGTTTAACCCTCGATTTATTGGCCCATTTGAAATCCTCGATCGAATAGGAACCGTAGCCTACAGACTAGCCCTACCACCAAGTATGTCTCGCATCCATAACGTTTTTCATATATCTATGTTACGTAAATATGTGAAGGACCCAAACCACGTCATTGAGTTAGAACCAGACGTTATAGCAGATGATTTAACATACGAGGAGGTACCTGTTAAGATCCTGGATAAGAAGGAGCAGATCCTACGCTCAAAGGTTATACCTCAAGTTAAGGTTTTATGGAGGAACCAAGATACTGAGGAAATGACCTGGGAGCTAGAATCTGAGATGAAATCTAAGTATCCTTACCTCTTCGATATGTCAGGTACGTCAATTTCGGGGACGAAATTTCATAAGGAGGGGAGGTTGTAAGACCCCGAATTTTATGAAATACAAAATTTAATTTTTCTTCATATAGATATTTTTTTTAAACAGTAAGTGGTTAAATCGATAAAGTTAAAAGTTAAGGATGTTATGTGCAAATTTTATTTTGTCGGACAATATTCGCTTTGTCGGGGAATATTCGTTTGGTCGGGGAATATTCGTTTGGTCCGACGGCGCCGAAATAACAAATTATTGGTGGACCCCACAACGGAATATTTGTCGGATATAGAAAACGACAGAAATAACCTTTTTAAATAAAAATAGTCAACGGAACTGTTAAAATACCGGTGATAAAAGAATAGTAGCATACGGTAGTTATTGGTATTTTCTGTAGCACTCGGTACTCTACAGTAACACACGGTATTGCATAGTGTCTCATATTTTTGGTCTGATAATTGACACCGTAACTGTTACGCATCATTTCATCGATAATTGTCACTGCATAATATTTTATATTATCAATTCAATAATTGTTGTTACACAGTATTTTGCATTATTGATTTAATAATTGTCATTACACTGTATTTTATATCATTGAGTCAATAATTGTTGTTGCACTGTTTTTAAAATTATTGAACCTAATAATTGTCACAGTAACATATGCACAGTAATTCACATTATTGAATCAATAATTGTCATTACACAGTAACGTATGCTTTATTTTACATTATTGTTATCTCTATTATGATGTTATTTAAACAGTTGTATTTCATTAATTTATTGACTTGATATCTAAGAACTAACTATACTGTATTTATAACAATTAGTCATAATAATTGAATTGATAAAGTTATTTGTTTATAATATAAAGTTAGGTGATTATTAGGTGATATGAAATGAATGGTGTAGATTAAAGTGTGAATTATTGTTGAATAATTGAATTGATTTGTTTATAATATAAAGTTAGGTGATTATTAGGTGATATGAAATGAATGGTGTAGATTAAAGTGTGAATTATTGTTGAATAATTAAATTGATTTGTTTATAATATAAAGTTAGGTGATTATTAGGTGATATGAAATGAATGGTGTAGATTAAAGATAATATAATATTTGAAATGGATGGTGTAGATTAAAAGATGATCTTTAAATGAATGGTTTAGATTAAATGAATGATAAGATTTTTGGCTATAAATAGAAGCCTTAACTTAAGGATTTTTCATAAACTTCCTTACTTGTTCTTTCTTTCTCTCTCTAAATACTTCTTGTGAAAGTTCTCTCTAAGTGTGCTTAAGTCATCTTGAGTATTTGTGAAGATCTATAAGTATACGTGTACTGTTCAAGTTAATCAACCTCATTTAAATCAATATCCAGTCACGTGTTACGGTAAGGGATACCATCTTTTTCATCTTCCATTATTCAAACATACTATGGTAAGGGATTATCATTATTTGATTCTCGATAATAATATTGTTTCTTCCTTACTCATAAGACGTGCCTTTTATTTCCATGTATTAAATTGTGGGAATAACCTTACGGAGCGGATTGCCGCCTGTTGGTGAATAACCTTTCGTATTCATTCATTATTAATCTCTGAGAATAACCTTACGGAGCGGATTGCCGCCTGTTTGGTGAATAACTCTTTGTACTCAAATTCTATTAAATTGTGGGAATAACCTTACGGAGCGGATTGCCGCCTGTTTGGTGAATAACTCTTTGTACTCAAATTCTATTAAATTGTGGGAATAACCTTACGGAGCGGATTGCCGCCTGTTGGTGAATAACCCTTTGTATTAATTTCCTTCACCTTTTGTTAATCAAACCTGCTACGGTAAGGGATATTATTTTCTTTCATACTCCTAAATCGAAATTTATTATGGAACTATTACTTCTATAATTCCTAAAAATATTATATGTTCCATAATAATTGAACTTCATTATTTCAACTGAACCTTCCTATTTACGTGAACCTTTCTATTGAATTGTAACCGTTATTCTGAACTGTGGATCTTGAATATCATTTTTAAATTTCACTCCACATCATGTTGACAATTTGGACATTATTTGAATCTGTACAAAGTAAACTTCCGATACTTATTGTTATCCTATTTCTTCTGTTCATCATTCATATCATTCTAATCATCCAAAAATCAAGCTGTTGTGAATATCTGTGGCCGGGGGCACAGATGTGATATATTTGTTGAACAGATGATAGGTTAAAGGCGATATAATAGGTTAAAGGCGATACATCTGTTCGGTGTCTTTTATGGCACGTGGTGAATGTTCTCTTTGGCCCGTAGTGCAAAGATGAACTGTTGTTTGGTATGATTATGACCAAAGGCTGAATCTGGTATAATCATGACCGTTTGTGCTATATTGAATATCTTTGGCCCGTAGTACAAAGATGAACTGTTGATGTGCATGATTATGATCAGGAACTGTGAATTTGTATTATCTTGACTAATGATATTTCAGATGGTAAAAGTTGATGATGTTTTTCCTAAAAAGAGAACCGAGTGGACATTATAGTCTGCATTATTCTTCTAATAGATTACTCATTCCGCTGCTATTATTGATCTGAACGTTGTTTAAGAATTTAACTGCAGTTTTTGATATAAACCTTGTAGTCTATTGTATTCTATCAAGAACTCAACTGTTGAAGACTAATGATAATTTATTCGTCATTATCTTAGTCATGATATTCTTTACTGGGCTATTTGAGCTCACCCTTTCTTTTGTTCCATTGTTTTTCAACAGGAGATGAAAACATAACAGGGTCTAGCCGGGGAATGGAGTGAGGGTTCGAGGAATAGTTATCATAGTCTTCACGTTTTGTAAAATAGTGTGGCAATAATAGTGAAGACTTAGTTGTGTATTATTATACACTGTATTGTTGTACGTTGTGCTTTGTTGTAATAATTTTGTTGTAGTATTTTGACGACTCAAGTTTGGGCTGTGTGGGCCCAGATTTGGGGGCGTCACAGATTGTTAGGACCAGTCCTCTTAGAAAAGTTGAATAAAATAAAGTGATTTTGATTGTACAACACTGTTATTTAAATGCATCAAAATAACACATAAATTACTAAATTCTGTAAACAAATAAATCAGAATAAATATTTTAAGAATAAAAAATAATAATAATTTTGGGCCAGTCGCTAGGACCGGTCGCCCGAGAGTTAGTCAATAAAATGTAGAATAATCCTTCCTTTCAAATGAAACACAAAACTCTACGTTAGGTATAGTACGTACAGGGGCGGAGCTACACTATAGGTTGGGGGTGTTAGGCATCCTCTGAGTTTTGAAAATGACAACTTACAAGTTAGTTGATTAATTTATTTTATTTTTCTTGGGTTTGATTTTTCAGTCCCCAAAAAATAAAAATTGGTTCTTCTATTTTTCTTTCTCTCTTTTTTGTTGTCCTGTTTTACTTCACTCTCTGTTCTTCGCAACAATGCTTTTGTCTTGTCATGGCACCCCTTGAAAAAAAATCTGACTTCCCTGCTGAGTACATAGTCAAAAATATTTGTTCTTTACCCCACTCCTCCCATCTCTCTGTCCCATAAATTTAATGGCATAGAAACACTATTTACTGGCATATAATTTCTATATTAATTTTAAAATTAATGTTATAAGTATTTTATAACAAATGAAGAATGTTGATGCCCAAACATGCCAACGAGCCATGTTAAGATATGAATGATGATATGTTGGAAGACAACAATATGGTATGTTGGCTGGCTGGCACGTTAAGTTGGAAATGTTACATGCTCCTAGGGTACCGCCTGTACCCACCCACGCTGCCTGTTATCAGATACTCTCATTCATTTAGAATAATATTATGAGCGCAGTGGTGCAATGTGTTACGAATTTTATTTACGACGGACGGACGGACGCATCATCATGCATGTTTCGAGACAAATGCTTGCTTGCTTGCAATGGTTTTGGGCTATTGGCCAACACTAGAGTGGGGCCAATGCAATAGAGGATTGAGTAGATTACGTAATTTGCAATTAGATTTCGCAACATTCTTGTCGTCTTTTATATCATTACTTTTAAATATATTATTATTATTCATAGATAAAAAGAATGAGAAATATGAATAATTTTGCATTTAGATCGAATGAATAGAACGGAGGAAGGAATAAAATAATTTTAAGGTATTTCAAGTATATGTTTATTTGTTAGTGAGAGTAAATGGTATAGTATAATGATAAAATTATCATACATATCCACTCTATTATAATGAATTTTATTCCACCACCTCTTACACAGAATAAAAACCAAAGAGATAAAATTAATTTTTATTCTATTAGAATAGTTTATCCTCTAAAATAATCATCCAATATACCGTTTTTGATTATATTCATTCTTTCATTTTATTTTTTCAATCAAAATGTAATAAGATATTTATGTCATTCATCCGTCGAAAGCATAAAAAGTCTAAACTCCCCACCATATAAGTAAAAGGGGAGCCCACTCGTGGAAGAAAGATGAGCATTCTCTAAATCCCAAAACATCGATGGTTGATTGTCTGTCTATTTTTTCAACTTCGAATCTAATCTAGGCAGTAGGCATAGAAAATGTGAGCAGATGGACCTCCTTCCCATCAAGTTCCGGTTGGTATATTGTGCGGGTTCAAACACCCGACCCAAAACTATTGTAACCTGAACAAACCCAAAACGACAAGCTAGAGGAAGACTGCAACTAAGATAATCTCTGCTATTAATTGTTTGCATCAACAGGCTGCCTCACCATAATTACACATTGTTTATCACAAGACAATACCAAAACATTACCCTCATAAATGACATACTACTATTTCCATACCCATTAAAATAAGGGCGATGATAAAGAAACACTTGATTTTTTTTACAAAATACACATCATAGTGTTGCGCAAGTGATAATTAGATGTTTAAACACACATTACTGATACTCCTATTAAAAAGAAAATCACCCTCTCTCTCTCCCTCTCTCACTCAAACGTACGTAGTGGTAACTTTTATCTATAGAAAACTTGAACCTGGTGTGTAAATGGCAACAAGATCAGGCCACCCATTGGTACCACTCCAACAGCTAGAATCTCCACCATTTTCAGCATCCACAAAGCTTTCTGAATTCTTGCTACTCTGAAATGAGTTTCTTATCAAGTTGGATGATCCGAACCCAGAATTCTGATTCTCAGCAAATTCACCCACGGGTGGCGATCCGTTTGAATTTAGACCCTCGAACATATTCCCAAATTGCCCCCCATTCGCCTCCAAAAGCGAGCTGAAACTCCCACCAATCTCGAGCACAGAACGATCTTGATCATTAAAGTACTCTGAAGCATAAGACAATTTAGAAGCTGAAGAAGGTGGTTCTTCTTGTTTTGGCTGAGCAGATTGAGGGGTTGAATTTGATGATCGCTTTGGGTTTGAAGAGCGCTTTGTGTTCTTGCGGCTGCCACCGCCAACCGGAATGTTGCGAAGAGTTCCCCCTTTAGTCCAATACCTTCTACAATTCTTGCAAAAGTGGCGTGGTTGGGAGAGATTGTAATTGTTGTAGTAACAAAATTTGGTGTTTAATGAGTCACATCTCGGGCATTGCAAGTGTTCTTGTTCAGGGAATTGAGGGTTCATCTGTGAATAAGTTGACGGATTATCTTGCATTTCGATCTCTCTCCAAATTAAATTAATGCTAGCTAGCTTCGTGGATGGGATCTCTTTCTTGGGGATGACTTTTCCACCTAAAAATGTCTTTGGGTTTATAACCTGATAAAAATAGATACTAGAGGAAAAGTATGATCTAAATATGGGTTCCAGAATAATTTACTCATTCAGAGAACAGAAAAGAAGGTTCAAGACACATAGCTTTGACTTCATGGAGGTCTGAACTTAGAATTTTAATGAAACAAGCTTTTAAGAGAGGGGAGAGAGAGAGAGAGAGACGAAGACAATTTGGAATAGAGCTAAGAATTGCTGATGGGAATGAACAAACAACATCTTTTATATATATATATATATATATATATAACTGAAAAGTAATCCTTTTCTAATTTAAATATTGCTTTTAATAACTATATTCTTTATTATTCGCTGCTATACATATCACTCCGTCTATTTTAGAATAAAAAAGTGAGAACAAATGTCAACCGCTGCATGCGATAATACTGTGTTCTAATTAAACGTCCTTAAACAAATGAGAATGATCATGATTATATGTCTTGAAGGAATGATGATATCAGAAATATCGATCAGACCTTTAATGTTTATACTAATATCAATTTTGGGCACTTTTTTGTATATCCCCACAAGAACACAATACACGGATTTTAAGAATCATGTTTATTTATTTAGTCAATTTATATAAAAAAATTATTTAAAGTAGCATCTCAAATGAAGCGGTAAATACATTAATTAATATATGTAGTTGAATCAATTCCCCTAGCATTACTTAATAGAAAAATAGTTGGAGGCTTGTAGTTGGCGTGCAAATGGAGCAGAATAATTATTAGGAAAAGAATGATGAAGAATCATTGGGATTGTATTGTTGTTATGTGATTAGAGTAATTTTTGATCGCCGGAAGATTAGTACATACTAGTATTTTAAAATTAAAAGCTAAACTTTGTTAAGGAGCATGAAAAACTGTTCATGTGACGACCAAATATATATATATATATATATATATGGAAGGTAAAATTATAAATTTTATATCTTAATTTGTTAATAAATTGAGTTAGAATTTGAATATTGTGGACCCAAGTACAAATAAGGGTTTACATTTAACTTAAATAATTAAATGAACTAAGACGGAAAAGCTATAAATAAATGAACGAGACAAAAGGTTTGTGCGAACAACTCATTTTAAGAATTGATTAAGAGATTAGATTAGTAGCTAGAAGAACAAGGCAATCTAGATATTACTTGAGCAAGTATTCTATAAAATTTTATATTACTAAGAGTATTTATGGAGTTTCTCCTATAGTCACATGCTTGACAAATGACCTCTTGCCAAGGAACTCTATAAATACCTCATTCATTTTATAAAAATGGAACTTCTGATCACTTAGAGAATTCTTTTCAGACTCAAGAAAACTTGAATTATCTCTGAACTTGTTAGAGACCTAAAATTCAATTATAACTTAAGTAGTTGTTGACCTGTTCTTCTTTCCTCTTCAATTAATCAATCAATTTCATAATCTTTACGGATTTCTCACCTCCTCGATCAATACAAAACTCTAACGAGGTATAAAATTTCTCGCCTACAAATATATATATATATATATATCTTAATGAGTAGTTTTATTCGGTTTTGAAATTTGAATTTAGAATTTGTTTATACAAATAAAGTCATTGAAAAAAGTGGGGTGGGTGTGGGTGCGATGTTGGTTGTCAGCATCATTTCCCTTCAACAAAACCTGCGTTTGGTCTGTTGGCGTGCGAGTTGATGATTGCTTAATTGGTTTCCGCCTCTTGCTCTTTGATCACTAAAATCCCTTACTACGTAGTACGTGCACAGGAATTAATTTGTTGCGTCAATAGTCGGTTTTCTTATAATTATTACTCTCTCATTTTTTGAACATTAGAGCCGAAACAAATATCCATAAGATAATTGCTTGATTTATTGGGAATAAAATTTAGTCTAAACACTACACGAGTTTTGTAAATTAATTTCTTGTATTAAATATATTTTAATTTTATAAATTTTGGTTGGCAATTTTGAAAAATTCAAAACATAAAAAAACACATTTATATCTATCTATATATAGTTTCTGTATATACGTCAAAAAATGAAAATACATAAAAGTCACCTTGATAAATTAATATCTTAGTAAACTGATCTTATATTTTGAAACAGAGGAGTATTATCTAGCTTCTATTTTTTTTTCTTTTACCTTTCTACTGGATTAATGGCCAAATTCAATCTAAGATACTACTACCCATATTCAATCGCATATATATATATATATATATATATATAACATGCACCAACAATTGCTTAAACATGTCTTAGGAGCTAGAAGGTCTTAAATACTCGTGAGCCAGGAAGGTTGACACTGGCCCAGAATCCATATTCGTGTCCCAAAACTAAAACAAATCACGACAGGCCATGGTGAGAATCGAAAAAGGCCATGTCACATAGACAAAGCAGAATTTAAACAATAATAATTAAGAGTAATATAATCTCTTTGATATATGAAAGTGTGCAACAATCAATTTAAAATATTCATATATCACTACTCTAATGAGATTATGAGAGTAAAATTGAGGACTATGTGTCAATTATATTTATATTTACTGTGTATAAAAAGAAGTGAGACTCTTTTTTACTTTTTTTTTTTGACAAGTGCAGTTTCACAGTAGTAGATTCCCACTAATATGAGAAAGCAACATGATAAAATATTTTTGGTATCTGCTTTTTATAATCAAAATCATGGGGTGAATCCACTTGTGAATATAAATCCTAATTGCATAGTAATATTACCTAAGTTAATTATTTTTAATTTCCAGGACGCTGCATGCATTATCTTGTCAATTTCAGAATCCGATTCAATGCCTATTGCATTGAATCTGTACTGGTAGCCCGTTTGGATCGAGCATATTTACGTTTCAAATTGTTGCCGCTGGGGTACATGGGGATCGTATTCCTTTAATTACCAGCATATATATATATATATATATATATATATATATATATATATATATATATATACACGCCAACTCACATATATACGTCGGTAATATTTTCTTGGTATCTAATTAATTAATTAATTATAAGAAAGCTTCTGTCATGGTAATTTGTTTTATTTTCTACAATTTTCCTCCCAATTCTCAGGGGATCTTCTTAATTAATTAATTAATTATATTCGTGCATGATAGAATAATGATATTGATTCACAAGGAAAAACAATTGCGCAAACGTATTGAAACAGATTCCAATACGTCCTGGGATTATCAAATCAACCCATGCTGCGGGGTATGTTCATACTTCTCCCTATTTCATCAGCCCATTTTTTTATTTCCCCTCTTTAAATCCTTTTACACTCAACTACAAGCTTATTTAATTTTAAGCAACTGCCCAACTATAAGCTTCTTCATTTAAACAAAAAAAGAAGAAGATAAATAAGTGGGTAAAAATTTTATATTATTATTATTATTATTTTTTTTTTTATAAAAAAAATGTTGATAAATGAGATTTTTTTTTTTTATGAATGAATTTGAATTTGTGCAAGAGAGAGGACAACGGACGACAGAGACAAAGGGTTTTTGAAATAGGGGCACGTTTGGATATCATTCTGCATATTTATAAACTAAACTTGGGGCTACTTAAAAACCCCCATCATCTTTTAGTCCAATCTCATTTTAGTGAGTGAGAAAAATAGAAAATTACAAATATCTTTTTAATGAATCAAAAAAGTAAAAATTTAAGTGAGCCAGAAAATGTAAAAATAACATAAATGTCACTTTTAATGAGTTAGGAATTACAGAAAGCTACTAAATATCATTAAATTAATGAGTAATAAATTTTAAATATCATTTTAATGAGATTTACAAAAAAAAATACTATAACTCATTCAATTGACATTTATCATTTTTTATTTCTAACTAATTAAAATGATATTTATAACTTTTTAACCCATTAAAATGAAATTTATAAAAAAATAACTTATTCATTAAAATGACATCTATAATTTATTTAATATTTCTAATTCATTAAATAAAAACCATTACGGCCCAACAAAAATAGGGAATTTTTTTTTAAAATTAACAGTTGCCTATGTGAGTCTATTTTAAAACCATCACTGTAGGTGAGCAGAATCTTCCAAGCTATTATCCCACAGCAAATTCGTTTCAGCAATTTCTTATCTATTGTGAATTCTTTCTAGTCATTTCTGAAGAAAACATAAGCTTAGTTGAAATATTAAAATATTTAGATTGAACCTAATAAGAACAAGCAAGGAGGGATAAGAGAGAAGAAATTTGTCATTTTCTTTCTTCCAATACAAATCAGAAGATAGGAGGAGCTCAGACAACCATGTCTTTATTTAATTAGCAGGCAAATCAGAAGCCAGACAGATATACCGATTCCAAGCACTTCTATGAGAACTAGTTGCATGTGTATAATCTAAGAGTTATAATAATCAATAAAGGCACAGAAATGTCACTTTATCAACATCCTTTTATAAAAATATTAATTTTATATAATAGTAATTAAGGTCGTAAAACAAATCAATCGGTTTGAGCTCGATTCATACTTGCTTGACTAAAAGTTCGATTCAAAATATAAGCAATTTAAACATGAGCAAAGTTTAAAATTCGATAAATTATTCGAACCTCTTCAAATTATAATTTTCTATTAATACTCCGATCATATTCGTTCGAAAAGTTCAAATATTATTTTATACTCGATAAAATTTAAAAATCATATATGAGCAACTCAATTTTTGACTATATTCGGTTCGTTCACACCCTTACTAATAATAATAATAATAATAATAATATAAGATAATATAAGATAATATATATTTTTCTCAATTTATCATCATAATTTTATTACTAAACTAATAAATAGTATTATTGATTTTTGATAAATAAAATTTAAATTATCTTATTTATAACAATATTATGTAACTCGGTTGGACATCTGCTTAAAGTTACGAGGTTAAGGTTTCGATTTGACGGAAAAAAAAATATTAGTCTTAGTTTGGCTTGCATTTTACTCTAATGATGATGTGTTAATTTCTTAGTTATAGGGTCTGATCATTAGACTTGACAAATGGACGGGGCCAAAACGACCAAACTTTTTGCGGGATGTGAAAGTGTGAGCCCGTGGCCTGCTTGGGTCGCGGGCCATTCTAATATTTTATTTATTTATTTATTTATATATATATACTTACAACTATATCAAATAATTTAAAATAAATAATAACTCTAATTATTTACAAGTATGACACATAATTTATACATAATAATTTAATATTATTAATAAATAAAATAAAACAATCAATAATTTTATAGACATTTTGTACTCATATATATTAAAATATAACTAATATTGTGATTAATTAATTGATAAATGTATATAATATCAATATTAAAAATAAGAGAGTAAAAGAAAAACTAAAGGTAATATATATATATATATATATTCATAATATTTTATTAGCCCGCGGGCCGGGCTGAAACGACCCAACTTTTACCAGGCTATATTTTGACAGCTCAAAGCCTGCTCTTTGGTGAGCTGACCGGTCCAGCCCACAGGTCTGAGCCAATTTTTTCAAGTCTATTGATTATTATAAGGATCAAAGCATTATTACTATGTATTCACTCTTCATTTATGTATTTACTTCTAAGAAGACAATTAAAATATTCTCACTTTTTGAGAGAAAGCCGCAAGTAGACTGAAATGCAAAATCGTTCCTCCGATTTGTATTATTTTTATAAAATTCTCTCTCGATTTTTTTTTGGGTAGAACTCTCCCTCCAGTTTGTATTATTTTTGAAAATCTATCCCTCAATTTTTTTTCTGCCAAAACTTTCTCTTCAAGATGTATTAGTTGAGTAAAATGGACCCTTAACAAATATATAATTAAATAAATAATATGTAATTAAATAAATGATTAATTATGTGATTTTTAATAATATTATATTAGTTGAATAATTTTATCTTATCCTTATTTTTAATAAAAATATAACTAGATTATATTTTAGTAAAAATAATAATATTTTATACGAATATATTATATAATCATATCATATATTATGTCATCATAATTTTTTGAAACAAATATAATATGATTTGAAATAAAATTATTCAACTAATATAATATTATTAGAAATCACGTAATTAATTATTTATTTAATTACATATCATTTATTTAATTATATATTTGTTAAGAGTCTCTTTTGCTCAATTAATATATCTTGAAATGAGAGTTTTGTTTAAAAAAAAGTTTGAGGGAGAATTTTATAAAATTAATATAAATTAGAGAGAATTCTGTCTAAAAAAAATTCGAAGGAGCATTTTATAAAAATGATACAAACTGAATAGACGGTTTTGCATTTCAGTCCCGCAAGTATAAAGCTCGATCCGTCAATAGCCGAACGAAATCTGACGTGACGGCGATAGGCATCACAGGCCCGCGACGTTTAGTCGCCGTCGGGCTGCAGTGATCGATATAAATGCCGGTTACCGTGACAGTTGAGTAAGGTCAGGTAACGAAGGAACGTTAGCGTTTGCATTGGGAATTGGAAACGAGGGTGGGTGGGGTTAGCTTTGCTTTGACGGAGATGTATAACGGCAATGGGTCCCGCTTGAGCTGAGAGATGGAGAGAGGAGATCAATCCCATTTTAAAGGCAGTCTGAGCATGTGGGTTGTGTCCCATTTATTGGAAAATTCAAAAGCTTACCATACCGTCCGAAGATGTAATGACAGAAAAAAATGGAAGAGATCTCCGGGCATTGTCACATAGTATTTTAGTCTTATGTTGTTATTTTAATATATATAATAAATTTTTTATATTTAAATTAATTATAAGTACTAAAATGACAATATATAATTAATTTAAAATATAATTTAAAAATATTTTAGGAGTACTGAATAATTTTTCCTTCAAGTACACTCCTATATTTTAGAAATAAGTTTAGAGATACAAAATTCAAACACTACATTTATTTCAATCATTAAAAAGTAATGTATGATATGAATTTTAATGTCATGTCTTATTTTTTAATAGTTAAAATAAATATAGTATTTAGATATTGTACACTTATATTTATTCATATTTTGGACGTATTATGACTACTCTCTACTATTTACTAATATTTTGACATATATTATGTATAAAATAAATGACTTAATGTTAAAAAGAAAATAAGAAATAAAAAAAATAAAGAGAGAGAATAAAAGTTTTAAAGTTTAAAGTAAATTTAAAAGTTCAAAAAATTTTACTTTTAAAATTTATACCAAAATAATCATTCAATTTTTTGCTGCTTTATAATATAAATAGATAGATATCCTCATATCCTCTCTTAAAATGGAACTGATGAAATGTATTTGATAGATTTTAAAAAATATAGAGTCTTCCATTGCAATTTCTTTTCTAATAAAAAAATTATACTACGTACATGGGGACATTAAAAGAATCACATTTAAGAAAAATTATTATATATATTTATTAAGTGTTTAAAATAATCAAATTATAATTATAATCTTATACAATTTTAATAGAGATATAATTGTTCAAAGTTTATCTATTTTTCCTTTTATTGTGAAATTTTATTTTCCCTTTATTGTTATAAACTTTGAATTTTCATTCATAAAGTTGGAGATATATATATATATATATATATATATATATATATATATATATGTATATATATTTTTTGATATTGTAGTCGAACATACTTATTACATGAAGGGCAGGAGCATTAGTTTCTTTTTAATTTTTGAAAAGGGTAAGTATAAAATTACTAGTACTAGTATATCTCTTTGTCCTTTCTAATGCCATGCCAGGAGAGTAGAGCTGCTGCTGCTGCTTGCGAACAAAAACCGACTCGGTGGTATTCCATCCAAAAACCTGCATGCAGCAGCTTCGACTACGCACCGCCCAGAGTAAGCAGTCAATTCCTGAACCAACGTCAGGAGAGAGAGAGACAGCCATTAATTAACCACCAATACAAATACATGGAGTAATATATGTATATATATGCATGGCACAATGACTTGGTAGAATATTAATAGTATTTTTTAAGATTTTACAAATGGAGATACAATAAAGACAAGCCTCAAATTAAGCCAATTAACGCTACCCTCTCTAGTACCCATAATACCACTCCATTGAAGAATTTAAATACGGATTGAACGCTTTTCACCTAAATTATGACAACAATAATATAAAATCAAAATAATCTCAAGAATAAAATAAATTTTATGTAGTTAATTATGTACTTCAAATATTTTTTTAGTGAGATAATTATTTTTAGGATCCTCTTAATAAGTGCCCTAAGAACACATGAGATGAAACCCACTAAATATTATTTCTTTATATATTTGTACTGAATTCAATACACGGGGTCCATTAGTATATTATTTTTTTATATATTGAATTCAGTATAAATATATAAACAAATAATATTTAGTGAGTCCTATCTCTTATTTTTCGCACTTAACATGTGTTCTTAGGGCACATATTAAAAAACCCTTATTTTTAATACTTTTAACTTTTTATGGAAAAGAAGAAACAATATTACACCAATTTATTGTAAATATTGGATGGGACCAGAGAGATACTTAAAAGACGTTGCAACATATTGAATCTTTGATCACCAAAATGCTAGTAGGTGTGTAGCGTAAACACTTTAATCCTGAAAATGCTTAACAAAAAACAAGGGGCATTAAAGTAAATGAAATTGATATTTTTATATGAAATTTTAATATTTTTATATGTAAAATTTATACATAAAGACTATAACGATAATTTAATCACGGTTATATATTTATGACAATATCTTTAACAAAACTTATATATAAAAATATCAAAATCAGTTTCCTAAAATAAAACATGGGAGCTGATTTCCATTTTCAAAAGTCCAACACAACCACAGTAAAATTGTTCAGAAGAACACAGTTTTGTTTGTCCACCTGCACAAGAAAAAATTGATTGTGTAATATATATATATATATACACACGCACTGACAAACATATATGTAGTTACTCACTGAAATATATATACTAAAGATGATACAGTAATATTAAGGTTCTGGGTTTTTGACACACAGTAACAATCCAATACAATACTCATCAGCAAAGCGTTGATGGTTTAATTACACAACCGCGGTATCAATACTTCTATAGAGATTGATTATTGAGTCGGTGAGTTTGTTGAAACACATTTCTTTTTTTTGCGTGTGTGGCTGATTTGATGTGAAAGCAGTAGCTAGATTTGGGCAAAAAAACAAAACATCTACAATTCCCATTGCTTCCTTTGCAGTGAGCATTCATTCATCTTTATTTTCCTGAATCATCTACTGTTTTATATATATATATATATATATATATATATATATATATATATATATATATATATATATGTGTGTGTGTGTGTGTGTGTGTGTGTGTACTATTGTGCATATTTGATTCTCTTTTGCTTTTTATGATTTTGCTGGTTGATTGTGATATTAGTAAATGTTCTTTTGTAGAGATGAAATTTCACGGATAAAAGGTGAAGATTTCTGGTTCAGTCTTTTTCTTGGGAGTTATCAGGACTCCTCTCTTTGTAATATCAATTGAAGTAGAGAGCTAAGGGTGGTGGTGTATTGTATTGTATTGTAGGTGGAATGAATCTGAGTTTGGTTGTTTCTTAATATTCCATTTTTGATATGTAAAGGGGTAAAGGGAAAATTTCACTTTTGGATCTGGGAACCGTCCAACCAGCTCATTGGTTCACGTATTTCTTGTTGACTCTTTGATTGGAAAGTCTTGGGAGCTCCATTTTTGGTGCTGCGTTGTTTCCTGTCGTTACACACATCTTGTGTCAAACACACTGTGTTCTTTGATGCTTCCCCCAATAATTTTTGCATCCATTTGGGTTTTTGTTTCTAAAGAGAATTTCTTGCGGAGTTGGAATATCCATTCCATGCAAGTATTCATCTCTCTTCTTCGGTAACAAGAAGTTTTCCAATTGATTAAGTAGTTTCCAGGGATACTTACTGGAGTAATTTGGAGGAATGTTTAGTTCAATTTCTTGTTTTACTTGAGAAATTTGCTTAGATTTTTTTTGGTTCTAAGGTTCTGGTCTTGGGAATCATTCTGGCCCATTGACTGTTAGAAAACAGAGAGCATGTTGGTCCTACATGCATGACTATCACGCCTTTCATGGTAGGGCACAGGTCATACCAATTGCAAATAATGTTTTGCTCTTGTTTTATTTACTTCTATTTAGTAGGCATATTTGCTTTCTTCAGTTACTGCCCCGTATGAGAATGGGTGGGATGGCTTTGGAGGGTTAATAGTTCTGTTAAAAGAAAAGTTTGAAAACAGTTAATATATCCCTATTCTGGGGATATTGGGATAATGACTAGGGAATTGAAGATGGGGATGCAGGAAAAGGGCCCAGATGTTGTGGAGAAGGTCCTTGTGGCAGTCAAGGCGTCGAAGGAAGTACCTAAAACTGCTTTGGTGTGGGCTTTGACTCATGTTGTTCAGCCTGGGGACTGCGTTACACTGCTTGTGGTTGTCCCTTTGCAAGGTTCTGGTATTTTTTTCTCTCCCCTTGGCATAATTTCATTTCCTTATAGTTGGGAGTAATTATGGTATATTTATCTTTGATGATGCCTGGACTTTTATAGCAAGATATTTTATTTGTTTTGTCCAACTTGTAGAACTCTTTATGTTTTTTTTTATTCCTTTAACCTGCTGTTGGCTGTTTTGCCATTGGTGCAAATTTGAGGTCTGTAGTTCTTTTGCGTTAGCCTTGAGCTTGTTGATATATCTCAATAGACTTGTTAAATTTTGATTCAATTTAGGTCACAAATTTTTTGTTGATTATGCAATTCTAGAGCAATTCAGCATTTATCATGTTTACTGTTGGAACTGATCCATCTGACTTGTGTATTTATTTTTAAGTGAAGGACTGTGTAAATTAGGTTCTCCTTTTAATTAATGCCATCATCTTCTTAGTCTAAATTGGTGATGTTGATCAGTTTTAACATGTTCTAGTTTTGTTATGGTTACATTAAGTTTTTATTTGGTATAAAGGATGAAGTTTAAGACCAGATCTTCGTAGTAAATGTTTTACAATCATAATGGATAATGGAAATAGGTGGTTGCCACTTTCTTGATGAGAATTGTTTTTTGGGGCTGAGCCATAGATGCGATTTTTTTCCCTTCTGTTAATTCTATGCTGATCTGGTGACATGCAAGTACAAATTACATGTATATAACCAGTCTTTTCATGCTTAATATGTCTGGATTTCCTGTGGTCATTGATCTCATGCTAAAGCATTAAAAGTTTGGTATACATTGTAGTAAATATAGATCTATAATCCCCTTTTGGGTGTCATGGTACTGACAATTAACCCCTCATTTAGGTAGAAAATGGGGTTTCCCAAGGTTTGCGGGAGATTGTGCTAGTGGCCATCGAATGTCTCATTCAGGAACAAGTTCAGAACAGAAAAATGATATTACAGATTCCTTTTCTCAGATGATCCTTCAGCTCCATGATGTTTATGATCCTAACAAGGTCAGCGCACCTCAAGTTATGGGTCACTGTTTGGTATTGTACTCTCCTGGTAACTGATGTAGTGATGTGCCATTCTTGTGCTTATTCTGTTACAGATAAATGTGAAGGTAAAACTTGTTTCTGGATCGCCATGTGGAGCAGTAGCCATGGAGGCAAAGAGAACTCAAGCTAGTTGGGTTGTATTGGACAAGTAATATTCTTTGTAATGTATGATGAACCATTCATGGCGAACTAAATTTCAGTTGCTCATGTTAACTTATTGGTCACTTTTATTGCCATTGTTTGCAGACAGCTCAAACATGAGGAGAAACGTTGCATAGATGAGCTGCAGTGCAACATTGTGATTATGAAGAGATCGCAGCCGAAAGTTCTCCGTCTAAATTTGGTTGGATCACCTAAAAAGGAACCAGAAGCAGGTTGTCAGTTACCTTCCAAGCTAGATCAGTCGTCTGATAAACAATTGAAAAAGAATGAATCTCTGGATTCCATTCGAGGACCACTTGTTACTCCAGCCAGTAGTCCTGAACTTTTTACTGCTACCGAAGCTGGAACTTCATCAGTTTCAAGCTCTGACCCAGGAACTTCACCATTTTTCATTCCCGAATTAAAAGACTTGAAGAAGGAGCAATTATTAACTGGAAAAGAAAATCACTATCTCAATGAATCAAGTTCTGACTCAGACTGTGAAATTTTTTCTGCAACTTCCTTAACTTTGGGGTTTCAACCATGGATGGCAGACATTGCCAGTTCACGATGTCAATCCTCCCGCCACATGGAAGAAAGTTCACAAAAATGTAGATACAGGGCTCAAACTTATACTTCAAAGGCCTTGCTTGAGAAGTTCCCTAAACTTGATCGAGTTACTGGATTTGGAATTCCAAACTATAGACCTAATCTGGAATTCAGTGGAAATCTTAGAGAAGCAATTTCTCTATCCAGAAATGCACCCCTTGGACCCCCTCCATTATGTTCAATATGTCAGCACAAGACACCTGCTTTTGGGAAACCTCCAAGATGGTTCACCTTTGCAGAACTGGAGCTTGCTACTGGAGGATTTTCTCAAGCTAATTTCTTGGCTGAAGGGGGGTTTGGATCTGTTCACAGAGGAGTCCTCCCAGATGGTCAGGCAGTTGCTGTCAAGCAGCACAAACTGGCAAGTTCTCAAGGCGATCAAGAATTTTGCTCAGAAGTGCAAGTTCTTAGCTGTGCTCAGCACCGGAACGTTGTTATGCTGATTGGATTCTGTATTGAGGATGGACGAAGACTACTGGTTTATGAATATATATGCCATGGCTCATTGGATTCTCATCTCTATGGTAATTCTCTTTCCCATTTTAGTATGTGCAATCCCCATATTAGGCAAATGTAACATACGTCCGATGATTATAACAGAATGCTAGCATTTTCCCTTCTTCTCGTTTTCTCCTTAACATGTTACAAGCAGGATTTCCAAGTTTATTAGACACAAGTGGTCCATGGTCACCATTAAGATTTAATACCTTGGCATATATGATGGGGCTGCATGTTTGAGCTGAAGAGTCCCGGAAAGATGTTGTCCTTCGGTTGGACTGAAGTATAAAAGCACATAGCAGATATATTTTGATATATTCATGGTTGCATGAGCTGAGAAACACGTAACACGAGTATTTACTTTGTTTCTCATAGTTTTAACTTGTATTTGCATATATAAAATAGTTTAAAGACTTAATTTGGCTTCTTAGAATGCTATTCTTTTTATTACAATTAACTGTAAGCTGTATACTCATCAATAAGTATGGTATACTCAGGACGTCATCGAGATCCATTAAAGTGGTCTGCACGCCAAAAAATTGCCGTGGGAGCTGCTCGAGGATTGCGATATCTGCATGAAGAATGCAGAGTGGGTTGCATTGTCCACCGTGATATGCGGCCCAATAACATTCTTATTACCCATGATTTTGAACCACTGGTATGGCAACGTCTTACTTTTCACTTGGTAGTTCATTCTGAATTTTTTAAATACATGGCTGCAAAGCCTGCAAGGATCCATTCACCGTCCTCCACTGCAATGTTGGGTCATGTGCTGTATGTTGTGGTTTCATTCCAAATTGCATCTCTTTTCACTTTGCATCACATAGAACTATTGTCATCAGTTATCACATGATAAAGAATCATTTTGTTTGTAATAATTATAGGATCTCCTAAGTTTCGTAACTCAACGTTTGCTTGGTTGAGGAGAGTGTCGAGCTCTCCAGTTACAGGCACTCAAATTTGTTCTTAGTTGCCTTCTTCAGCAAAGTCCACAAACTCAAGTTTAATTTTTTTTATTTATCAAAGACGTTATGAAGGGAAAATCAAGACTCACGAGTTGAGCCCTTGGGAGGGATGGGGGAGTGGAATAAGTCACTTCTGATGACCTTGTCCTAATCATACGTATGATATTATTATTATTTTTTTGCAGAACCTGCTTAAAAATTTAAGCATGTAGATGTGAGATCATATAGTTTACTTCAATTAACCGCTTACAAGATGTAATATCAACTAGGGTTCAAACTGAAACATCCAGAAGGCATAGCATATCCAAGAAATACAGAAGATATGGATGGAAAATAATTTCAAGAACATTGTCATTTTGCTTATTATTTAAAAATTTACCTCTGACATTAGTTTCCTTTAATTTTGACATGTTGTAAAAATTCAATGATCAAGTTGCATCCTTCTGGTTTTAAGAGATCGATTTGATTTGGACTAATTGAAATGCGTTTGTAATGCTAATAATTTTTGTGTACGTTGTGGAGTGTTAGGGTTTACAGTGTAATTATTTTACCTTGATTCTTGGTATGCAAGGTTGGAGATTTTGGCTTAGCAAGGTGGCAACCTGATGGGAATACTGGAGTGGATACCAGAGTAATTGGTACATTTGGGTAAATCTTGAGTGTTGGTTTTATTTTGATTTGGACCATCTCCATGCTTTTAATGAATTAATTTAGCTACTCTGTTCTATTCAGATATTTGGCTCCAGAATATGCTCAAAGCGGCCAAATTACAGAAAAAGCTGATGTTTATTCTTTTGGGGTAGTGCTAGTGGAGCTTGTTACTGGACGAAAAGCAGTGGATCTTAACCGGCCCAAGGGGCAGCAGTGTCTCACAGAATGGGTGTGTGTATGTTTCCTGTTATGATATAAATGGGGGGTGTTTAGCAAATCTAATTATCCATTGCAATTCAAATATCAATTCCCACCTTCCTGGTTAAAATATGAAATTCAACTTTCCATTAGAATGGAGGTGTTCTAGCATCAGTGCGGATATTAAAGCTTTAAACAAGTTCATCAATTCATAAACTCTAATATTTATGTTTTTGGATTTGTAACAGGCACGACCAATGTTGGAAGAATATGCTTTTGATGAGTTGGTCGACCCTCAGCTAGAGAACCACTATTCGGAACCGGAAGTCTATTACATGTTGCATGCTGCGTCCTTGTGCATTAGCCGGGATCCTCATTCACGGCCACGCATGTCACAGGTAAGAAGCTTCAGTTAGAAGTTTAATACATATATATATAACATCCCTTACTAAATAAGGAATGCCACATGACTTAAACCTACTTGTTAAACCACAAATACGGCAATCGGAGCATTAAAACCTTCATTTATTAAGAAACACTAGAAATTAATCCAACAAAATATCTTATAGAAACCATGCAATTCAAATGCCCAAAGGCCAAAACAGGAGCCCAAGTCTAAAATCATAACTTAATAAAATAAAACAATAGGTTTCAAACCAAAACTACTTATTAAGTCTATCTCCTCAATCGCAGCGCTCACCCAAATGATCACCCCAGCTAATTATTTCAGTTACCTGCCGGAAGGAAAAGAAACAGAACCTACTGTGAGCTAAAAGCCCATATACGAATATGAATGATGTAAAAGGAGCAAACAAACTATCTTGTATCTGCTCTGTGTTATCCTTAATGTTGAGTCTCACCCTATCTTGTATCTGCATGACACAATTGACCTCTTTCTTTCCATCTATGTTAGTATACTCAAAATCAAGTAATGACGTTAAATCCAATGGAATGAAAAGATTACAATCAACTGCATACCTTGAAAACTCAATAGCAGAATTAACAGTACGACCAAAAACAGACTCATCATGTTTTAAACACTTTGATAACAACTAGAATATCATCGAACTAGATAACAATAAATTTACCTATGGACGCATGCAAAATATAGCTCATTAATCCCATGAAAGCACTTGATGCATTAGTTAACCCAAACAATATTAGCTAAGTATTCATATAAGCCATATCTCATTCTAATTTAATGATAAACACTTTTCAAACCAATTTTAGGTAACTCACAAGTACCATGTAGTTTATATAACATATCATCTAAGCAAAGAATAGGATAACGATACATTACAGCGTTTTTGTTGACCACCTGAAAATCAACTCTCAATTTCCATGTCCTATCCTTCTTAGGCTCTAAGATCTCTTAAACGGTTCGCACATTCACGATCCCTTTCTTAATCGACTCAACAACTTGTTTTTGTGGCTCCTTCGTCTTGTCGGGATTACTTCTATAGGCTGACAATTTTGGAATGATAGCACTGGGTATGAATTATGAAATCAACCTGAAATAGAGAAACAACAGAACTAAGACAAAGAAGAGTAAACTGGTTAGTATTCAAAAGCTCCTCTTTGTACGAAAGTACAGTCATTGGCTGTTTAGAAAACAATACTCTTTACTTTACTCGGGCTTACAAGGCACACATAATTAGGAAACAATAGGTTTTACATGCACTTTGCGATTATCCCCCCTTATTCACCCCCTAGGTAGTGGTAGCCTGTTTTAATAGGAAGAAAACTTGCTAAACTTTTTAGAAACATTAACCTGAAATGGGATCTTATAGATACAATGGTTTCTGAATAAATGTGCATTGTTCATCCTTAATTTTTTTTTTTTTACTCGCAAAATAGTGACGAAGTGTTTGCTTATTTGATAAATATGGTTTGGTAAAAGGTGATCCGTATACTCGAGGGAGACACAATCATGGACTCAAGTCACATGTCAACACCTGGACATGATGCAGGCAGTCGGAGTGGAAGGATCTATACCAATTAACTGCAGCAATATGAACACTTGAGTGGTCCATTGATAAACAAGAGTCTGGAAGGGTTTAGTGAAAAAGCTCTCTTGACAAGATAATGTCTGCTTTCTGGGGGAGGGATAGAGCCAGGAGAGCATCATGTGAGAGTGAATTTTGAAGAAGTCCCATCTTGAATACTATATAATATGTGGAATGTCTGTTGAGCTAATATATTTGTTCTATATTTTGTCCTTGTATAGAATGGAAAATTCGAGTTGGTATGTTTTCTAATTCATTAGAAATGACGTGGACCGGTGCCAAATAGCTAGATTATAGCATGCTGAATTTAATTTTGCAGTTTTTTTTTCTTTTTCTTCGTCTCCTTTTTGTCACATTCTTACGTTCTGTACTTCTACTTGACAAAACACAAGCTGGAATTTTTTTTTTGAGAGAGAGAGAGAGAGAAAGAGAGACAGAGACTCCGTTCCTTTGTATTTAATTCGATCAGTCTTCACTCTTCAGCATGCCACGCTTACTTCTTCTATGTGCCACTTGGGAGATGCTTTACAAACCTGGTTAATTACCTCGTCTGTCAGATGGATTTTAAATTTTGTTGTCTTTCCTTCCGGTTCTGGTAGTTGAGCTACGAAAAACACTAGTCATGAAACATTATCCTGGAATTTTGAAAACTAATTAAAACAATTCAAAACAAGTTTTCTCCGGACATGCTGTGTCCGCACTGGATATAACTTGGAAGCAAATACGTGGGAGACTGCAAAATTATAACTTCAAAGATAAAGAAGTAATTTTCCCAAAGAAAATTAAAATATCCTCGAGATTAGGTAGAGAAATGTAGTTTGATGACATACTAGCAATAATATTTTGGTGACAAAAGAAATGATGTGGCTGGGTGTGGTTAGATATTATCACTTGACCCACCCATAAATGCCAGATTACCAATGAATTATACTTTGTCAAAACATTTTGTAGGTTATTTTTTGTAAAATTCTTTTATCACCCTAACAATATACTAGTGACTTGTTAGTAATTTATGTTACTTTATAGTCCGTCCATAACTAGAAAATATGAATTTCTCGTTTCAAAACAGAGGGAGTCATAATTATAACCGTGACAAGCACTATCTACAGAGTACAACATATAGCATGCTTATCAGCAAAGCCTACTACTACGTGAATATATTCGCTAACAATCATTTAAATTGCCAATCCTGCTGGACGGGGGGAAATATTTCTATTTGTTATAGCTAATTATTTTTGTAGCACTTCGGTTCATCAAAATGCTTCTATTCTAGGACTTTCCTTGTCCCATAAACATATTTAATCACAGATAAACAATCACACTAGCAAAGAGAGGTGCATAAATATATAAGCATGCTTAGTTAATGAAGCGGTTAGGCTGAAAATATGACAATATTACAATAAAGTAAATAGCATTTACTGTCCGGAAAAAGAATAACCACTTTCAAAGGAAACTAAAAGAAAGTAGGAATCTTTTGGTTATGGGAATTACAAAACTGAACAAGTTCAACAGGGGAAAATATAACATTCTCAGTTGAAAAAGGTTTTGTTGGAAATTCTTTTATACTCGTCATCTCGCTAAATCTCCTTTAGGGTTCCTCATTTTGGACCTTGCATACCTGAAGGGCATCAATCAATAAGGAACAACACTTAAGTTTCAGTAAATGGAATGTTAAAAACTGGAGAAGTCAAAGATGTGTATAGATACTCTATATGCATGCCACCGCGATCTGATGATGGCAATGTGTTGTCCTGAAGTGCATTCATGGCCACATTAGCTTGTTCAATCTCCTGTCAGTAAGTAAACAAGCAGACAAACAATCTCAAATATAAAAATTATGCTTTACTATCAAGTAGCATTTTTAGTTGGAAAAAAAAATAAAATCTAACTTGATTACGTACTTCTTTTTGAAGCATATGCAAGGGACATTGATTGATGATCATTTCTTTTGTTATTGAAAACTGCCTTATTAATAAACCTTTTTCACCAAAAGAACAAAAAAAGTCTTGCAGTGGGTTTCAGCTTAGTATGGTTATAGCACCAATGGATATTCTTTGTAAAAAGACATGTTTTGTGTAGAAGACAAATAAATCTTGCAAAGGGGATCCTCCATTTAAATTTCAGTTTATTATGGTTAAAGCACCAATGGATATTCTTTGTAAAAAGAGATGTTTTGTGTAGAAGACAAATAAATCTTGCAAAGGAGGTCCTCCATTTAAATTTCAGCTTATTATGGTTAAAGCACCCAAGAATATCATCAGCAAAAAGAGATGTTTTGTGTAGAAGAAGAATACAAAACTAGTTTTCATGACAAGAAAGTTATTATTTGGGAAAGAGGGTTACATAAATATGCTTACAATGAAAAAGGTTACTTGTGAGTTGTGATCTTACTGCATGTAATTTTTATTATGGTAATTAGTTGTTAGATCCTACTGCCTGTCAAATGGGAAAATGAGGACAATAATTGCAATTAGCGGTATGGGGTACCTCAAAATCAGCAAATGCAACTGGCATTCCACCTCTATCACGCACCTTGAGCGTGTTGAATCCAGGATACCTAAGACCAAATGAATACATGCTATTTATCATTTTCAAAATTAATATATCACTGCATATTTTAATAGAGTAAAGACCGGAGGTTAAACACCAACAGAGACAAACCTAAGAATACAAAATGGGCAGGAGTAAAATCCATTAGAATTTGAAGGCAGAGTTCTGAGATAACTTACTGAGAAAGAACCTGCTGGAGTTCATCCTTGGTGCAATTCGGACCTAAATTTGCAATAAACAAAGTTGAACAAGGTTTGGCACCATCGCCAATCGTCTCTATCTGCTCATGTTGCTGCATAAGTCAAGTCATAAATATGTTGATGACCCTCGCACAAATGGTCAAATATCGAAGAATAATAATTCCATCGAGGAAAAATAATCAGAATCATATAGCATCAATCCTAAAAAACAGTTTGTCCTCTCAAAAAACCCATTTAAAATCCGAGGAATTTTGTTGAAAATAAAGTGTGAACAGATAGAAGCACTGGTAGGACGCACACATGTATATTTTGCTTCATATGTAACTGTATCCAAGACGATCGCATTCTAAGGAATGGGAAAGGCAATGAGGAAATGTACATCAATTCATCAAATAGCAAGATACACTTTTTTTTTCTCATCTGTCACCGTAACCATTTCTGCTACGCAATATTCTTGGGTTAGCACTGAAAGGCTGAAAACATTTGCACACTAAAAGGTCGTACCATACACCGTCTTTATAGTAGATATAAAGTTTAAAGCTATCTGAGAAGGAAAATGTTTTTTTCTCTTCACACACACACACAAGTGATCATTTTGCTTTTGACAGAACACCATACATTCAGCAGAACAGTAAAAAAGAACTTTATCATAATTTTCACTTGCATCTTCTGCCGTGTCAGCATCAGCCACTGTCTCGCCACTGATCAATAACAGATGAACAGAGTGAGAGATGTACAAATAGGAATGCATGTAAGAACCTAACATCTTGCATATTTTACCAATAAATTGCAACAACTATAATGATAGATTCCAAAATTAAACAGTTAATTTGCTTTCAACCTCTTTGGGATCTCATCATCCTTTTCCTTGTCAGAAGAACTGGGGTTGATGGGTCCGGATGGTAGATCACATTCACCGTCTCCTGGTGTGCAATAACTTGTCAACATATTCTTGTGAGGGTATTTATGTGAATAAACAGACTCTATATCCGTTATAATGAACTTCAATATATATCTAACTGATTACCATCCTCACTTGATGCTTCTTGGGCATCGACAGCAGAGTTGGTTCTTCTATCAATAACGACATAAGGCCCACTACCTGGTAAACAGAAAAAAGTGTTCAAATACCATCTCGAGAAAAACTATGGAGTAAAAGAATCAAAACTAAACCAAAACTTCAGCAGTCAATAATGAAAATAATAAAAGGATAACTATCACCTACCTGGCCTTTTTATCCGACGAGAATTTGATCTGGCAAGTTCGATATGCAGAACATGCCCAGATTGAGGGTCAAATTTTACACCCTGAAAAACATCACCATCCAAATTCCAGAATTCAGAATGTGGAAACTTTTTCTGCTCTCAGAGATATAACTGAATTTTTAAAGAGGCCCATTCTTCTAGTCAAATTTGAATTGAACTCCATAATGGATGAAAGCTAGAAAGATAAGATTTATCAATTAAAAGAACCAAGTAAGAGAAGGAATGTAGGAGGATGGAAAAGGTATCCCTCACAAAATGGGCGCCTGGGTGGTCATTACCACCTGTAGTTTGGCGGACAGGAGGAATCTACGAAAATGATCTTAGTTAACTTTACCGTTATATTGTCATCCATCCTATCAGATTTTGCCAGTTGGTTTACCCATGAAGACAAGGGTAATAGTTTGATAATATTAATTGATGCTTTGATCACTTCACTTTTTGTTCTAGGTTTTAGATAAACTCAAAGGTTATGAAAAGATCCTGAATTTCTATTTTGACACCGTTAGAATACCTAAAGATTGAAAAATAAAGCACAAGCATTTAGCATACTTAATGACAAAATCAAAGAGTTAAGTTTTTGGTGCAAATTTGAACTCTTTTCTTAACCAATAAGAACTTTATGTGAACGAAATTCAAATGGGATATTAACAAACAATATCTTTGGCAGTGTTATAATTCATTTAAGAAAATATTTCTTAGCAATAAGATCATCTCAACTAGAAAGAGTTTCTGATTCTAGAGTTGCTTTCCAAACCCAGATCCAAAATTTCACTTTTTGGACCAAGAATATGAAAAACTCAGGGAAAATACAGTAGATGGAACAATTTCTTATCCTAGGGCTAGTCCCACTTTTTACAGGTCAATAACAATTGATAAGTCAAGGAGAAATGTGAATTTCTCTAAATGGAGGAACTTTCTTCTATACATACTTAAATTAATAAATTTAACACCCCCCCCTTCCCCCCCCCCCCCCCCCCCCCTTCCCAAACCAAAAAAAAAATAAAAATAAATGCCACAGCACCTTTTTCTTCTTTCAGGAGAATGTTTGAATACAAAATAAAATCCTTCAACAAGGGAATCAAAAGACACTATCACAAAGTTAATGATATTTTTTATTTTATTTTTTGTTTATTTGGTAAGTGATGTGCTTCCTTTTGTAGTTTCGCTATTAGAAGCAATACATCTACTAGGTTAGTTGTATCAGATATTTGATACTCATGTATACCTTGCAATGACATGTTTGCATATATGACGTCAATTTTTCTTATAAGTAGACACTAACCCTGTGTGTATTAGGGGAATAACTAATGGTAGATTAATTCAAGTCCACAGGGTATTATTGATATGCATGAGCACAGTCAGTACAACATGTGATGCAGGACAGCAATCAGAAAGAATGAATAATCGGAAAATACTTAGCATCTAAACCACAAGGATCCCTTCAACCAAAATAATTCGATCACAAACGAACACTCAAATTTATCTCTTAATATCAATAATAATAGTCTGCTTAACCTTGGGATTACAACGCATATTTGAAGGAAAAATAATACCCCAATGGAACAGGAAAGTAATAAAAGACCAAATTATCCTGATGACTTAAACAAAATGACTATTTGATTAGTGAAAGACCACTTATGCAACATGTGGCACTTCTTTGGTGAAGCAAATCCGTCACAACTGAGTTATCTATGATAATCAAATGAAGTAAACATACATACGCTGACCGCGGTAAAAAACCTAGTGAATGCATTTACTATTTACCTAAAGTTCACAAAATGCCAGATATATTGAAAACGTAAAATACTGATGATTGCTCACATTCAGTGAATGCAAAGCTGCTATTGCTGACTGATGATTTTCAAATGTAGCAAATGCAACCACCTGCAGCATGCAAATAAACAAACAAAAATGCGAAAAGATAAAGATTCAAACGGAATATACAATGAACTAAAACTAATAAAATCTATGTAATAAACCATTAACTCATGAACGTGAGAAAAGAATAAATCCGTTTTGCTGCTAAAACAGTGTGAAAAAGTAAAAGAAGTTAAACCCTAATTTTAATCCCAAATCAGTGGAGTGATTGTATTCTCTCCACAGTAAAACAAAATCATCAGCCCCTGTAAACATAAATCAACAATTTTTGTTGCTGGGACAGTAAGAAAGAAAAAGAAATTAAACGGGTTTCAAAGATGGACCTGATTACCACGACCGGTGTACTTGAGCTGGCAAGAGTCGAAGCCGGATCGGTTTCGGAACAGGTTGTGAATCTCTCGGACTTTGACGTCGTCCGGCAGGCCCGACACGAATAATGTGTTTATGCCGTTCCCGTCGTCCGAGAATCCGTAGTTCCCCGGTGCAGCGGCGGTGTAACTATATGGATCATATGGCGGATGACTTATTAGTGACATCGCGGCGCCGCCGAGTATACAGACAGAAATTTTCACTTCAGTTGGGTAAGACGGGGGAAGTTATTCAGCGGTACTGGTCGCCGCCGGGTGTAAAAATTTTTTTATGACTGATTCTACGCTTAGTCATTTTTTTAATTCATTTTTCTTATTTATATAAGGTATAAGTGTGATCTATCTTATTTTATTTTTAATTTAAATAAATAAATTATATTTATTTATCGTATATACGAATAAAAATAAAAAAATTTTAAATTTATTATATATACTAAAATAATAACATATAAATAGTCCCAAGTCATTACGTGATTATACCTAGAATTAAGTGCTCTATTTTAAAAAGAGCAAACATTTTATTTTTTGTTTTTATTAAAAAATATTTAAATGATTTTCTTTTACTATTGAACTATTATATCATTTTAACATTAACATTAAGCGGAGGGTCAGTAGGAGGGTATGAATAATTAGCTAGACTAAGGTGGTGTTTGATAAATTTTATTATTAAGATCTGAACAGTTTAGACATCTGAATAATATAGAGTGTCTGAATAGAATTATATCTGAATGAAAAAATGTTGTTTGATAATATTTTTTTTAGAATGTCTGAATAAAAGTATTTTACTATTTTGCCCTTAAAAAAAAAAAAAAAAAAAGACAAAAGCAGACACCTGCTCTTCTTCTTCCCCCTCCCCGGACCCCGCCTACCCCCAGCTCCCCCTCCCCCGGCTCCGGCCTTTCCCCACTGCCCCCCTCCTCCCCCCATCCCCGGCGTCCCCCTTCCCCGGCCTTCCCCCACTGCCCCCCCTTCCAGGCGTCCCCCTCCCCCGGCTCCGGCCTTCCCCACTGCCCCCCTCCCCCGGCTCCGGCCTTCCCCCCCCCTCCCCCCACCCCCGCCTCTCCCTCCCCCGGCTCTGGCCTTCCCCACTGCCCCCCTCCCCGGCGCCGGCCTCCCCACTGCCCCCCTCCCCGGCGCCGGCCTCCCCACTGCCCCCCTCACCCGGCTCCGGCCTTCCCCCACTGCCCCCCTCCCCCCACCCCCGCCTCTCCCTCCCCTGGCTCTGGCCTTCCCCACTGCCCCCCTCCCCAGCGCCCCCCTCGCCCTCCCCCTTCACCTCCACCTCCCCAGATCTGGTGTGATGTTTGGTGCAGATCTGGCGTGATGGTGGCGTGGTGTTTGGTGATGGTGGCGTGGTGATGGTATGGTGGCGTGGGGGTGGCGTGGTGATGGTGTGGTGGTGGTGGTATGGTGGCAGATCTGGTTGGTGGATAGGAAAGGAAAATGATAATATTAAGGAGGGTATTTTTGTCCAAAAAATAGCTTTGTCCATTCAGACTTGCCTCTAAATGGTTTAGAATCATTTTTGTGTCTAAGCGAATAAGAGACATTAAGAGGCAAAAAAAAAATTACCAAACAAGTTTTACCTCTAACCGAATCAGAGGCATGTCCATTAAGAGTTGTTCAGATGTAAACAAACACAGCCTAACTCTTGACTAAATGAAATTTTAATTTTTTAATATACGTGATATGCCAATAATAAATTATTTTTTAAATTAATGAGAAATACATATTTAATACACTTCTTTAATTTGAATTTGTTAAATCTGCTACTAGTATCAGATAATCAATTAATAAACTCTGTCCAGTTATTATATCATTTTATTTATTATAAACTCATACTATATATAAATCATTTAGACCGTAAAGCTATGTTGCACAATTAAATATTAGAAATAAATAACGCTATTTTCAACATGTCAGTTGATGCAAATACTCCATATTATTATTATTATTATTTCAAATTGATAGTAAAAAAGCTACTAATTGGTAACTGCACATTTGTTTCTCCAAAAAGAGAAAATTCCAAAAATTAAAATAAATGAAAGTAAAGTAGAAAGCGACATATTATAGAAAAAATCAGTAACCAAACTATTCATGAAAGACCTCAATTGACCTCATAGCAAAAGCTGTCGTCACCCACCCGATAATAATAATAAAGATTTTCTTAGAATGTGTCTTGAGGCACATTCTAAGCGCTGAAAATAATGCATAATAATATTTATTTATGTATTTGTACTGAATTTAATGTATAAAAAAATAATATACTAGTGAACTCTATATATTGAATTCCGTACAAATATATAAACAAATAAAATTTATTCTTATTTTTTGCGTTTAGTATGTGCCCTAAGAGGACCCTAATAATAATAATAATAATAATAATAATACAACAATAACCACCACCAACCTTTCCACTGCGACCAAGCTGCTTAGCTTTAGGGGATCAATTCCAAGTGGAGTAGAATAATTAATGAATGACTCTCTATCTATGCCATACTGGCAAATTGCCCCATCTGCAACTCTCTTAATTCGTGCATTTTCCTTTGCATAACATGCAAATCTTCACTCTTTTATACTCCTGGTCAAACATAACGTCGGAAACAATTCTACCTGCTGAACATCTTAGTCCGGGCGTTAAAAAAATTGAATAAGTACAAGTGTATATTATTCGGACATAATATTTATTTTAATTATTAAAAAAAAAAATTAAAATTCGTATTATATTTTAATTTTTAATTATTAAAATAAATGATTTACATTTTGTGTACTAGATTTATCTTAAAAAATAGTCATCATGGAAAGGTAAAATACTTTTGATGGTGTACCTTAATATATACATATTAGACTTCAAAATATTATTATGCATTCACTTTTTTTGGTCCACTATTAGGACTACTAGTTTGGCAAGCTGGTGGAAATGGTATGAAACAATTATTATTCTAATCAAGATGTAAGAGAAAGTACTTTCATATAAAGTTACATAATACGATTGAATAAATAATTTTTATACAACTTTATAATATATTTGAGGTAAAACTAAGCATTTCCTCGTTGAAATTGATATCTTTTATTTATTATATTTTTAAAATATATGTTTATCACATTAAATCAATTAAAATTAAACCATTCCATTAAAATTAATAATTTAACGTTCATCAAATTGATTCAAGTTTTTTTTACGTGTGGCACGGTTAAAAACAGAAAAAGATGTCCATGGGAGGTGAAAAGGCAAAGGTAGGGAAGAGAAGACCAAATACGGGGAAGAAAGAAGATAAAACTTGCGTGCTTTTTATTTCAGTTTATATTTATCTAGTCAAGTTAGCCTTGTCATTATTTCTTTTTTTATTTTTCATTCCACGTATGAAAAGAATTGAATCAAGTTAACGGCCTTTCAATTTTCTTAAGAGAATGAATGGTCCGATTTTAATTTAGTTCAATGTGATTATTGCAACTTTTTAAAGTTTAATGATATAACAAATAAAAACTGTCAACTGCAATAGAAAATTCTTATTTCTGCATATTTTGACAATTAAATGATTAAATTTACAAAATGGCCCAACCACTTCATCGTTTTTCCGTAAATAGTCATTTGAGAATTTCATTGAGATATTTTAGGAGCATTACATAAACTTTTAATCATTCTTTAACGGAGAAGTATATATACGAAGACAATATCAGACTTAATTATTAAAAAATAAAATTTAACATAAATTTTTGTAATAAATTAAACTTTTTAATGATTGAGATTAATATTATATCCAATTATAATGTACTTAGACTTATTCTTCTTTAACTCTACAAGATGATTATTAAATCTTTTTATTAAAGGAGAGGAGAAAATAAAAAAAAACTAGTTTCTTGAAGTTGTGTCATAATTTTAATTTCATTTATCTATCTCATCCTTTATTTTTATAATCTCTTGTATATTTTCCCACATATATTTTACGACTCTTAGTTAAATATATTGTTTCCCCCTAATTGCCGCAAATACTAAATTTGTTTAGGAGGTTACAATTACACAGGTTCTCTTATAGAGGCATATTTGCCCAATGCTATAACCCCAAAATGAAAAAGTGCCAAATTAGACTAGTAGTAGTCTAGTACCGGACATAACAATGAACAAATTATGATTACAATTAAAACATAAATTACATGAAAAAATTGAAATGAGACACCACACACACAACACGCAGCTTCTTCAATCGAATGAACCAACGCAAGCAAAAAAATCTGTCAAGACGTGCTAAAACAACGATATCTAATACTTACCAATTTTTTTCAAGAAGAACTAGTCAACAAACCGCCAGCCTCCACCGCTTCTTCATCCAGAAACAAGTCATCCGTTTTCCTGAGAGCCGCGTGAATCGCCACAACCACCAGTCCAACCAGCACCGACAACAATATATTCAACGTAGCGCCGGTCAATAGCAGTAAAACCACCGTAACCACGGACAGAACGATCAGAACCGTGCGATCATCGATCAAGCGGTGGAAAATCACCAGCGGCTCGTCGCGGAGGAAGTAGAGGTACAGCCAAACCGCCATCAATGCTACAAACACGATCAACGATATCGGGTGCCACAATAGGCTCAAAAATAGAACCAATAATACGATGATTACGTAATTCATTCGGAAGTAGCCGACGTTCGTTTTAATCTGTCCGATTGCGTCTCGGAATCCCGACGGTAGGTTGATTGAGTGGATTTGGAGCATTTTTCCCCATGGCCTGCGAGTGCCGAGCCCTGATTTCAGCTTATGTTTTGCTCGGGAGATGAATTCGATGCTTGTGCCTCCCGATGACGACGATGACGTTGGTATTGTGCCGTAATTCGTCATTCTCCGGTGAATCTGGAGTCAATTATTTAACTTCTAATTAGGAGAGAGAATTGAGCAGAATATGAAGGAAACGAGGCGGGGCAAATGAGGGAGCTAGCATTGTATTGAATTAGTTAAGTACACCGCTTAATACCCAAAAATTAAAGACAAAATTAAATATTATATTTATTTTAATTATTAAAAAATAAAATTTAATATTAATTGTTGTATTAGACTTTATTTTTTAATAATTAAAATATATTTTATTATTTATTTTGTCACCAATTTTTATAAATTTAATACTTTTTCATTATTTAATTACTCCATATATATACATTCAGCAATAAGATTCCATATCCACAAGGTCTTTTACACTTCTATTCTATTTTAAATTTAAAAATCACTAACAATTTTGGTATATAGTAAAACTATAGTACAATTTCTCTTGCACTTGTAATTTACATAAATAATTAAGATTTAGGAAGATGATAAATTTATTTATTTATTTATTTATTTTGAGGGGGGGGGGGGGGGGGGGGGGGGGGGGGTTCAACACGTGAGTAGAAAGATTTGAATTGCTAGTGTAAATAAATTGTTTTGGCATAGATTAGTGATTAGATAGTAAAAAAAATTATATTACAAAAAGGTATATATAAATTTTTGTTATGAATAGACAGACATACAGTTAATTATTCATATTAATTTAAAAATTATATTAATATATTTACTTATAATAATTATATATACGTGGACTTATATCGTATTAGTAAAAGAATGGGCTGTTTCCTTGCGTGGACGGAAGGATGAGTGTATGTTTTAACTTTGATGGGGGGTGTATCATCTATGAGTAGATGATAGATAGATACAGGGTGTACTATCTATATGTATAAAATGGTGGTGGGAACCAAACTTGTTGAGGATAAGACCACACCCAACTTCGTCGGGACGGAGATTATATAAAGACGGACGGCAACGTCCAAACGAGGGAGGGCGGATACCTGCTACCACGTGGCTCGCTTGCTTGCTGGACTGAGAGTGATACAAAAGCTGTCACCTCAATTCTATTCTTCTTTTCTTTTCTTTTTTTCTAAATAAAAAAAATCCGTACTTGTACTTGATTGTATTCCGGATAAATAATAAAAATTAATATTTTTACATTATTTTTTAATATTTTTATACAATAATCTTTACAAAGAATATCACTATGAATGTATAACAACGATTAACCGTCGCCATAAATTATACATGTAAAATTTATCGTGTAAAAATATCAAAAAATAATATAAAAATATTAATTTCCTAAATAAATAGACGCATAAACTAGGTGATAAACTTTTTTAACTTCTAAATATGAGTACTTTAATTATAGAGTATTGTTATACATACAAACATAATTTATAAAATATTTAATTAGTACATTATCATGAGTAGACTTTACAACTAACCAATTCAGACACATTCTTTCGTATTAATTTTTTAGTATTAATTTAAACACCATTCTTACTTGCTTATAAGTTGGGTGATGGACATTAATTATTAGCGATAGAAATACTCACTTTTAATATACCACCTTAATACATATGTTAATGTGTAAATACATTTTTTTAGGAAATATAATATATTCACTGCAAGTATGATATTTTATACTCACTTAAAATACCCATAATAGTGAGTGATCCGCAAGAACTAATATAGATAGATGTCAAAATATTAATTCCCTTCCTTCTCCATTTGTAGGACCATAATTATGAAGAAAAAACATATTAAAATAAAAGTCAAATATAAGAAAGAAGAAAATAAATCGTTACGAGGAGGCTTCTTCCCAGGGACTCGCTCGCTTTTCTAGATTCCAATAATTTAATTTGTTTGAATAAATAAATCAACAGGTTCCGGGAGATACCAGTATATAAGTCGTTATATACCTTAATTTTATAAAACAAAATTTATAATAAACATCACTAAATCATATATGTTCAAATATTTTTATATATTCTTTACGGTTAAATTTATCTAAAATCTTAAACATATTAACCCCATCCATGAGGTGAGGTATACAAGTTAGATACCCTCCAAGGGTATATTCCTTTTTCACTATAAACCATTTTTTTATGCACATGTTAATATGTTTTACATTTTACCTGTGCCCTGTTTCTATTTACTCCTCCCCTTCTCACACCCCTATAAATAGATTAAAATAAAAGTCAAACATAGAGAGCGATGGAGGGAGAGGGGGAGAATTTCATTACGTTATTCTTTAGACGGGAAACAGTGTGATTAAATTATTAGAAGTAAACAAACTTCAACTTAAAGGAAAAACTATCAGTAAAGGGTTGCCCCTAAGACTAGATTTTCAGATGTTCACAAGTTTCTACAACTGCCTCCCCATTCAACAATGCTTTCAACATATCCATTCATTTCTTATATTGCAATAACAGAATTACCTTACCCCTTACCTATATATGATCAATATGGTCTCAATTTCTTCAACTACATGCCCAAACAAGAAATTAAGAAGATTCTCAGAAAATTTCATAAAGATGGAGGCATATCACAAATTTCTACATGGCACACTCGAAGCTACCATCTTCCATGCCACACCTTATACACCATCTTTCCCCTTCAATGTAAGGGTACTCTTTTTTCCTTTTTTTTGTCTATATAATTATAACCATTTTGCTTAGAGTACACTTGCAACTCTTAACATTAACTACATGAATGTGTAAATAGACCATTTTAATTATCAAACAAAAATATGAAAATTTCTGTTTTGCAGTGCATATTTGCTAATGGAAAGCCAACCTATGTAACCATCAAAATAAATAATCAAAAGGTAGGATCAACAAGCCATGAAATTGATAGGGTTTGGAATCAAACCTTACAAATTTTGTGTGCTCATCCACCCAACTCAACAATCACAATCACCTTGAAAACCAACTGCTCTACCTTGGGGAAAATCCGCATTAGTGCACACCAGATATTAACTGAAGCAAGTTTAATCAATGGTTTCTTTCCACTCTGCATGGAAAATGGAAAGACAGATCAAGAACTAAAACTGCGATTTATGTTATGGTTTAAACCGGCAGAACTTGAACAGAGCTGGGATAAATTACTCGAAAATGGTGGATTCCAAGGCCTAAAGAATGCTACTTTCCCACAACGATCCAACTGCAGTGTCACACTGTATCAAGATGCTCATCATCACTCTTCTTTTCAACCACCGGTCAATCTTTGTGGGACAGCAAGAAAACTATGGGAGGATGTGTATAAAGCCATCGAAGATGCACAGCACTTGATATACATTGCAGGATGGTCTTTCAACCCCAAGTTAGTTCTGGTAAGTGAAAAAAAGTGTCATTTCTCCCTCAATTTTCCTCTCTTCTTCACATTTCAAAGCTAATGATACTTGGCCGCGCAGGTTCGCGATCCTCAAACAGAAATTCCACGTGCAGTAGGAGTTCAACTTGGTGATTTGTTGAAGCGGAAAGCAGAAGAAGGTGTGGCTGTGAGAATCATGCTTTGGGACGACGAAACATCATTGCCTATCATCAAGAACAAAGGAGTAATGAGAACTCATGATGAAGATGCGTTTTCCTACTTTAAACACACCAAGGTTATATGTAAACTTTGCCCCAGATTACACAACAAATTCCCTACACTCTTTGCCCACCATCAGAAAACCATAACTTTGGACACTCGCGGACACTTGTCTTCAAATAATCGAGAAATCACAAGTTTTATTGGCGGCTTAGATCTTTGTGATGGACGGTATGATACAGAGGAACATTCCTTGTTTAGAACACTCAATACAGAATCCCATTCTCAAGACTTCTATCAGCTAAACCTTGCAGGAGCAAGCCTTCATAAAGGTGGACCAAGAGAACCATGGCATGACGTTCATGCTTGTATTTCTGGGGAGGCTGCTTGGGATGTGATGGCCAATTTTGAGCAAAGGTGGGCAAAGCAATGTGATCCCTCTTTGCTAGTCCCTCAAAGCACCATAACACGAGTGCTTTCTCCGCAGCCAAATCCTACAAGCATCATTCACAGTGAAAAGAATTGGAAAGTTCAAGTCTTTCGATCAATTGACCATGTCTCAGCAAAGAGCAACTTACGAATTGAGAGAAGCATCCATGAAGCTTATGTAGAAGCAATTAGGCGCGCCGAGAGATTTATATATATTGAGAACCAATATTTCATTGGAGGATGCCATTTTTGGGAGAAAGATCAGCACTGTGGCTGCACAAACTTAATCCCAATTGAGATTGCCCTGAAAATAGCAAATAAAATCAAAGCAAATGAGAGATTCGCAGTTTATATTCTTATACCAATGTGGCCAGAAGGAGTTCCAGAGAGTGAAACGGTACAGGACATATTACATTGGACTAGGGAAACTATGAAGATGATGTATAGGCTAGTAGGTGAAGCTTTACAAGAGAGTGGTGAAACAGGGCACCCAAAAGATTACTTAAACTTTTTCTGTCTTGCTAACAGGGAAGAAGAGAGAAATGGAGAGTTCATTCCTCAATACTCACCTCACCGAGCAACGCAGTACTGGAATGCTCAAAAACATAGGAGGTTCATGGTTTATCTCCATTCCAAACTCATGATAGGTATGTACAGGCATGCATTAAATTTCAAAAAATTATTAGTTACTTGTATAATTCGACTCCGTAATCAACTTAAGAAAAACTTACTAGATCATTGCCAAGATGTTAGAAAACATGTTTCAAGTCTAATCATAGCAAGAAATTATAGAATGAAAAATTATAATGCTAATGCAAAGATATGGCAATTCTGATAAACATTTTTGTTTATGAAAATGCTGTTTCCCTACTAAATGCTATGCTTTTTCTGGTGACTTGCTATATATTCTTTCAGTGGATGACACATACATGTTGATTGGATCTGCAAATGTAAACCAAAGATCCATGGATGGCCAGCGCGACACTGAAATTGCAATAGGATGCTACCAGTTGAGCAACGAAGAAGGCAAAATAATTCGTGGCGATATTCATGAATACCGAAATTCATTGTGGTACGAACATACTGGACGAGCTGAAAAAATCTTTCAGGAGCCTCAAAGTTTGGAATGTGTGCGAAGATTGAGTTCAATAGGAGAGCAAATGTGGAAACTTTATTGTGGAGAAGTAGTAGTAGACATGGAAGGTGTTCATTTAGTCACTTACCCAGTGAGGGTAAAAGAGGATGGTCTCATTGAAGACCTTATGGACAAAAATAGCCATTTTCCGGACACAAAAGCACCAGTTAAGGGGAAGAGATCCAAAGTTCTACCACCTCTTTGCACCACATAATGGCGATGAAATCACTACTCTGGCTCACATTTCTTGACACAATTGTCAAATCCTAAATCCCTCGATGTATTGTTTAATCAAGGTAAGGTGGTTAATCCGGAATACATTGAAGTCCAAAGTTATTGGAAATCTTGAATTTTTTATTATAAAAATTCATGATTCTTACATATATTGTATGCATTTTTTTTTATATATTGGTAAATATTAACAACTAATTTAATAAATTTAAACATTTCATGCATTTGTAATACAATGACATATTCTTAGTAGGAACGTTATTTTGGAAGGAGTTCAATTTTAAATAGAAATATTGATGTAGAACAAGATGGAAAGAAGGAATAAGAGTACCTATCTCCGCATAGAATTAATAAAGAAACACAAAAAAAGGCACACAGCTTTAATCTCAAATCAATTCATTCAATAATCTGTCTACAATAATGAGTTTACAACCCTATTTATAATGCTCCTAAACACTCTCCTAATCCAATTTGGACTCTAAAAGATAAATACAAATTAAATGAGATAATTACAAATTATAAAAACTAACTTAAACATAACTTCTAATTGAAATATAAATTTTAATTAAAATCTACTACTATAATAAAACTATCATAATTAAAATAACTCTCATAAAATATCCTACTAAATAATTACATTAATTATCTAATAGTTATTTTTAGCTAACAATACAAAAATAATAATAAAGAATTTATTTTTCCTTTCCGCATCATTCTTCTCTCCTTTGAAAAAAACTTGTCCTCGAGTTTTGAAGTATCGAAGAATAATAAACAATAGCCCAGAAAATACAGTCCAACAAAACATGCGCATCCGACATCTTGTAAGCACAATTTTCGAGAATAACATTGACACAAGCAAATAACTAGATGCACCCTTGAACTCAAATACAGAATTCGGCAAAAGAAAATCAATGTGCTCTACCGCAACTATGTCTTCTTACGTTTAACTTCTTGGTCAACATGATTTATCTCTTACAATGCATTTCCTTCAACGCAAATCACCTTGGAATCTTCAATTATAATACAATATCTTCTACTTCAGCCACTTTAAAATCCTCACAAGTCTCAACATATCAATGTTCTTATTCATGAAGAGTCGCACTGACGCCTTGTATTTTATTTGGAGGATTCAACAACAGTGTGAATATTTATGTTAATGCTCTGATACCAAAATGATGTAGAATAAGGTGAAAAAAATGAATAATAGTACCTATCTCCGCAGAGAATCGGTAAAGAAATACAAAAAAAAAAAGCACACCGCTTTAATCTCAAATTAATTCATTCAATAATCTGTCTACAATAATGAGTTTACAACTCTATTTATAATGTTCCTAAACATTCTCCTAATCCAATTTGAACTCTAAAAGATAAATACAAATTAAATTAGATAATTACAAATTATAAAAGCCAACTTAAACACAACTTCTAATTGAAATATAACTCCTAATTAAAATCTACTACTATAATAAAACTATCCTAAATAAAATAAAATTCTCATAAAATATCCTACTAAATAATTAATGTAATTAGTAGCTGCTTCAAGTTAAGTGATTAAGTCATTTTGTACCCGTGACTCGCCATAACCCATGGACTAGCTACAAGGTATAATTTTATTACTTATTAGACTTGTAATGTGTGATGGGTGTTGACTTGGTTGATTATTTATTTTCTACGTACCGTTTGTTGACTTATTCTACTAGATTTCAATGTCAAGTGTTTTATTTTTGAAAATTTTAATTGTTAAGTATTCATATAATTGTGTTTTTAATTGTATTACATAGTGTTTGTTATTATATTTTGAATTTTAATGCATAAAATTTTTTATTGTCTGAAATACTTTTGAAGTAAAATAAATAATGTATAAATTACACATTGTTAACGACTTGTTATATGAACGCCATGGCGGATGCCTTATCGCCTAGGCGACCATGGAATCATCAATCATGACAGTCAACTACCGACGTGTTTCGCCATGGCGCCATGACAAATAGACTAACAGTTAAATGTTGATTATATTATATATATATATATATAGGGAAAAAGGAAGTATGTGTCTTAGACACACAAGCTTGTGTCTTGTACCTAATACAACGTAGTTTTGATTGAAAAATTGTGAAATATTGAAACAACCATTAATGAAAATAGTAAAATGGCAAAAACACCATTAATAAAATCTCTTAAAATAATAGGACATACATAAGTTTGTGTGTCCAGGACATATACTCCCTTTCTTCATATATATATTTATATATATAGCTTAAATATATTTTATAATGAACTATAACTTTTTTCCACTTCGGTGATTCACCTTTCAATTTTTTCAATCGGATGAATAAACTATTAATTTTTTCCAAATTTGTCCAAATTAAGGTACATGTCAGAAAAATTGGAGATGCCCCTAGTGGGGTCATAGGCAGTTGATATATTAAAAATGGCTGAATATGCAAGGTAAAATTGGCATTTCATGTCATTTTTTTCTTTAAACAATATAATCTCAAACATATATAACTATATTAAACTAAAACTAATAACATATTAAAAAATTCAAAAACAAACTCAGATGAACACGGAAACCCAGATCAATCTAGAACTCCTTCATTCTCAAAAAAAATAAGAAATGCTTATCTTCGTTCCGAAAGAAATTGTTGCTTCGTCCTTAAAAAAATTCTTCATCTTCCTTACAAATTCGAATGAAGAGAACCACAACTTCGCAACCATCACCAACAGTCAAGATCATTCTACCCACCATTAGATGTGATGTTGAATAAACCCAACATGAGTGAGAAAGAAGAATAATAGACCGTAGCAAACCCAACAGATTCGACGTGATTTTGAACAAACAGATTCAATGTTCACTTTCCCCATCCCAATCTAGCAGATTCACTGACCTCTCCCCCAAAAAAGGCGTTCTTCCTCCAATTCCAACAAACAAATCTTGTCGGAATCAACCAATTTTTTTTTACATCATCCGTACATAGCAAACCTTATAGATCAAATCCCCAAATTAGCACACCAGAGTACTACCACTCAAAGTTTGGATCTCACAGAGAAACTTCTAAATTTAATATGCAGAAAAACTTAAGGTTTTAAACCAGATTGCCGGCGAAAGCATAAAATGGTACAATAATACGATTCATAAGGAATCAAATCTAAACCCCAATTAAAACCCACCTCAGAGATCTATGCACAAACATAAAAGTCCCAAATTAATAAATCCTCGTTGCCGCCTCGTCACCGTGCCGCCTTATTGTGCACCGTGTTACCGTGCCATGTCGTGTTGGTGTGCCGCCGTATCTCTCTTGAATAAAAGAAGAGATCGGTTAAGCTTTTTGGTGATGACAATAGATGATGATAATAGTCTGAAGTTCTGATTAGCGAAGAGAAAGAGACCAAAGACGGAGAAAAAAGAAGATCAAAGTTTGGGGATTTGGGTTTGATCGATCAATTTGGTTTGACAGATGGATCATGCTTTCCTTAATTAAAAGGTATAAATTAAAAAGTGAAATGCTCAATCTAGCCTTGCCTATTTTATTAATTTTATCCACATATGCAAGCTTTTGACACATCAGCCGCATAAATCCCACCTGGAGAGGCCACGTCACCAATTTAATGACATGTAGCTTAATTTGGACAAAATTGAAAAAAATTAATGGTTTAGTCGTCTGATTGAAAAAATTAAAAATTGAATCACCGAAATGAAAAAAAAGATGACAGTTGAGAGTAGTAAAATATATTTAAACCTATATATATGAAGCCGTAATGATAATAGCTAAATACATGTTGAGAGAATCTTTTATAATCCTACTGCAACTTGAAAAATGGTAAAGCTAGGAGGTCTAAAATTTTGTCTCAAATGATGTGCATCATTATATTGGTTGAGTACATCTATTGTAATTGACTATATATCATAAAGTATCATTTGTCTTATTTAATGCCACACTATTTGAGACCCCTACAACATTGACTTAAAAGAAAAGGGCTTCGAACTGCCGGCACTTTATTTCCAACCGGAGATCAACAAGCAATATTATACTTACTAATCACATGAGCATATATATATATATATATATATATATATATATATATATATATATATATATTGACACAAGATTAATGTAATAACCACCATATTTCATTATATATACTCCAGGAATGATGACCGATAAGAATTTATTTAATTTGGAAGTAAAATCTACATCCAGATGGATGCCTCAGCTAGACACTTAAAGTTTGACTGAAATTTAAAGAAAGAAAGGAAAAAAGAACTTCATTACCTTTTTCTTGCTCTTTTGCATGTCCAGCAGCTACCATCTTTCAACCTAAATAATTGAGAATATTAGTAGGTGAAAAAAATTACATGTTCAAAACAATAATGATTTTCTCTGACCAAGCACATATGGGATAGACAAACAACAGCTGGAAAAAGAAATAACTTAAAACAAAATTGATTTACACAAGCACTTATGTGGTGAATGCAAAACTAACAGAGACTACTTTCAGAGTATGTCAAAGGCTATTATAATATTGACACTCTTATTGCTTCATTTTCAATAGAGCATGGGTAGATATGCAGTTACACAATGAGTCAACCACTCATTCTGCTACCATTTTCTATATAGCATTGGTGGATATTCGGTAGAAGTAGGAATCACATCAAGTAAATACATTAACAGCCTGGCACAATTTTTTTCTAAGAACTTCTAATGTTAGGAAAACATGACTTACAGACACTTCATTCTCTTCCACCAATGTCTGAAAGTATCACATCTTCTCTTTTCCAACTTACATGGAAAATTTTCAGTTCAGCATTCATCTAGTACTTGAACCAGCCTATCTAACAGAAGAACCATTGCTAATAACAAATTTGTCCAACAGAAAATGAACACGCAAAACAATTATGCCACTTGATATCTATCTGTGGCATTGGACTTCCTTATGCTAAGCAAAATTCACTTTTCCTACAGCTCCAACTCTACTAGGAAATTCAGCATGTGTAGTAACATCTCTATCCACGGTATTTTTTTTTCTCCTACTGTGTTACTAGGGAAACACCTGCAACTGTTACTACTTCTGAAACCACATTTTGATCTTAATGGTTATATCCTTGAAGCTCCTCTTTACTATATTCTTCCATCAACAGAGCTCTAGCTATTCCATATTCCTAATAAATAGCTACGGAAAAACAAAGGATTTTCAGTTGCATCATCCGAAATCAGAACAAATTGTATCAATGCAAACGACGTAATTAGGAGCCAAACAAAATTTGCTATCACTTGATCTAACCAATTAGTTGCTTGAAGTTAACTTCTGCTTCCCATTCCCTCCAAGTCTATGAAATAAAGCAAGGATATCTTTTACCGAAACTAAAGAATCCATTAAGGATAAGCTACAAGTCTTCAACATAAGAATCTCAAGAATCCATTCAAAAACTTCGCACATTCGATAGAACCGTCTCATGTTGCAACACAATAACACACTAGCTTCTTCTGTAATGTTTCTCACAGTTCAACAATTGTTCAGCAGCCCCAACAAAATGACAAATATCAGCAAATGTTGTGAAAGATACCAGCTAGTCCTTTTCTATATGCTTGTTTTTCTACGGGATTTAATGTTTTTGGAAGTTCCAAAAGCACCAATCGCACTTGGGAATCTTGTTCGTCTAACACCAATTTATTCAAACACAGTTTAATAATTTAATCAACTCACAAACACGTTTGGGGCTCAAATGCAACACACCAAAAATGGTGCACTCCAAACACAAACAAATGCTACTGCTCTAAACGCAACAAACACTGCCACTTCGAACACACCAAACGTTAGCAACTAAACAAACTCATATAGAGAGGGGACACATCTATATAAATAGCTAACATAAACCAACCATCTGAATCCAATTTGCTGTTAGTGACAGTAACAGGTGTTTACATACTGTTTAATCCACTAATTTTACGATCCCAAAACTACCTTATTCGAGGTGTTATACATATCCTTGATCTTGAAACTCCTACAATTACGCAAAACAGCAAGCAAATCCTACCTATCCTTGAGAATGATGTTACAACTGTCAGTTGAGGACCAAGTAAAATCCAACAGGTTTTCAGAAAACTGTGCCATCGTAAACAAAGTGAAAGCAGCAACCACATAAAACAAAAGAAGACTAGAAAGAGAGGACCTGAACCTACGTCTCAGTAATAAACAAGAAGCTTTAACAGCTATATAGCAGATTAGCATATCCCAAGCTCCATTTTGTCCCCTCTCTACAGCTAGTTATAATTTGTATCTAATCAAGGAACTACCCAACCACCACCAGAGAGACGACCAGAGAACGAATCTTTGAAACTAACTGTCAGTAGCAAAACTGGACAATACATAGTAGAACCTATCTAGGTTGTTTCATCATTAGAGAGGGAGGGTTTGGTAAGCATATCAAGGACAACATCTAACTTAAAAGAAGGGGGGGGAGTGAACCCTAGAAGATTAAAAACAACTTCCCACATATAGAGAGATAGAAATGGGCAGATGAATCTAATTCAAAAGTTAACAACCACCCAAGAACAGAGACAAAAAAAGTTACCACATTAAGTGCAATTTCTAGCTTGATAAATTACAAACATATAATTCAGGACCCATTGACCCATATAACAGAAACAGAATACTTGCCTATGATGTCCAGGTCAGAAGTCGGGCCCTCTTAAAAAAGGCACGCGCGCCATCCTTCCATCCAATGTTCCAAGCTGAGATCAACGCATAAAGAAGTAACTTGTCCAGCATGCTGGTGGCCAGACAACTTGACTACTGAACTATATTGCAGAGCTACAATCAAATGAACAATTACATAGAAAAAAGGGGCACTATAACAAGAGACACAGGACACTGCATAACCACGGTCTACATGGCTGAATACAGATCAGAAGTATCTGTTGTAATACTTAAATCTCATAACCCAACAAGATGAATATAGGTTTGCAATTATGGCTCTTCGTATTCTTAAGGCATATAAACCATCAGATAAGACAACTCGTCCAGAGGTTACCCAAAGATATGTAATATACGGCACGTTAAATATGCACTACTGATGTGTACTATCAGGCAGAACAATGTAGTTCACTTTTGGAGGTAACGACACAACTTAATAGAGCAGCCTCCGACAAGCAATCAAAACTTGAATCATAAAGCCTCAAATCCCATTCCAGTTTTCAACACAGTAATCTAAATCACAATTCAGCCAAAAGGTTTCTCTTACTGACATGCGTCATGACCAGATACTTGTATACTTCAACCAAATTCATAAACATTTTTTGACCTGTTCACACTCCACATCTTTTCGTGGCTGGTTTTGCAACTAAGACGAACAGCAGCAACAAACTTAAAGCCATAAAGCCCTTAGAATACAGTTTAATTCTATATGTCACGCAGAGCAGTAACAGCTGTGTCTCCCACCCTTCAAATGCCGCCTTAAACCAAAGGAGCTGCAACTTGTAACAATGCTCAAGGCAACTAACTAATTTTGTATTTACAGGTTCAACGTGCAGAAAATGCTAAGGTATACCTAGTTTAAAAGCCACTAAAACCAATTATCCTCCCATTCAAGATGCCATTGTATCCTGTCTATTAGATCCAAGCAAAACATAGAATTAAAATACAAATGTAGGAAACACAACCCACTAAGAACCTTCAAACAACTATAGAAACCTGATGACTTGTAACTCCACATCACTACTTTGACAATGCAACTAACATAGTCAAGCAAAAATATCAAATAGCACCATTTAGAATTGTAGCTGGACAAGCACTCACCCCATCTATTCTTCAACTATAAATCTTAATGACAATGATTACACGAGTACCCAACCAATGGCAGTCCTCCAAGTTTCCTAGATGAATATTCTTTATTGTCCTTACTAAACATCTAAAGCTTTGGAACTCTGTGGTCTCCAAATTAATACAAACTTGAGCATCTTTGAAGCTGACAACAGTAGAAACTCCACAATTTATGCATTGGGATCACTTTCATTACAATCGATTTCATCCACAATAACCAGTACTACTTCCCAGCTCACATCTCGTGACAACTCAATTAAGAAGACTTTTCTGAACAAATAATGTCAAGAGAAATTTTCTTAGAAGACATGAAATTAAATGAAGAGCTCACTAATGAAACCAAATAGCTTCCAAAAAAAGTTCTAGTATTCAAGATATATCAATTTGAGCATTGGGATCACTTTCATTACAATCGATTTCATCCACAATAACCAGTACTACTTCCCAGCTCACGTCTCGTGACAACTCAATTAAGAAGACTTTTCTGAACAAATAATGTCAAGAGAAATTTTCTTAGAAGTCATGAAATTAAATGAAGAGCTCACTAATGAAACCAAATAGCTTCCAAAAAAAGTTCTAGTATTCAAGATATATCAATTTACCATTTCAAATAGAAATTTAACCATTACAAGATGTATCAAAAACAAAAAAGGGTCAATGGTATGACCAATAAAAGCAACAACCATTAATACGTAAATCGAGAAATATTCAAATGACCAATAAAAGCAACAGCCATAAATAGGTAAATTGAGAAATATTAAAATTACCATGAGATGCTTTGTAACTAGGAAAGGAATACATGGTCTTAAGTTTAGTAAACCAGCCCTAATACATATATATAAAGTAGTCAAGACAAACAACGGAGTTCAAATGAAAGACTACTGATATGAAATGCAAACAAAAGAAGGATCATACACTTCAACTCCATTCTATACTGGACAGCAAACAAACAAGTAAACGAAGATGCTTCTTTTCTGCTATTCATGGATAAATCCATCAAGGTCTCAACGACGAGTCATGCGATGTTTCTCAAGTCCTTCCCAAGAACCCGAACCAGAACCAGAACCATACAGAGGACCCTTGTCAGCAGCACCCTAACAATGTAGGAACATTAACCCATTAAAATTTTACCGCATATAACATCATGTCTAATAATAAAAATTCAAATAGTTATTAGCATCCATACCATATGAACCCCATATCCATTGCCATAAGGTGCATGGAAACCTCCCTCAGAGTTGCTGAGATTCATCCCATATGGTCCACCTATAGCAGAAATATACAAACATAAAAGTATTTAGAAAATCAACAGATACCTGAGAGCTGTTTCAGATGTGCTGTATTGCACAATTGCTAGGAGTCTAACTTTAATAAATAGAGCGTGTTTACGCATTGATTGCTAGGAAGATAGAATCAAACACAACAACAAAAGAGGTGGAAGACTACCCCAAATATTCCAGTCCAGAATGGTTGTACAAGTCCATAACTTGCCTATTGGTCCCTCCACCTCCCCATCAACCAAGAGGAGCATAATGATAAATTTAACTTTAATGTGACATCTTTGCTACTAATGCAGGAATGTGGAAGTCATGTAATGTAAAAATTAATGATAGATTAACCACGAAAGCATTTGAAGGAATTGTAAGGAGTCAATAGCTTTCCAAGTATAATACATTTTTCCAACTCCGATTTAACTGTAGTCACGACATTGATATTCCTTCAAATTTTCACTCTTCCACACAGCCCCTGAACAAGATCCTCTTTTGACCCATTAAAGCGCAACTTGCAATCTTTCTAACCCATAAAACCCAATAAAATAAAGAGTGATATGGTTCGAGTGAAAGGAGATAATAATCAAAAGAAAACTTGCCCTGGACTAGGCTAAGATCATAAGACAACTTTGATATATGTTAATATTACTATGTCACGACTGAAAGGAAAGCAAACTCTAAAATGTTCATCATTCAGTGTGTAGGATGTGTTTATGATGCCCACACTGTAATGGAAAGAGAATGTAATAGCTTTCACCTGTATTGCTGATGTGGAAATTAAAAAGGACAATTTATAAACTAAACTACATAGTAAATCGAATATAATGTTACTTAGTTCTATACAACATTTGTTTTTTGATAACATGACATATGTACATTTCATACTGCATATAAAGGAGACAATACATCATTCATATCAGACGACTCAACGAATATGATAAACAAGACGTTCTCTCTTATACATGTAAGCAGGCATTGCAAAAAAATAAAGTGAGGTAAATACGATAGCATTACCAGCACCCCATGGTCTAACATCAGTAGTTGCACATTCAGCACGAAGTTTTTCAACTTCACGTGCCATAGACACCAAGTTCTTCTCCATTGCTTGTCTCTGTTCCATCAGCTCAATGTTTGCCTTTCTTTCATAATCAATAGCAGTTCTGAAATCCAATTATTTGTGTTAGCAGTATATGACCTAAAATATAAATTAATTATTTACTAAACACCAAATTCATCATATGCCGGATATAGTAAAACAAACGGATAACAGAAACCTGGCGCGCATAAGCTCCTGGCGCAGTCCATCAAACTCAGCCCTTAAAAGGGGAATCTGCTTGTTATCATCTTGCAGTTTCCCAAGGTCTTTTGTGAGAGTCTGAACTTGTGCAGATAGATCCTGCTTAATGGAATTCAACCTCTGAACTTCAGCGCGGAGTTGTGCAGCCTCATTTTTCAAAGGTTCGGTAGCACGAAGATCAGCTTCCAGCTTCAAACCTCTCTCAATAAGCTCTCTTGAATGAATTTCTTGTTCCGCATGTATGTCAGCGATGGCAAGATTCATCCGATGAAGTTCTTCCTTAGCAGCACCTAACTCTCGCTGCAAAGCAATTCGATCATCGACTAGTCTCCGATTTTCACCGAAAAGCCTGCGGATTTCAAGATGTTGCATTTCAAGTTCTTCTTCCAACAAAGCAGGATGGGGTGGTACTGGTCGAGGCAAAGGGCCCCGAACAACAGGTCCTTCTGGGAAAAATCCACGGCGGTTGTCAAATGCCTCACGAGGAATGCGATTTCTACCCGCCATTGCAATTTAGCCTACTCACCAAAGAAAAAGGAAAAAGAAAAATAGAAACAGAGGTAATTTTAGAAAGATACCGTGTGATATCAAACTGAAATATTGTAAAGTTATCATTTTTATTTAAGTAGTGCAAAAATTATTAAATTTGGATATTCTCCTTTCTTTTTTTGAATGCCCTAAAACAATATCACCTTTGAATTTTCAATTGCACAAAATCTCGTAACTTTTTTCCATGAAAGTGTCCCAATAGAGTCACCTCATAAACACCAATTTTAACAAATTCAGTTATGGAGGGATTCAATTTGGAATAATGAAAATTATATAACTTGAAACCATTTTCTTTTGCTCTTCAATGAGTGAAATGGTGACAATTAAATAAGAATGAAAACAAGTACTACCTTGCTCAATTAGTTTTTATCATAGTTATTTACAATCCTAATTATGGCACCTACCCGTTATTAGCTTGTCATTATTGAATTGGTGATAGAAGTTATGTTAATTTTATTTAAGAAACAACTAATAGTGTCTTGTACAAGTAACTGAATAAATATGCTAAGTTTATTTATATATGAAAAACAGAAAACAAGAACACAGAAAATTATTCATTACCTCAACAAATAAAAGGAAACCAAAAAACAAGTAAAAAATAAAATGAAATTAGATTATCTTCAATTCTTCCCTGACCCAAAAAAAAATAGAATTTTCACTAGTTGAGATAAAAGCGGTGACTCCGTCTACTAGCTAAAACCATGATTTTTTATTATTATTATTAACAAAACTCATAGTTTTACTTTACCTCGATTTCCCTCGATCGTGGAGGGTTATAAACAGCTAAATACAAACCCTAGTCTACAAAAGCGATATATACAAAATAATTGAAACTAAGTTTAAGAATAACCGAACAAAACCCTAAGTCGGGAATTTCTGACTAATAATAGTCAAGAAAAAAAAACAAACGGTATGATTCAAACCTTTTGCAGAGTAGATGAAGATGATCGAGAGCCCTGAGCTTTTTGTCCCTGAATCCGTAGTACTCTCTCTCAAATAGTTTCGGTATTTTAATATGTGTGTGCTGTGTATATATCCGCCGCCTATGCCTGGTGAGCAAAAAGTATGTGTTCGGGGTAAAATAGGTTAAATCGTTCAGGAGAAATATTATTTTATACTCCGCTAGCTTAGCTAGACAGAAAATTTCTAGAGTTAATTATCGAGTATGTATGATTTCGATCCTTAATAATAGCAGCTCTGATAACCTTAAAACATTATAAAAATTAAACAAGATTCTAATTTAATAAATTTATCTCTACTGTGTATTGTTAAGTCATTATTTATAAATATATCTCTATTTTTTTAACAAAAAAATAAATAATTTCATACAATTCACACCAAAGTCATGTACCATTTTATATCCGTTGGAGTTAAATTGGTATTGTATTCACATATCAAAATATTTAGAACGAAAAGAATCATAGTTTTAATAAAATTAAAATAAAAGAATATTAAATTATTACGTTTGTTCGATTATAAGCATTTATAAAAATAATGTTTGCAGCATTTAAAATTTTAACAATACTGTATTATTTTTAATTCGTTACTTTTTTATTTTTGTAATTTAAATTAATTATGTTTGGCATAAATTATTTATAGACTAACAAAAAATTTAAATGTTAGTCTAAATGAACCAAAAGTTCACTTACCAAACATACACTTTTCTACGTTTCAATAATTTATGCGGCTTTTACCGTACATACGGTGGGACGAAACTCGAAGTATAGAGCGTGAATTTAATTTTGTTCCGAACAAAGTCATTAAACCGTACCGACAATATAAATAATAACTTATTATGTTAATTATTAAAATAGTTAATTAAATATAGATAAAATATTTAATTATGATTTTAAGACAATAGTTATAATTATTAAATATTTATTTGAATCATAAATGATTGAATTATATATTTTAGGTTCCTCCAATTAATTATTAAGTTAAACATTTAAAATAGCGTATAAATTTATTTAGTTATGATTATGATAAAATAATTATTTTAATTTGACTTAAGTTAGTAATAAAATTCTACATTGGTGTTTATATCGATAAAATTTGCTTAAAATTATAATATAAATAAAAATATGTAACTCAAGTTTTCATAATTATAACAAATTCACTACAATTTTATAATTATTATTTAAAAAAATACACATACTATTAATACATTTATTTGATAAAATTTCTAATTTGTATGAATTTGATTTAGTTAATGCATTAATTTAATAATAAAATTTACAACTAATATGAATATAATTAAATTACATGGTATATTAAAAGATATTTTTTATATTTTAATATCTTAAAAAATTATAATAATAAATTATCTTATATAAAATTTGTTAAAATATATTATCTTACATAAATTTATGAGAATAAAATCTTGTAATAAGTTTGATAGACTCAAAAATAAAAATTCTTTTAAGAAATTTCTTTTCCAATAAGAGAGATAAAAACTAAAAACACCTTTCCTTTTCTAACTTTCCAGGCTCTATGACATTGATGCAGGGAGTAATAATTTTTTCAACAGAAGTAACATCACTGTTCCCGTGTACCAGAAGTAACATGAAAGTTACTAGGCTGATTTGGTCTCAGCATCAGGAACCAATGGCAACCTGTAATACAAGCCTTCAAAACACGCGAGTCAAATTTATTTGCTCCAAGGGCGACCACCACCATAACCCCGACCACGATCTCGGATACCCCCATGACCTGTGTTTAATGACGAACAAAATCAAGCTTTAACCGTAGATGCCAATTAGGTTTTAATCAAGAAAATTTGTCAAGTGAACAAAATGATGCTTGAGGGGTTTATTGCATAGTGCAAACATCAGAGGTAAATTGCAATTAACCCGAAACAAAACATTCATTTGGGGGCCAACTATTATCTTCTGTAGTGGAACAATTCTAATTTCAACATACCAGCGTCAAAAGGCTCTGTCAAACACTCAAGAATCATTCAATTTTTTTGTCGGGAATCTATTTGTGACCAACATTGTACAACTTTTAGAAGAAGTTGAGACATGTAACATTGGAGTCAAAAATACTACTGGCATTAGATGATATTAAAATATTCGTTCCTGTGTTTAATGGAGTGTTGAGAGGCAAGAAATAACCAAATGGGAGGTCTAACTCTGGTCTATTTTGAAAACTGTAATCCCCTGAATGGCACGGGTAAAAGTTTAGAGAAACTGACACATAGTGCACTCAACCAACCTGACGGGGGAGGGGGTGCACCACGCCCCATTGCTGCCAACTCAGGGCTGACCTTCTGCCCAGCCTCCTCAAGGATCGTCATAAACTCTTTTGCAAATCTGGCATTTGCAGCTGTAAAGAAAGTATACGCTGTTCCTTTGGCCCCAGCCCTTCCTGTCCGACCAATCCTATGAACATAATCCTTGAGAGATCCAGGAAAGTCATTGTTGATCACATATTTAACGTCTACAATACACAAATAATAAGTTTTAGAAAAGTATAACACAACCACACCCATAATAAGTAATCTTATATAAAGCTCTAGACATAATTTAAGGTTCAAAACCACCTCCTTGTAATTTGCAAAAGGATGCATCACCCACAACTGCTCACAGTTCTGAATTCATTAACAGTTCTACAGACCTAATAAGAGATACCAAAAATCTTGCACCAAATATAATCCACTGATCACCAAATAAAATATCAGAATATATAATCAAACCTTAAATTGAAGCTTAAACAAAATATCCTCACCAAGAATACATAGTGTCAGGAGAATATTGTAGATAAATCATAAATGATAGTTGCCAATAACATGTTAAGGTAGAAAAAAGGTAACAACAGAGTGGAAACATAATGAATGTAAAAGCGAAAAAATGGTGATGCAACCTGAAAAGATGAATTACGATGGAGAGTGACCTGAAACTTTCGGTAGGGGAGTGAAAAACAAATGAGCAAACCTTTCAAAAGGTATCTCAATTATGACTTATGAATGAAAAGGATAAATAATTATAAATCAAGGAAAAGTTCCGCTACAATACATGGTACCTATGAGTTTGCTCACTGCATATTAAGTGAGTGTAAAAAATACACGAAAATGTGAAATGTGATGGAAAGAAGACTGAAACTTTAGTTAGCATAGTGTACAACAAATGTTGAATTCTTTTAAAAGTTCTAAATAAGTTATTTAACTAGGGAAGAAGACAAATACTTAGGGATTATAGAATTTGCTCTAATGAATGATGTATCTGAGCATATGAGGTTGAATTTGCTCTATGCACTAGTGAATTTTAAAATCTTCAAAGTTCCTGCTCCCTCCCTCTCTATCTCTCTCTCAGCCACACACAGACACAAGAAGATCAGATGAAAGGAGTGATGTCAACAACTATGAAAACAAGTTATCACAATTCTCGTAAATACAACATAAATGCATATGCAATAGATGAAAAAGCAGAGCACATTCAAATGATTATATTATGGCCAGGTGACGTCATACCAAAGTTATCGGACACTCTCGTTAACCTAACGAATCGCGTATTAGTACCAATACTCTAAATTTAACGTACTAAAAAAAGTTATTTGTTATTTAATCTATGATTGCACAAATATCGATATTATAACTTAGTATTGGATACTCAAACATTACATTTTTACTAAAATATTAATAAAACAATCAATTTATTGATTAAACTAAAAAAATTCTATAAAACTTAGATTTATTAGATTTAGATTATAAGAGAATTCCTAAAATTCTGAGAACCCAGTCCCTTTCTGCTCGACTCTTGTCTCCGTGAATGGAGAGAGCAGGCCAGCCATCCATTCGTAGCTACCGAGTAATTTGATCACAACCTTTATTGGTGTCCATGAGTATCAAAATTCGGCTACCGTCCATTATGTCCTCTAGCAACTTCACCAATCTAAATTTATTAAAAAACATAAGTTTTGAAGGGCCAGAAACAGTTGATGATATTACATCAAAAGGTACAAAAATATCCAAGAACAAAAAATAGAAAATAAAAGATCAGCCTACTTATTGTATTTCTGATTCTCAGAAACGATGTCAACATGCTGACGAATTGCATGGTTAGCTTTCAAATCTGGTGACCCAATAATCACCTGTGCAAATTCCAATAAGAGAAATGATAAAACAATAAACACATACCTTTAAGTTGAAACTCGATTATAAGACTCCAGAAGTTTACCACACACCAGAATTTTTATTTCCAGCATTGTGAATAGAATCACAGGCTTGTGGATAGACGTGTTTATTACTTCTAGTAAAGAAAGAGCCTATTTAATGGTCCAAATAATGAAGCAAGGGCAGAAGATGATTTATAGATTTGCATGAATTGCCAATAACTGGAAGGGGGAAATCACTATTGACAAAACAGTGCCTCGAATTAATACTCCCTCCATCTCAGGATACGTTTTCTCTATTAATTTTATGAGTACTTCTACACTTACCTTTAAATTTTTCCCACAAACCTTACCCTCATAAAAAACAAAGAAATATGGCCCCACCTCATTTGCAAAATACAAATAAAATAGGACCCTAACAGGTAAGGTTTTAAGGTAAATCTAGACTTTTCCTAACTTTATTCATCAAATTAATCATTTTTAAAATTAATAGGCACCCTAATACAAAACAGGCAACAGCTATAAAATACGTGTAAAATAGACCTGTTAACAAACGGACTGCTTTAAAACCAATGGACTACTTTAATACCAACTGGCAGAAAACGGGCTGGACGAGAAAGGCCCTTTTTAATGGGTTTAAACTATATTGGGCTCAAAGCCCAAGGTAAACAGGCCGGATGGCCCCACGGTTCCCCCACTTTTGATCTATGTTTTGTTAGTCTTCTCATTTGTGGGGATTGGATTAATAGCTAATTCGTTGAATTTATGATGATAAATACAATCTCGGTTTTAAATTATAAAATTATTATTAATTTTTGTAAGTTAATTTAAAATATTTTTAAATTTAAAATTATCACTAACCAATAAATCTTACAATGAGTAACACTTTTTAGATAATTTATTTTCATCAATGTATTGGATTAAACTAAATAAATTTATATTAATTTTAAATTTAAAAATATTTTAAATTGACCTCAAAAAGTCAATATTAAAGAGGATACACTGATTTTACCTTTAAAAGCATTTTCAGATAAGTATTACAGAATGAAGGACAATAATTAAATAAGGGTTCCTAATTTATAATCATAACACTTGTACAATAAGAATGGGAATTGGGGTGGGAGTTCAATAGGATGTTCAAATTTTCTGTACGAATCAATCGGTTTGGTACGAAAAAGATCAGTCTTATATCGGTTCGGTATATCCGAATCAATCGGTTTGGAGATCGGTATTAACTGGACTGTACCGGTTATACTGATTTTTTATATTTTTTTAATTATTATCATTATTATTAATAAATAATTAATAATAATATTTAAAAAATAATAATAAATATTATTATTATTATTATTATTAAAAATAAAAATAAAAATTATTATATTTCGATAAAAACCAATACCGAACCGGTATCGGTACCAAATTTTGTATAATTTCGGTATATCGGTACCGAGTTTTGTATAATTTTGGTACCGATTCTGTCTGGTTCAAAGATTTGATTTTTACCAAATAAATACCCCTGAAGTTCATATATGGAGATATAGACTCGTGGTTTCTGATTTATTTATTTATTTATAAAAAAGAAAAAAGAAATTGTCATGGGGCCTCTGCGAAAAGCACACAAAACGACTATCTGACTCATCATATCCATAACCACAAAGATCCTCAAGAGATATATAGTATTTGGAGTATAAAATTAATAGGAATAAAGGGAGAAGGCAACATTTCAATATCAGCATCATCTCAATGGAGAACAAAACCCCACATGCAATGCATGCATGTATATTCACTAGTGTTAATTGGAGCAACTGGGTCCTTACATGCAAATTAAGAAATGGATATGGCTTTCGTTAAGAACCTAGTCAGGCTGGTTCGTTAAGTATATATGTGGCCGGGCGCCAACCCATCACACCCCCAAAGATAGCGATGAAATATTCTTTTTTTTACTTTAAATAGAATTTAACATATATAAATAATAATTAACTTCTTCCTCGTCCTCTAATAATTAAATGTAGCTTGATGAACTGAACCTACACGCACGCAAAACAAGTTTTGTGCTCAAAGACCCTTACACTGTAGTAGTAGTGGAATATTAATAATCATGCTTTTCGAATAGCTTGATACTTATGTCAGATTATTTTAATTTAATATTTTCTTATGTGGCGTCGTCTACTATTTATGAACTTATTGAATTTATATATTGTATTAATTTGATCACCTTATTTATGAATTTGGTAATTATGTGTCCATGAATATTATTACTCATATTATTTTGGCATAATGAGTTATAGAGTTTCATAATCTTGATAGACGATTTTGATCCTTAACTATTTTATAAATAAAATATTAGAATTTGGTCCTAATTCTGATATCAAAAAATTTATACACCACCTACACATTCATGCTAATATCGAGAGAGACAATTAAACACTTTCACCCTTAAGTTCAAAAGATCACAATTACATATAAAATGTCTTTTCTTAATTTATGTAAGTACATAATGTAATAATTAATTTATTTTATTTTATTATATAAAATAGCACGATCCCAATATAATTTTTTACAACTTATTCTTACAATGAAGACATGTTCTTTTTCATATTTTTAATTACTCGTCCATTTCAAAATTATATTTACATTTATAGGAAGATTACTTTTTAAGAAAAAAATTATTTTTTTGTATAAACTTATATCTAGTATTGGTCAGAAATGTAGTAGAGGTATCATGTTAGTACACGGTCACTTAAAGAACAAAAGTAATGACATATTGAATTTCATACCACTTTATATATATTTTTAAAAACAATAAAAAATACATATATCTCATATTTTGTAAGTGAAAGACAGAATGGTGTGAAGTTTTCATGCAAGTATTGGATTTGGGTCCATAATTTTCATGCAAATATTGGATTTGGATTTGGGTCCATTTCAATTATGCTAGTAAAAAACGTGTGAAGTTTTCATAATGTAAACTGTAATTACCCAACTGGCTATGTGGGTAGGCATGCACAATAGGTCGGCTTGGCCTGATCCGGTCTGGGCCTGTCAGGCCTTGACCGTTGGCCAGGTCGGGCCGGACCTTTGACTTTTGGTCTGCAGGCCAGGCCGGGCCGGGCTTGACGCTCAAAAAGGGGGCTTGTTGAGGCTTGCAGGCCAGGCCTTGGGCCAAGCCAGGGCAGTCCAGTCCGATTCGATTCATTTCAACAATTTTTTTAGTAATTTTAAATATTATTCAAACACCAATTAAAATTTTAAACTTAATTAATGTATTAATTAAAAATAATGTATTACAAGTTACAGCTTTCAAATTACAATAATGAAAATTATGTTTTTTATTATTATTTTGCAAATGACTTTCTAGTTGTTACTCTGACGCCCCCAAATCTAGGCCCACACAGCCCAAACTTGAGTCGTCAAAAGACTACAACAAAATTATTACAACAAAGCACAACGTACAACAATACAGGGTATAATAATACACAACTAAGTCTTCACTATTATTGCCACACTATTTTATAACACGTGAAGACTACGACAGCTATTCCTCAGACTCTCACTCCATTCCCCGGCTAGACCCTGTTACGTTTTCATCTCCTGTAATGGAACAAAAGAAAGGGTGAGCTCAAATAGCCCAGTAGGAAAAATCATGACTAAGATAATGACGAATAATTTATCATTAGCCTTCAACAGTTGAGTTCTTGATAGAATACAATAGACTACAAGGTTTATATCAAAAACTGCAGTTAAATTCTTAAACAACGTTCAGATCAATAATAGCAGCGGAATGAGCAATCTATTAGAAGAATAATGCAGACTATAATATTCACTCGCTTCTCTTTTTAGTAAAAATATCATCAACTTTTATCATCTGAAATACCATTAGTCAAGATAATACAACTTCACAGTTCCTGGTCATAATCATGCAGATCAACAATTCATCTTTGCACTACGGGCCAAAGACATTCAATATAACACCAACGGTCATGATTATACCAGATTCAGCCTTTGGTCATAATCATACCAACCAACAGTTCATCTTTGCACTACGGGCCAAAGACATTCAATATAACACCAACGGTCATGATTATACCAGATTCAGCCTTTGGTTATAATCATACCAACCAACAGTTCATCTTTGCACTACGGGCCAAAGAGAACATTCACCACGTGCCATAAAAGACACCGAACAGATGTATCGCCTTTAACCTAGTATATCGCCTTTAACCTATCATCTGTTCAACAATTATATCACATCTGTGCCCCCGGCCACAGATATTCACAACAGCTTGATTTTTGATGATTAATACAAATAACAGTGATACAAATGATGAACAGAAGAACAGGATAAACAATAAGTATCAGAAGTTTACTTTGTGCAGATTCAAATAATGTCCAAATTGTCAACATGATGTGGAGTGAAATTTAAAAATGATATTCAAGATCCACAGTTCAGAATAACGGTTACAGTTCAATAGAAAGGTTCACGTAAATAGGAAGGTTCAGTTGAAATAATGAAGTTCAACTATTATGGAACATATAATATTTTCAGGAATTATAGAAGCAATAGTTCCATAATAAGTTTCGATTTAGGAGTATGAAAGAAAATAATATCCCTTACCGTAGCAGGTTTGATTTACGAAAGGTGAAGGAAATTAATATCCTTTACCATAGTAAGTTTGAATAATGGAAGATGAAAAAGATGGTATCCCTTATGAGTATAAAGGAAAATGATATCACTTACGAATATGGAATAAAAGTGTCACGTGATAATTCGTGTAGACAAATTATTTCCACACGAGACAAATAAAAAGGGTTATTCACCAACAGGCGATAATCTGCACCGTAAGGTTATTCCCATCAATTTGAATACGAATAGTTATTCACCAAACAGGCGATAATCCGCGCCGTAAGGTTATTCCCATCAATTTGAATACGAAGAGTTATTCACCAAACAGGCGATAATCCGCACCGTAAGGTTATTCTCAAAGATTAATAAGGAATGAATACAAAAGGTTATTCACCAACAGGCGGTAAACCGCGCCGTAAGGTTATTCCCACAATTTAATACATGGAAGTAAATGGCACAAGAAAGAAACGATATTATTTTCGAGAATCAAAGAATGATAATCCCTTCAAGTAAGAAAGAAAATAATATCCATTTATGATGATGAAAAGAATGATACCCCTTACCGTAATAAATTTAAGAGTGTGAAAAGAATGATATTCCTTACCTTAACACGTGACTGGATATTGATTTAAATGAGGTTGATCAACCTATATATTTATAATATAAATTAGTAATTACCACATATAAATTTCAAAGTGTATGATAACTCGTATATTATGAACTATCAAAATTATATATATTTAACATAATTTTTGTAGTATAATATAATAACTTTAGAATAGTTTTTAAAATAATATTTCAAAATAAATCTTCCAAAGAAAGCTTTTAAAAATGAATCTTCTAATAGAAGAGTCTTCTAAAGGAAGATTTGTGAATACCGCGAAATATAGGAATTTATGAAATTACTACTCTTTAATAAAAGACTTACTTGAAAAATTCCTGCACTCCTTTTGGCTTTCAAACTCTCAAAATAACCTTACTATTCTCAGAGAAAACTCATAAAATTCTTATAGAAAAATTTTATGTTTTAGGTGTGATTTTTCTATTCAGCTGAACAAGCTATTTATAGGAGAAAATAAGGCACTATGCGTGGTAGGTGAACAGAAAAAAAATTCAGCAGAGGCTGCTGCGCAGCCTCCACCAACCCATTCCCAGCAAACACATTTCTCACATTTCGTGTGGGCCCCACAGTGGGTCCCACATGTTTCTTACTATTTACTTACTATTCACGTTACTATTCACGTCACTATTCACGTTACTATTCACGTCACTATTCACGTTACTATTTCAAATAGTAAAATTAATTATTTTATTTTATTTATTTATTTATTTATTCTTCCTGTGAGTCCAACATATAAAATAATGTTACCATAATAATGTAAGAAACACGTTACATATTTTTATTAATTTAATAATATAAATTACAGTATATTTGCTACTGTGACAATTATTAGATTCAATAATTTTAAACTACAGTGCACCAACAATTATTGACTCGATGATATGAAATACAGTGTAATGACAATTATTGAATCAATAATGCAAAATACTGTGTAGCAACAATAATTGAATTGATAATATAAAATATTATGCAGTGACAATTATTGATGAAATGATGCGTAACAGTTACGGTGTCAATAATATGAGACACTGTGCAATACCGTGTGCTACTGTAGAGTACCGTGTGCTACAGAAAATACCATAAATTACCGTATGCTACTATTCTTTTATCACCGGTATTTTAACAGTTAACACCGTTGACTATTTTTATTTAAAAAGGTTACTTCTGTCGTTTTCTATATCCGACAAATATTCCGTTGTGGGGTCCACAAATAATTTGTTATTTCGGCGCCGTCGTACGGCACGAATATTCCCCGACAAAACGAATATTGTCCGTCAAAATAAAATTTGCACACAGCATCCTTAACTTTCAATTTCGTCAATTTAACCACTTACTGTTTCATGAAAAATATATATGAAGAAAAATTAAATTTTATATTTCATAAAATTCGGGGTCTTACAACCTCCCCTCCTTATGAAATTTCGTCCCCGAAATTGACGTACCTGGCATTTCGAAGAGGTAAGGATATTTAGATTTCATCTCGGATTCTAGCTTCCAGGTCATTTCCTCAATATCTTGGTTCCTCCATAAAACCTTAACTTGAGGTATAACCTTTGAGCGTAAGATCTGCTCCTTCTTATCTAGGATCTTAACAGGTATCTCCTCATACGTTAAATCTTCTGCTATAACGTCTGGTTCTAACTCAATGACGTGGTTTGGGTCCTTCACATATTTACGTAACATAGATATGTGAAAAACGTTATGGATGCGAGACATACTTGGTGGTAAAGCTAGTCTGTAGGCTACGGATCCTACTCGATCGAGGATTTCAAATGGGCCAATAAATCGAGGGTTGAGCTTTCCACTCTTTCCGAATCTCGTAACTTCTTTCCATGGAGAAACAATTAAGAATACATGATCCCCGACGTTGAAACTTTCGTCTCTCCGATGAAGATCAGCATAACTCTTTTGTCGTTCTTGTGCGGTCTGTACTCGTTGTCGGATCATTTGGATATTTTCTGTTGTCAAGCGTACCAACTCGGGTCTCAACAGTTTTGCTTCTCCTACCTCATTCCAACATACTGGAGAGCGACACTTGCGTCCATATAAAGCCTCGAATGGAGCCATACCTATACTTGTTTGGTAACTGTTGTTGTAGGAAAATTCCACCAATGGCAAGTACTTATCCCAACTTCCTTTGAAATCTAGTACGCAAAGTCTCAAAAGATCTTCGAGGGTCTGGATCGTCCTTTCCGATTGTCCGTCCGTTTGAGGATGGTATGCAGAACTAAAACGTAGTTCAGTGCCCATAGCTTTTTGTAGACTGATCCAAAAGCGTGAAGTGAATCTAGGATCTCGATCAGAAACTATGGAAACTGGCATGCCATGCAATCTCACGATCTCATTTATGTACATACCGGCAAGACGTTCAAGTGAAAAGTTTTCTCGTATAGGCAAGAAATGAGCGGATTTGGTCAATCTATCTACGATGACCCAAATTGCATCTAAGCCTTGAGAAACTTTGGGAAGACCCGTCACGAAATCCATATTGATGTGTTCCCACTTCCATTCGGGAACCTCAAGTGGTTGTAATGGACCCCTAGGTACTTGATGTTCTGCCTTAACACGTTGACAAGTTAGACACCTTGAGATAAACTCTGCAATCTCCCTTTTCATATTGTTCCACCAAAATGTATGTCGAAGATCTCGATACATCTTGGTACCTCCTGGGTGGATTGCAAATGGCGTGTTGTGTGCCTCTATCATGATTTTATGCTTCAAATCAGGATCGTTAGGAACACAGAGTCGAGAGTTGACTCGAAGTATTCCTTTCTCGTCGATTCTTGCTCCGGGAATGACACCTTCTTATACTTTCTTCATCATGTTCATCAGTTCCGGATCGGTAGCTTGAACAGCTTTAATTTTATCGATTAAAGCCGGTTCTACTCGCACGTGAGCAATTTTCGAGTGGGTCCCTAGTATCTTTAGCTCTATCTCCATCTTTTGCAAGTCGTACAAAATACGTTTTTGTGTTGTCAGCAGTGCACTTGTACTCGCATAAGATTTTCTGCTCAAAGCGTCAGCTACAACGTTCGCCTTTCCCGGGTGATACTGGATTGTGTGGTCGTAATCCTTCAACAGCTCAAGCCAACGTCGTTATCGCATGTTGAGTTCCTTCTGGGTGAAGAAATACTTGAGACTTTTATGATCCGTATAGATATCCACCTTTTCTCCGTATAAGTAGTGTCTCCAGATCTTCAATGCGAAAACGACTGCTGCCAACTCTAGATCATGAGTAGGATAATTTTTCTCATAATCTTTGAGTTGTCGAGAGACATAGGCTATAACCTTTCCATGTTGCATAAGGACACAGCCTAGACCTTTGCCTGAAGCATCGCTATATATGACGAATTCTCCTGATCCTGATGGAATGGTCAGAACAGGAGCTGAAACCAGCCTCCTCTTGAGTTCTTGGAAACTCTTCTCGCATTCCTCGCTCGAATGATACCGATATCTAATAATCAAACTTTCATCTCTTGGCGTTCTATGGGAGCCATTTGGTGTTGGGCTTTGGAAAAGGGCTTAGTATCGGGTTCAAGATCGATACAGAATTCAATTTCTCGGTTTGGGGATAAGCCAGGAAGTTCCTCAGGAAAAACGTCAGGAACTCATTAACAATAGGAATCTCATTCAAGTTTGACGTGTTTTTGTTCAAATCAATGACATGGGCTAAAAAGGCTTGACATCCGTTTTTCAATAAACGAATGACTTTATGGCTAGAAATAATAGTTATAGATTTCAATGGTTTAGTTGCTTGAATTTGCATGACAGGTTGATTAGGAATATGAAAACTAATAATCTTATGAAAACAATCAATTTTAGCATGATGGGTAGTCAACCAATCAATTCCTAAAATCACATCAAATTCATGCATCTCCAAAGAAATAAGGTCAACAGGTAATGTGAGGTTGTTGATTTAAACTAGGCAAGATTTATAGATAGTAAATGTAATAGGTATTTCTCCCAATGAGATTTCAACTGATAAGACAAGATTTAAGTTTTCAATAGGCAAATTTAAACGTTGAGTACATATAGGTGAGATAAAAGAGTGGATAGAGCCAGTATCTAACATAGCGTAGAATTCACGAGAATTTATGAATAACTTACCAGTTATCACCTCCTTCGGTTTCTTGACTGTTATCGTCAAATCGAATCCCGAGTACTTCATTCGGATCTTCACGTATTTCAACCATGGGAATACCACTAAATAATTCTCTAACGAACTGTTTCTCGGATTTCTCAACTTCATCAGTAGTAACGTACCAATGATTTCTATAAGAATAGTATTTTCGATAGACTGCAGTTTCCATGATAGTGACTAACTTAACCTGAATTCCTTTAAATTGTAACGCCCAAAAGTATAGAAACATCATTTTTAAATAATCTTGAAACTCATAGCTAGAACACCATAAATCCCAAAGACTTATATGAAACGTCCATATATTCTGATCCTTTGTTATCGAGCATAACCAGGTGATGATATGTTTCCAACTGTCGAGCAAATTAAAGGCAACAATTTCCGCAAGTTCCGGATATCCTTTAAAGAACGAATTTGGAAGAACGACGGTAGAACTTTCACCTTCTTCTTCTTTAGATCGGATACAAATAATTTTTGCTTTAGGCAAATTATTCAACTCTGAGTTTGTAGAAGAATTGTTTGTGGCCTCTACATTCACTTCGGGTACTCCGTGGTTAACCTCCTGATTTCCAGATGCCATACTTAACTGTGGTCACAAAATAGATGTTAGTTCAAATAAACTGACTCATCACTTCATGTCCCTATATTCAAATCAACTCATTAGATAATAAAATCTAATTTAGGTGGGACACACTAGTGACTGATTCTATTCGTCTCTCCCCTCCTAGTTCTAACCCCGGATCTCCATTAAAGACCATATCCCTAAGCTCTGATGCCAACTGTGACGCCCCCAAATCTAGGCCCACACAACCCAAACTTGAGTCGTCAAAAGACTACAACAAAATTATTACAACAAAGCACAACGTACAACAATACAGGGTATAATAATACACAACTAAGTCTTCACTATTATTGCCACACTATTTTATAACACGTGAAGACTACGACAGCTATTCCTCAGACTCTCACTCCATTCCCCGGCTAGACCCTGTTAGGTTTTCATCTCCTGTAATGGAACAAAAGAAAGGGTGAGCTCAAATAGCCCAGTAGGAAAAATCATGACTAAGATAATGACGAATAATTTATCATTAGCCTTCAACAGTTGAGTTCTTGATAGAATACAATAGACTACAAGGTTTATATCAAAAACTGCAGTTAAATTCTTAAACAACGTTCAGATCAATAATAGCAGCGGAATGAGCAATCTATTAGAAGAATAATGCAGACTATAATGTCCACTCGCTTCTCTTTTTAGTAAAAATATCATCAACTTTTATCATCTGAAATACCATTAGTCAAGATAATACAACTTCACAGTTCCTGGTCATAATCATGCAGATCAACAATTCATCTTTGCACTACGGGCCAAAGACATTCAATATAACACCAACGGTCATGATTATACCAGATTCAGCCTTTGGTCATAATCATACCAACCAACAGTTCATCTTTGCACTACGGGCCAAAGACATTCAATATAACACCAACGGTCATGATTATACCAGATTCAGCCTTTGGTTATAATCATACCAACCAACAGTTCATCTTTGCACTACGGGCCAAAGAGAACATTCACCACGTGCCATAAAAGACACCGAACAGATGTATCGCCTTTAACCTAGTATATCGCCTTTAACCTATCATCTGTTCAACAATTATATCACATCTGTGCCCCCGGCCACAGATATTCACAACAGCTTGATTTTTGATGATTAATACAAATAACAGTGATACAAATGATGAACAGAAGAACAGGATAAACAATAAGTATCAGAAGTTTACTTTGTGCAGATTCAAATAATGTCCAAATTGTCAACATGATGTGGAGTGAAATTTAAAAATGATATTCAAGATCCACAGTTCAGAATAACGGTTACAGTTCAATAGAAAGGTTCACGTAAATAGGAAGGTTCAGTTGAAATAATGAAGTTCAACTATTATGGAACATATAATATTTTCAGGAATTATAGAAACAATAGTTCCATAATAAGTTTCGATTTAGGAGTATGAAAGAAAATAATATCCCTTACCGTAGCAGGTTTGATTTACGAAAGGTGAAGGAAATTAATATCCTTTACCATAGTAAGTTTGAATAATGGAAGATGAAAAAGATGGTATCCCTTATGAGTATAAAGGAAAATGATATCACTTACGAATATGGAATAAAAGTGTCACGTGATAATTCGTGTAGACAAATTATTTCCACACGAGACAAATAAAAAGGGTTATTCACCAACAGGCGATAATCCGCACCGTAAGGTTATTCCCATCAATTTGAATACGAATAGTTATTCACCAAACAGGCGATAATCCGCGCCGTAAGGTTATTCCTATCAATTTGAATACGAAGAGTTATTCACCAAACAGGCGATAATCCGCACCGTAAGGTTATTCTCAAAGATTAATAAGGAATGAATACAAAAGGTTATTCACCAACAGGCGGTAAACCGCGCCGTAAGGTTATTCCCACAATTTAATACATGGAAGTAAATGGCACAAGAAAGAAACGATATTATTTTCGAGAATCAAAGAATGATAATCCCTTCAAGTAAGAAAGAAAATAATATCCATTTATGATGATGAAAAGAATGATACCCCTTACCGTAATAAATTTAAGAGTGTGAAAAGAATGATATTCCTTACCTTAACACGTGACTGAATATTGATTTAAATGAGGTTGATCAACCTATATATTTATAATATAAATTAGTAATTACCACATATAAATTTCAAAGTGTATGATAACTCGTATATTATGAACTATCAAAATTATATATATTTAACATAATTTTTGTAGTATAATATAATAACTTTAGAATAGTTTTTAAAATAATATTTCAAAATAAATCTTCCAAAGAAAGCTTTTAAAAATGAATCTTCTAATAGAAGAGTCTTCTAAAGGAAGATTTGTGAATACCGCGAAATATAGGAATTTATGAAATTACTACTCTTTAATAAAAGACTTACTTGAAAAATTCCTGCACTCCTTTTGGCTTTCAAACTCTCAAAATAACCTTACTATTCTCAGAGAAAACTCATAAAATTCTTATAGAAAAATTTTATGTTTTAGGTGTGATTTTTCTATTCAGCTGAACAAGCTATTTATAGGAGAAAATAAGGCACTATGCGTGGTAGGTGAACAGAAAAAAAATTCAGCAGAGGCTGCTGCGCAGCCTCCACCAACCCATTCCCAGCAAACACATTTCTCACATTTCGTGTGGGCCCCACAGTGGGTCCCACATGTTTCTTACTATTTACTTACTATTCACGTTACTATTCACGTCACTATTCACGTTACTATTCACGTCACTATTCACGTTACTATTTCAAATAGTAAAATTAATTATTTTATTTTTTTTATTTATTTATTTATTCTTCCTGTGAGTCCAACATATAAAATAATGTTACCATAATAATGTAAGAAACACGTTACATATTTTTATTAATTTAATAATATAAATTACAGTATATTTGCTACTGTGACAATTATTAGATTCAATAATTTTAAACTACAGTGCACCAACAATTATTGACTCGATGATATGAAATACAGTGTAATGACAATTATTGAATCAATAATGCAAAATACTGTGTAGCAACAATAATTGAATTGATAATATAAAATATTATGCAGTGACAATTATTGATGAAATGATGCGTAACAGTTACGGTGTCAATAATATGAGACACTGTGCAATACCGTGTGCTACTGTAGAGTACCGTGTGCTACAGAAAATACCATAAATTACCGTATGCTACTATTCTTTTATCACCGGTATTTTAACAGTTAACACCGTTGACTATTTTTATTTAAAAAGGTTACTTCTGTCGTTTTCTATATCCGACAAATATTCCGTTGTGGGGTCCACAAATAATTTGTTATTTCGGCGCCGTCGTACGGCACGAATATTCCCCGACAAAACGAATATTGTCCGTCAAAATAAAATTTGCACATAGCATCCTTAACTTTCAATTTCGTCAATTTAACCACTTACTGTTTCATGAAAAATATATATGAAGAAAAATTAAATTTTATATTTCATAAAATTCGGGGTCTTACAGTTACGCTAAGTATTTATTAAAATAAAGATGCAATGAAAGATCTGTAAGAAGTGTAGGTTGCTAGCTAGGTAAGAAAAATCCTTATATATTACACTAGTCAATGTGTTTTCATGAATTTTTTTATTTGTATATAAACAAACATGCATGAATGAACGTATTAAAATACGTCAATTTTATTTTATTTATTGAATGAGTTGTTACAAAGATGAAGTTTTCGTCTACAGTGGGAGAATTGAAGTAGCGAATAAAGAAAATCTGCAGACTGGACTAAGCTTTTGGTGAACCAGACCAGGCCAGGCCAGGTCGGGCCAGGCCCCAGGTAGGGCCAGGCCTCAGGCCAGGCCCCAGGTCGGGCCAGGCCGGGCTTTTTGGCAGGCCAGGCCAGACCGGATCTGAGCCAAAAAACTGTGGCCTTCAGGCCAGGCCGAGCCAGACCAGGCCTTGACCAGGCCGAGCTTTGACCAGGTCGGGCCAAGGCCGGATCAAGGCCGGGCCGCAGGTCTTTTGTGCATCACTATCTGTGGGTAGGTAGGTAGTTGGGCCCACTGAATCTTGTGGAGGTAATTAAGAGTATAAATGAATTAAGTGAAGTCGAATATTAAGTTGCTTAAATTTATCGAATATATAATAAAGTTTGATCAAGTCGGGCACGAGGCAGAATAATTTGAATTTTTCAAGCGAATATGATTTGAGTATCAATAAAAAATTATAATTTAAAAATATTTAAATAATTTATCGAATTTTAAACTTTACTCATATTTAAATTGTTTATATTTTAAGTCAAACGGGTACGAACAGAGCCGTCATCTATTTGATTTATTTTATAGCCTTGACCGAAACAAATTGGCCAATGAATCACATGGGTGCGGACGGAGAAAAGTTGAGAGGGAAAAACTTTATGGCAAATTAAAAGTGCAAAAGTTTGAACCGGATAATATGTACAGAATATATATATATGCCAAGAAGTATAATGGTGGACTTAATTATTACATGCATTCACAGATAATATATAGTAGAATTTTTAATTTTTTCCTTATTAATTTGCGGACTAACTTCAAGAAATGTTAAGCCAAATTCAAATTGGAAGAGAGGTTTGGAGAGTCATTTTCATTTTCTCCTAAAAAGAAATAATTTAATAATCTCTGAGTAGAAGAGAGAGAAAATGTGGACAAAGAAATTTTGTTAGCCGCCTGGATATTTCTATTTCTACATTGTAAAAATATGAAGACGTGGGAAACATCATAATGTTGAACACTAATCACCATCCAGTTGATGGCTAGCTACAAATAATATTAAAATAATAAAATAATATAGATTTTTTAGCATGTGGTAATATTAATAAAATAATTAACTAATCAACGCTTCTATGTCACTGATCAATTGTTTATTATTAAGCATATATGGTTGAATCAGAATTTGGTTCTTCTTCAGTCCTCAATATTATTCTCATATAGTGCGTTTAAAAACTAATAAAAAATTTTTGTTGCGTATATATATATATATATATATTTTTGGTGATGACATTTAATTTTTTTTTAAAAAAAAGATTGTCATGCATACGAATTCGATTAATTTTCAAGATAATCATGCCATATGAATCTTAATTGGCTTGACAGTAATTATTAGTCCATATGAAAGCAGGCTTGATGGACTTTTGTCTTATAAAGCGGCTACAAATTTTACGCTTTTTTTCTTCTTCTTTTTCGCTTTAAGTTCTTTGTGTTTTTCACCTTTACGAGCTTAATAATTCACGAGTAAATTTAAAAACGATTTATCAGATAAAATTTATATGTGATAATTTTGAGCGACATTTTAGTTGATATCAAATTAACTCAACAATCCAAATTTAGTAACTTGATAGCTCAATTTTTTTAATTTTTTTTATGTTTACTCAATTCTTAGTGACAAATAATACATGGTATTTTTAAAAATAAATGTGTACTAATTTATTTTATCTTTTTGAAAAATTTAACTTTTAAACTGTTGACTTTTGAAAATGTCAAAATTTATAATCAATAAGACATGAAAATAAAAAAAATAAAAATCTAAAACTTTTGAGCTACCGAGTCAATAAATTAAACTGCTGAGATAACTTAGAACTAATAAAAATGACTAAATATTTGTCCTGTTATATATCGGTATACGATGTCCTAGTTCATGTACCATATATAGTAACACGAAATATGCATTCTGTTTGTAATTTGGTACCGCGGCAAAGTCTATTGATTTAGTTGTATCTATACGTAATTAAAAGGACGTGATATGTATCAAAATTTGTAATATGCATTCTGTTTGAAGGTCCTTTTAATTAATTTATACGGAATATATATTAAAGATATTATCTATAAATTTAGATATATATGTTTTAGAAAAATAATCATGTAAAATTATACGGGTATCTACCAAGGAAAATTTGTCTCCCTCTCTTTCTTTCTTTCTTTAGTTATTACTACTTGAAAAATCAGTTTACGTGGAATCCTCAATAACTTGGGATAAACCCTAATAACCCAAAAGGCCAAATATAGGCCCATAAATGACGATAAGTATACTGTGGTGGCCTACTCGTTTTCTTCGAAGTTAGGCCACCACTGTAATGGATTGAGGGGGTTGAGTGGGGCCCACCAAGTTCAATAGCTGAGTGGTATTGTGTGCCAAACTCATCCATAATGGGATTGGACTTGGGAGGTAGGAGGCCGAGGGAGTCTCAAATGCTATCAAAATTGTTGGTGTTAAATAATTAATTGATTGATAGTTTCTTCTTTGTTGTCCCTTGGTCCCACTAGAATTGCTAATGGTGTCGAGTGAAAAGGTTGTCGGTAATATATATATATAATATTCACAACTAAAAATATTTTCATTTTTAGTGAAAATATTATTCTTTAGAGAAAATTCAAGAATTCCAATTAAAATTATTACTTAACATTTAACTATTTAAGTATAATAAAAACATCAAAAAAGACGAAGTTAGGCAATTAAACTATTAAAATATGAGGTGGGGTTGCTTGTTTCATTAGAGCATTGCCTTAAACTTTAATAATTACATAATAATAATAATAATAATAATAATAAGAAAATTGATATTTTTATAGAATTTTTTGATATTTTTACATAAAAAATATTGTTATATATTTATAACGATAATTTTGATAGTCGTTATATGTCTATGACAATAATTTATATATAAAAATATTAATTTTTTTTAATAAAAATATCACTTTCCTAATAATAATAATAATAATATTGTAAGCCGAATTAAATAGTCGGAAAGAAACAGTTAAACTAATACTAGTATAGTCAATTAGTTCAGCTTTATGTCAAATTTTGGGCGGCTAGTTGCGCGCCAACAATACAAGGCGATAATAATAAAGAAAATCGCATTAAGTGGAAAGCAAAACAATTATTATTATTTTTTGTTTGGTGTGATTAATACATCACTAAACATACTATTTGCCCCAAGGCCATATTTATTTATAATAATTATAATTTTAAAATTATTTTTGTTAATAAGAATTATATTTGAGATAAATTTATTCATCTAAAGTATCTTATTTATTTTTAAATTTAAACTTGAGATTATTAATTTAAAATTTATAAAATAACTTAATATAAATAACTATTTAATACCATATTCTATAAGATATTATAATTATAAAAGTATATAATTATATAATTATAAAATTAATAATCTTGAGATTATAATCTCATAAATTATAATATTATAAATCATAATATCGAGATTATAATTTTTACAAAACTCAAGTTTTATTAAACATATTATGCAATATATATGTTCGTCTGTCTATGTGTATGCATATAGTATTTTCATATTTGATAATAAAAGTGCACTAACAATGGAAAAAAGGTACTTTATGATGGAAAAATTCTTAGATGCTCATGAGAAATCTATAAGTAGTGATTCATATTATTTATGTGTTGTCATTTTAATACTTAAAGTAGGTCATTCACTTTAAGTGCTGAAATGACAACACATGAATGATATAAAATATCACGTGACATGTATTCCAAAATCAATGAATAATTATTTTTTGTGATGGCCCGTGTCTTCTTCCAGCTGACATCTATAATATAAAATAGAGCAGCTCAAATCTCAAAACATTAACATCCAACCGTCTCAACTCAATTTAGGCTTCAACATCAAACAACATCAAATCAATTTAGGTTTCAACATCCAATGGTCACTAATCTATCTATCATTTTTCCTCCAATTCAACATTTTTTTTTAAAAAAAATCTATTCACTCACATTTTTCGCTCAAATCAAATCAACCACCACTACACTATAATAATAATAAAAATAATAATAAAAATAATAATAAAAATAATAATTGTGACGCCCCCAAATCTAGGCCCACACAGCCCAAACTTGAGTTGTCAAAAGACTACGACAAAATTATTACAAGGTAGAACAACGTTCAACAATACAGTGTATAATAATACACAACTAAGTCTTCACTATTATTAACACACTATTTTACAACACGTGAAGACTACGATAGCTATCCCTCGGACTCTCACTCCATTCCCCTGCTAGACCCAGCTATGTTCTCATCTCCTGTTTGAAAAACAATGGAACAAAAGAAATGGTGAGCTCAAATAGCCCAGTAAAGAATATCATGACTAAGATAATGACGAATAAATTATCATTAGTCTTCAACAGTTGAGTTCTTGATAGAATACAATAGATGTGACGCCCCCAAATCTGGGCCCACACAGCCCAAACTTGAGTCGTCAAAATACTACAACAAAATTATTACAACAAAGCACAACGTACAACAATACAGTGTATAATAATACACAACTAAGTCTTCACTATTATTGCCACACTATTTTACAAAACGTGAAGACTATGATAACTATTCCTCGGACCCTCACTCCATTCCCCGGCTAGACCCTGTTATGTTTTCATCTCCTGTTGAAAAACAATGGAACAAAAGAAAGGGTGAGCTCAAATAGCCCAGTAAAGAATATCATGACTAAGATAATGACAAATAAATTATCATTAGCCTTCAACAGTTGAGTTCTTGATAGAATACAATAGACTACAAGGTTTATATCAAAAACTGCAGTTAAATTCTTAAACAACGTTCAGATCAATAATAGCAGCGGAATGAGTAATCTATTAGAAGAATAATGCAGACTATAATGTCCACTCGGTTCTCTTTTTAGGAAAAACATCATCAACTTTTATCATCTGAAATATCATTAGTCAAGATAATACAAATTCACAATTCCTGATCATAATCATGCACATCAACAGTTCATCTTTGCACTACGGGCCAAAGACATTCAATATAACACCAACGGTCATGATTATACCAGATTCAGCCTTTGGTCATAATCATACCAAACAACAGTTCATCTTTGCACTACGGGCCAAAGAGAACATTCACCACGTGCCATAAAAGACACCGAACAGATGTATCGCCTTTAACCTATTATATCGCCTTTAACCTATCATCTGTTCAACAAATATATCACATCTGTGCCCCCGGCCACAGATATTCACAACAGCTTGATTTTTGGATGATTAGAATGATATAAATGATGAACAGAAGAAATAGGATAACAATAAGTATCGGAAGTTTACTTTGTACAGATTTAAATAATGTCCAAATTGTCAACATGATGTGGAGTGAAATTTAAAAATGATATTCAAGATCCACAGTTCAGAATAACGGTTACAATTCAATAGAAAGGTTCACGTAAATAGGAAGGTTCAGTTGAAATAATGAAGTTCAACTATTATGGAACATATAATATTTTCAGGAATTATAGAAGCAATAGTTCCATAATAAATTTCGATTTAGGAGTATGAAAGAAAATAATATCCCTTACCGTAGCAGGTTTGATTAACAAAAGGTGAAGGAAATTAATACAAAGGGTTATTCACCAACAGGCGGCAATCCGCTCCGTAAGGTTATTCCCACAATTTAATAGAATTTGAGTACAAAGAGTTATTCACCAAACAGGCGGCAATCCGCTCCGTAAGGTTATTCCCACAATTTAATAGAATTTGAGTACAAAGAGTTATTCACCAAACAGGCGGCAATCCGCTCCGTAAGGTTATTCCCACAATTTAATAGAATTTGAGTACAAAGAGTTATTCACCAAACAGGCGGCAATCCGCTCCGTAAGGTTATTCTCAGAGATTAATAATGAATGAATACGAAAGGTTATTCACCAACAGGCGGCAATCCGCTCCGTAAGGTTATTCCCACAATTTAATACATGGAAATAAAAGGCACGTCTTATGAGTAAGGAAGAAACAATATTATTATCGAGAATCAAATAATGATAATCCCTTACCATAGTATGTTTGAATAATGGAAGATGAAAAAGATGGTATCCCTTACCTAAACACGTGACTGGATATTGATTTAAATGAGGTTGATTAACTTGAACAGTACACGTATACTTATAGATCTTCACAAATACTCAAGATGACTTAAGCATACTTAGAGAGAACTTTCACAAGAAGTATTTAGAGAGAGAAAGAAAGAACAAGTAAGGAAGTTTATGAAAAATCCTTAAGTTAAGGCTTCTATTTATAGCCAAAAATCTTATCATTCATTTAATCTAAATCATTCATTTAAAGATCATCTTTTAATCTACACCATCCATTTCAAATATTATATTATCTTTAATCTACACCATTCATTTCATATCACCTAATAATCACCTAACTTTATATTATAAACAAATCAATTTAATTATTCAACAATAATTCACACTTTAATCTACACCATTCATTTCATATCACCTAATAATCACCTAACTTTATATTATAAACAAATCAATTCAATTATTCAACAATAATTCACACTTTAATCTACACCATTCATTTCATATCACCTAATAATCACCTAACTTTATATTATAAACAAATAACTTTATCAATTCAATTATTATGACTAATTGTTATAAATACAGTATAGTTAGCTCTTAGATATCAAGTCAATAAATTAATGAAATACAACTGTTTAAATAACATCATAATAGAGATAACAATAATGTAAAATAAAGCATACGTTACTGTGTAATGACAATTATTGATTCAATAATGTGAATTACTGTGCATATGTTACTGTGACAATTATTAGGTTCAATAATTTTAAAAACAGTGCAACAACAATTATTGACTCAATGATATAAAATACAGTGTAATGACAATTATTAAATCAATAATGCAAAATACTGTGTAACAACAATTATTGAATTGATAATATAAAATATTATGCAGTGACAATTATCGATGAAATGATGCGTAACAGTTACGGTGTCAATTATCAGACCAATAATATGAGACACTATGCAATACCGTGTGTTACTGTAGAGTACCGAGTGCTACAGAAAATACCAATAACTACCGTATGCTACTATTCTTTTATCACCGGTATTTTAACAGTTCCGTTGACTATTTTTATTTAAAAAGGTTATTTCTGTCGTTTTCTATATCCGACAAATATTCCGTTGTGGGGTCCACCAATAATTTATTATTTCGGCGCCGTCGTACGGCACGAATATTCCCCGACCAAACGAATATTCCCCGACAAAGCGAATATTGTCCGACAAAATAAAATTTGCACATAACATCCTTAACTTTCAATTTTGTTAATTTAACCACTTACTGTTTCAAAAAAATATATATCTGAAGAAAAATTAAATTTTGTATTTCATAAAATTCGGGGTCTTACAACCTCCCCTCCTTATGAAATTTCGTCCCCGAAATTGACGTACCTGACATATCGAAGAGGTAAGGATACTTAGATTTCATCTCAGATTCTAGCTCCCAGGTCATTTCCTCAGTATCTTGGTTCCTCCATAAAACCTTAACTTGAGGTATAACCTTTGAGCGTAGGATCTGCTCCTTCTTATCCAGGATCTTAACAGGTACCTCCTCGTATGTTAAATCCTCTGCTATAACGTCTGGTTCTAACTCAATGACGTGGTTTGGGTCCTTCACATATTTACGTAACATAGATATGTGAAAAACGTTATGGATGCGAGACATACTTGGTGGTAGGGCTAGTCTGTAGGCTACGGTTCCTATTCGATCGAGGATTTCAAATGGGCCAATAAATCGAGGGTTGAGCTTTTCTCTCTTTCTGAATCTCGTAACCCCTTTCCATGGAGAAACACGTAAGAATACATGTTCTCCGACGTTGAAACTTTCGTCTCTCCGATGAAGATCAGCATAACTCTTTTGTCGTTCTTGTGCGGTCTGTATTCGTTGTCGGATCATTTGGATCTTTTCGGTCGTCAAGCGTACCAACTCGGGTCCCAACAATTTTGCTTCTCCTACCTCATTCCAACATATTGGAGAGCGACACTTCCTTCCATACAATGCCTCGAATGGAGCCATGCCTATGCTTGCTTGGTAACTGTTGTTGTAAGAAAATTCCACCAACGGCAAGTACTTATCCCAACTTCTTTTGAAGTCTAATACACAAAGTCTCAAAAGATCTTCGAGGGTCTGGATCGTCCTTTCCGATTGTCCGTCCGTTTGAGGATGGTATGCAGAACTAAAACGTAGTTCAGTGCCCATAGCTTTTTGTAGACTGATCCAAAAGCGTGAAGTGAATCTAGGATCCCGATCAGAAACTATGGAAACTGGCATGCCATGCAATCTCACGATCTCATTTATGTACATACCGGCAAGACGTTCAAGTGAAAAGTTTTCTCGTATAGGCAAGAAATGAGCAGATTTGGTCAATCTATCTACGATCACCCAAATTGCATCTAAGCCTTAAGAAACTTTTGGAAGACCCGTCACGAAGTCCATATTGATGTGTTCCCACTTCCATTCGGGAACTTCAAGTGATTGTAATGGACCTTTAGGAACTTGATGTTCTGCCTTGACACGTTGACAAGTTAGGCACCTTGAGATAAACTCCGCAATCTCTCTTTTCATATTGTTCCACCAAAATGTATGTCGAAGATCTCGATACATCTTGGTACCTCCTGGGTGGATTGCAAACGGCGTGTTGTGTGCCTCCATCATGATTTTATGCTTTAATTCAGGATCGTTAGGAACACAAAGTCGAGAGTTGACTCGAAGTATTCCTTTCTCGTCGATTCTTGCTTCGGGAATGGCACCTTCTTGTACTTTCTTTATCATGTTTATCAGTTCCGGATCGGTAGCTTGAGTAGCTTTAATTTTATCGATTAAAGTTGGTTCTACTCGCACGTGAGCAATCTTCGAGTGGGTCCCTGGTGTCTTTAGCTCTATCTCCATCTTTTACAAGTCGTACAAAATACACTTTTGTGTTGTCAGCAGTGCACTTGTACTTGCATAAGATTTTCTGCTCAAAGTGTCAGCTACAACGTTCGCCTTTCCCAGGTGATACTGGATTGTGTGGTCATAATCCTTTAACAGTTCAAGCCAACGTCATTGTCGCATGTTGAGTTCCTTCTGGGTGAAGAAATACTTGAGACTTTTATGATCCGTATAGATATCCACTTTTTCTCCGTACAAGTAGTGTCTCCAGATCTTCAACGCGAAAACGACTGCTGCCAACTCTAGATCATGAGTAGGATAATTTTTCTCATAATCTTTGAGTTGTCGAGAGGCGTAGGCTATAACCTTTTCATGTTGCATAAGGACACAGCCTAGACCTTTGCCAGAAGCATCGCTGTAGATAACAAATTCTCCTGATCCTGATGGTATGGTCAGAACAGGAGCTGAAACAAGTCTCCTCTTGAGTTCTTGAAAACTCTTCTCGCATTCCTCGCTCGATATAAGTTTTGTACTAGAATGAATGATACCGATATCTAGTAATTAAACTTTCAACTCTTGGTGTTCTATGGGAGCCATTTGGTATGGGACTTTAAAAATGGGCTTAGTGCCGGGTTCAAGATCGATACAGAATTCAATTTCACGGTTTGGGGTAAGCCAGAAAGTTCCTCAGAAAAAACGTCAGGAAACTCATTAACAATGGGAATATCATTCAAGTTTGACGTGTTTTTGTTCAAATCAGTGACATGAGCTAAAAAGGCTTGACATCCGTTTTTCAATAAACGAATGGCTTTATGGCTAGAAATAACAGTTATAGATTTCAATGGTTTAGTTACTTGAATTTGCATGACAGGTTGATTAGGAATATGAAAACTAATAATCTTATGAAAACAATCAATTTTAGCATGATGGGTAGTCAACCAATCAATTCCTAAAATCACATCAAATTCACGCATCTCCAAAGAAATAAGGTCAACAGGTAATGTGAGGTTGTTGATTTGAACTAGGCAAGATTTATAGATAGTAAATGTAATAGGTATTTCTCCCAATGAGGTTTCAACTGATAAGACAAGATTTAAGTTTTCAATAGTCAAATTTAAACGTTGAGTACATATAGGTGAGATAAAAGAGTGGATAGAGCCAGTATCTAATATGGCATAGACTTCACGAGAATTTATGAATAGCTTACCGGTTATCACCTCATTCGGTTTCTTGACTGTTATCGTCAAATCGAATCCCGAATACTTCATTCGGATCTTCACGTATTTCAACCATGGGAATACCACTGAATAATTTTCTAGCAAACTGTTTCTCGGGTTCATCAACTTCATCAGTAGTAAGGTACCAATGATTTCCATTAAAATAGTATTTTCGATAGACTGCAGTTTCCACGATAGTGACTAACTTAACCTGAATTCCTCTAAATTGTAACGCCCAAAAGTATAGAAACATCATTTTTAAATAATCTTGAAAATCATAGCTGGAACACCATAAATCCCAAAGACTAATATGAAAAGTCCATATATTCTGATCCTTTGTTATAGAGCATAACCATGTGATATCACTCTCCCAATTAGTGAGTAAATTAAAGGCAATAATTTCCGCAAGTTCGTTACTTCCTTTAATTGCTTCTAAGAATGGATCTGGAACGACTGTTGCAGAGCTTTCACCTTCATCCTTACTGGATAGAACACGCATAATTTTTGCCTTAGGCAAATGATTCAACTCTGAGTTTGTAAGAAGATTATTCGTCGCCTCTTGTTTTGCAGCTACATTTGTTTCGGTAATTTCATAATTAACCTCCTGATTTCCAGATGCCATAATTAACTGTGGTCACAAAATAAATGTTAGTTCAAATAAACTGACTCATCTCTTCATGTTCCTACATTCAAATCGATTCATTAGATAAAAAATAAATCTAATTTAGGTATGACACACTAGTGATTGATTCTATTCGTCTCTCCCCTCCTAGTTCTAACCCCAGATCTCCATTAAAGACCATATCCCTAAGCTCTGATGCCAACTGTGACGCCCCCAAATCTGGGCCCACACAGCCCAAACTTGAGTCGTCAAAATACTACAACAAAATTATTACAACAAAGCACAACGTACAACAATACAGTATATAATAATACACAACTAAGTCTTCACTATTATTGCCACACTATTTTACAAAACGTGAAGACTATGATAACTATTCCTCGGACCCTCACTCCATTCCCCGGCTAGACCCTGTTATGTTTTCATCTCCTGTTGAAAAACAATGGAACAAAAGAAAGGGTGAGCTCAAATAGCCCAGTAAAGAATATCATGACTAAGATAATGACAAATAAATTATCATTAGCCTTCAACAGTTGAGTTCTTGATAGAATACAATAGACTACAAGGTTTATATCAAAAACTGCAGTTAAATTCTTAAACAACGTTCAGATCAATAATAGCAGCGGAATGAGTAATCTATTAGAAGAATAATGCAGACTATAATGTCCACTCGGTTCTCTTTTTAGGAAAAACATCATCAACTTTTATCATCTGAAATATCATTAGTCAAGATAATACAAATTCACAGTTCCTGATCATAATCATGCACATCAACAGTTCATCTTTGCACTACGGGCCAAAGACATTCAATATAACACCAACGGTCATGATTATACCAGATTCAGCCTTTGGTCATAATCATACCAAACAACAGTTCATCTTTGCACTACGGGCCAAAGAGAACATTCACCACGTGCCATAAAAGACACCGAACAGATGTATCGCCTTTAACCTATTATATCGCCTTTAACCTATCATCTGTTCAACAAATATATCACATCTGTGCCCCCGGCCACAGATATTCACAACAGCTTGATTTTTGGATGATTAGAATGATATAAATGATGAACAGAAGAAATAGGATAACAATAAGTATCGGAAGTTTACTTTGTACAGATTCAAATAATGTCCAAATTGTCAACATGATGTGGAGTGAAATTTAAAAATGATATTCAAGATCCACAGTTCAGAATAACGGTTACAATTCAATAGAAAGGTTCACGTAAATAGGAAGGTTCAGTTGAAATAATGAAGTTCAACTATTATGGAACATATAATATTTTCAGGAATTATAGAAGCAATAGTTCCATAATAAATTTCGATTTAGGAGTATGAAAGAAAATAATATCCCTTACCGTAGCAGGTTTGATTAACAAAAGGTGAAGGAAATTAATACAAAGGGTTATTCACCAACAGGCGGCAATCCGCTCCGTAAGGTTATTCCCACAATTTAATAGAATTTGAGTACAAAGAGTTATTCACCAAACAGGCGGCAATCCGCTCCGTAAGGTTATTCCCACAATTTAATAGAATTTGAGTACAAAGAGTTATTCACCAAACAGGCGGCAATCCGCTCCGTAAGGTTATTCTCAGAGATTAATAATGAATGAATACGAAAGGTTATTCACCAACAGGCGGCAATCCGCTCCGTAAGGTTATTCCCACAATTTAATACATGGAAATAAAAGGCACGTCTTATGAGTAAGGAAGAAACAATATTATTATCGAGAATCAAATAATGATAATCCCTTACCATAGTATGTTTGAATAATGGAAGATGAAAAAGATGGTATCCCTTACCTCAACACGTGACTGGATATTGATTTAAATGAGGTTGATTAACTTGAACGGTACACGTATACTTATAGATCTTCACAAATACTCAAGATGACTTAAGCACACTTAGAGAGAACTTTCACAAGAAGTATTTAGAGAGAGAAAGAAAGAACAAGTAAGGAAGTTTATGAAAAATCCTTAAGTTAAGGCTTCTATTTATAGCCAAAAATCTTATCATTCATTTAATCTAAATCATTCATTTAAAGATCATCTTTTGATCTACACCATCTATTTCAAATATTATATTATCTTTAATCTACACCATTCATTTCATATCACCTAATAATCACCTAACTTTATATTATAAACAAATCAATTTAATTATTCAACAATAATTCACACTTTAATCTACACCATTCATTTCATATCACCTAATAATCACCTAACTTTATATTATAAACAAATCAATTCAATTATTCAACAATAATTCACACTTTAATCTACACCATTCATTTCATATCACCTAATAATCACCTAACTTTATATTATAAACAAATAACTTTATCAATTCAATTATTATGACTAATTGTTATAAATACAGTATAGTTAGCTCTTAGATATCAAGTCAATAAATTAATGAAATACAACTGTTTAAATAACATCATAATAGAGATAACAATAATGTAAAATAAAGCATACGTTACTGTGTAATGACAATTATTGATTCAATAATGTGAATTACTGTGCATATGTTACTGTGACAATTATTAGGTTCAATAATTTTAAAAACAGTGCAACAACAATTATTGACTCAATGATATAAAATACAGTGTAATGACAATTATTAAATCAATAATGCAAAATACTGTGTAACAACAATTATTGAATTGATAATATAAAATATTATGCAGTGACAATTATCGATGAAATGACGCGTAACAGTTACGGTGTCAATTATCAGACCAATAATATGAGACACTATGCAATACCGTGTGTTACTATAGAGTACCGAGTGCTACAGAAAATACCAATAACTACCGTATGCTACTATTCTTTTATCACCGGTATTTTAACAGTTCCGTTGACTATTTTTATTTAAAAAGGTTATTTCTGTCGTTTTCTATATCCGACAAATATTCCGTTGTGGGGTCTACCAATAATTTGTTATTTCGGCGCCGTCGGACCAAACGAATATTCCCCGACCAAACGAATATTCCCCGACAAAGCGAATATTGTCCGACAAAATAAAATTTGCACATAACATCCTTAACTTTTAACTTTATCGATTTAACCACTTACTGTTTCAAAAAAATATATATATGAAGAAAAATTAAATTTTGTATTTCATAAAATTCGGGGTCTTACAAACAGTTCATCTTTGCACTACGGGCCAAAGACATTCAATATAACACCAACGGTCATGATTATACCAGATTCAGCCTTTGGTCATAATCATACCAAACAACAGTTCATCTTTGCACTACGGGCCAAAGAGAACATTCACCACGTGCCATAAAAGACACCGAACAGATGTATCGCCTTTAACCTATCATCTGTTCAACAATTATATCGCATCTGTGCCCCCGGCCACAGATATTCACAACAACTTGAATTTGGATGATTAGAATGATATAAATGATGAACAGAAGAAACAGGATAAACAATAAGTATTAGAAGTTACTTTGTACAGATTCAAATAATGTCCAAATTGTCAACATGATGTGGAGTGAAATTTAAAAATGATATTCAAGATCCACAGTTCAGAATAACAGTTACAGTTCAATAGAAAGGTTCACGTAAATAGGATGGTTCAATTGAAATGATGAAGTGCAACTATTATGGAACATATAATATTTTCAGGAATTATAGAAGCAATAGTTCCATAATAAGTTTCGATTTATGTGTATGAAAGAAAATAATATCCCTTACCGTAGCAGGTTTGATTAACAAAATGTGAAGGAAATTAATATCCCTTACCATAGTAAGTTTGAATAATGGAAGATGAAAAAGATGGTATCCCTTATGAGTATAAAGGAAAATAATATCACTTACGAATATGAAAGAAAATGATATTATAAACGAATATGCAATAAAAGTGTCATGTGATAATTCGTGTAAACAAATTATTTCCACAAGAGACAAATAAGAAATGAATACAAAGAGTAATTCACCAAACATGCGGTAATCCGCGTAGTCAGGTTATTCTCAGAGATTAATAAGGAATGAATACGAAAGGTTATTCACCAACAGACGATAATCCGCACAGTAAGGTTATTCCCACAATTTAATAAAAATTGAATACGAAGAGTCATTCACCAAACAGGCGATAATCCGCACCGTAAGGTTATTCTCAGAGATTAATAAGGAATGAATACGAAAGGTTATTCACCAACAGGCGGAAATCCGCGCCGTAAGGTTATTCCCATAAATTAATACATGGAAATAAATGACATATCTTATGAGTAAGAAAGAAACGATATTATTTTCGAGAATCAAATAATGATAATCCTTTACCTTAACACGTGACTGGATATTGATTTAAATGAGGTTGATTAACTTGAACAGTACACGTACACTTATAAATCTTCACAAATACTCAAGATGACTTAAGCACACTTAGAGAAAACTTTCACAAGAAGTATTTAGAGAGAGAAAGAAAGAACAAGTAAGGAAGTTTTTGAAAAATCCTTAAGTTAAGGCCTCTATTTATAGCCAAAAATCTTATCATAACAAAGATTTCCTAATTTAATCCAAACCGTTCATTTCAAGATAATGTTTAATCCATACCATTCATTTCATACTTTAAGATAAACCATTCATTTAATTATCATCTTTTAATCTACATCATCCATTTCAAATTCTATATTATCTTTAATCTATACCATTCATTTCATCTTTTAAGATTTCCTTAATCTAAACCATTCATTTAAAGATCATCTTTTAATCTACACCATCCATTTTAAATTCTATATTATCTTTAATCTATACCATTCATTTTATATCACCTAACTTTATATTATAAACAAATAACTTTATCAATTCAATTATTCAACAATAATTCACACTTATTCATTATTATGACTAATTGTTATAAATACAGTGTAGTTGGCTTTCTGAGTTAGATATCAAGTCAATTAATTAATGAATACAACTGTTTAAATAATACCATAATAGAGATAACAATAATGCAGAAAGTATGCAAAAGAAAGATTACGTTACTGTGTTATGACAATTATTGATTCAATAATGTGAATTACTGTGCATATGCTACTGTGACAATTATCAATTTAATAACATGAATTATTGTGCATGTGACAATAAAGTCAAATATTGTACGATAACCACTTTATCAGTTTAATAATACGAAACACTGTGCAATGTCGTGTGCTACTGTGCAATACCGTGTGCTACTGTGCAATACCGTGTGCTACTGTGCAATACCGTATGTTACTTGTAATACCGTATATTACTATTTTTTTACCACCGAATATTTTAACAATTAAAAGTAATAGTACCATTGACCATTTAAAAAAATTGTTTATGTCATTTTCTATATCCGACAATTATTCTTTGTGGGATCCACCAATGATTGGTTCGTACGGCGCCGTCGTACGAATATTCCCCGACAGAACGAATATTCCCCGACCAAAAGAATATTGTCCGACATAATATAATTTACACATAACATCCTTAACTTTTAACTTTATCAATTTAACCATTTACTGTTTCATGAAAAAAAATAAAATATATATATATATATATATATATATATATATATATATATGAAGAAAAATTAAATTTTATATTTCATAAAATTCGGGGTCTTACAATAATAGTAATAATAATAATAATAATAATAACAATAACAATAATAATAGTAATATAATAATAACAATAATAATTATAATAATAGTAATTATTATTATTATAATTATAGTAATAGTAATAGTAATAATAATATTATTAATAATAATAATAATTATTATTATTATTATTTTATTATTATAATACTAATACTACTACTACTACTAATAATAATAATAACAATAATAATTATAATAATGGTAATAATAATAATAATAATAGTAATAATAGTAATAATAATTATAATAATAATAATAATAATAATAATAATAATAATAATAATAATAATAATAATAATAATAATAATAATAATAATAACAATAATAATTATAATAATAGCAATAATAATAATACTAATAATAATAATAGTAATAATAATAATAATAATTATAACAATAGTAATAATAATAATAATAATAAAATAATAATAATAATAATTATTATTATTATAATAATAAATAAAAAAAATGCGTGTAAACAACATGAGTCACCCTTTTATCATTGACGTATTTTTCTGTTTTTCGGATATTGCAGTCGTTATATTTCCACATGCAGATTGATTTGAGCAGGAAATCAGAAAAACGGTTCAAATTCATTCTAATTGATTTATAAGTTATTTTAGGTTGCAAAGAGTATTTAGGTAATAAAGTATTTTTAAAATTTTAATCTACGTGGTGCCTTCAGACACGGGCAATTACATGTCATCTCTTTAGTGTTTTTGCGGGATATATAAAGAACAACCATTGTAATAGGATCTGACTCATGGTATTAGAATCTTTCGTCCAATTTCAATAAAAAATATAGAGAAAAAAATGTTACGGTGATGCGATTTAGTTGGTGTTATGACAATATTTTTTTTGTTTGGATTTAGAGGGCTCATTTTATACTTTTGAGTATATATGTAAAAACCGTTTTTTTTGAATTTTTACATCTTTTTTTTTTCTCATTGAATCCCACAAAATGGCTTGTATGTGACGCCCCCAAATCTGGGCCCACACAGCCCAAACTTGAGTCGTCAAAATACTACAACAAAATTATTACAACAAAGCACAACGTACAACAATACAGTGTATAATAATACACAACTAAGTCTTCACTATTATTGCCACACTATTTTACAAAACGTGAAGACTATGATAACTATTCCTCGGACCCTCACTCCATTCCCCGGCTAGACCCTGTTATGTTTTCATCTCCTGTTGAAAAACAATGGAACAAAAGAAAGGGTGAGCTCAAATAGCCCAGTAAATAATATCATGACTAAGATAATGACGAATAAATTATCATTAGTCTTCAACAGTTGAGTTCTTGATAGAATACAATAGACTACAAGGTTTATATCAAAAACTGCAGTTAAATTCTTAAACAACGTTCAGATCAATAATAGCAGCGGAATGAGTAATCTATTAGAAGAATAATGCAGACTATAATGTCCACTCGGTTCTCTTTTTAGGAAAAACATCATCAACTTTTATCATCTGAAATATCATTAGTCAAGATAATACAAATTCACAGTTCCTGATCATAATCATGCACATCAACAGTTCATCTTTGTACTACGGGCCAAAGATATTCAATATAGCACCAACGGTCATGATTATACCAGATTCAGCCTTTGGTCATAATCATACCAAACAACAGTTCATCTTTGCACTACGGGCCAAAGAGAACATTCACCACGTGCCATAAAAGACACCGAACAGATGTATCGCCTTTAACCTAGTATATCGCCTTTAACCTATCATCTGTTCAACAAATATATCACATCTGTGTCCCCGGCCACAGATATTCACAACAGCTTGATTTTTGGATGATTAGAATGATATAAATGATGAACAGAAGAAATAGGATAACAATAAGTATCGGAAGTTTACTTTGTACAGATTCAAATAATGTCCAAATTGTCAACATGATGTGGAGTGAAATTTAAAAATGATATTCAAGATCCACAGTTCAGAATAACGGTTACAATTCAATAGAAAGGTTCACGTAAATAGGAAGGTTCAGTTGAAATAATGAAGTTCAACTATTATGGAACATATAATATTTTCAGGAATTATAGAAGCAATAGTTCCATAATAAATTTCGATTTAGGAGTATGAAAGAAAATAATATCCCTTACCGTAGCAGGTTTGATTAACAAAAGGTGAAGGAAATTAATACAAAGGGTTATTCACCAACAGGCGGCAATCCGCTCCGTAAGGTTATTCCCACAATTTAATAGAATTTGAGTACAAAGAGTTATTCACCAAACAGGCGGCAATCCGCTCCGTAAGGTTATTCCCACAATTTAATAGAATTTGAGTACAAAGAGTTATTCACCAAACAGGCGGCAATCCGCTCCGTAAGGTTATTCTCAGAGATTAATAATGAATGAATACGAAAGGTTATTCACCAACAGGCGGCAATCCGCTCCGTAAGGTTATTCCCACAATTTAATACATAGAAATAAAAGGCACGTCTTATGAGTAAGGAAGAAACAATATTATTATCGAGAATCAAATAATGATAATCCCTTACCATAGTATGTTTGAATAATGGAAGATGAAAAAGATGGTATCCCTTACCTCAATACGTGATTGGATATTGATTTAAATGAGGTTGATTAACTTGAACAGTACACGTATACTTATAGATCTTCACAAATACTCAAGATGACTTAAGCACACTTAGAGAGAACTTTCACAAGAAGTATTTAGAGAGAGAAAGAAAGAACAAGTAAGGAAGTTTATGAAAAATCCTTAAGTTAAGGCTTCTATTTATAGCCAAAAATCTTATCATTCATTTAATCTAAACCATTCATTTAAAGATCATCTTTTAATCTACACCATCCATTTCAAATATTATATTATCTTTAATCTACACCATTCATTTCATTCATATCACCTAATAATCACCTAACTTTATATTATAAACAAATCAATTTAATTATTCAACAATAATTCACACTTTAATCTACACCATTCATTTCATATCACCTAATAATCACCTAACTTTATATTATAAACAAATCAATTCAATTATTCAACAATAATTCACACTTTAATCTACACCATTCATTTCATATCACCTAATAATCACCTAACTTTATATTATAAACAAATAACTTTATCAATTCAATTATTATGACTAATTGTTATAAATACAGTATAGTTAGTTTTTAGATATCAAGTCAATAAATTAATGAAATACAACTGTTTAAATAACATCATAATAGAGATAACAATAATGTAAAATAAAGCATACGTTACTGTGTAAGGACAATTATTGATTCAATAATGTGAATTACTGTGCATATGTTACTGTGACAATTATTAGGTTCAATAATTTTAAAAACAGTGCAACAACAATTATTGACTCAATGATATAAAATACAGTGTAATGACAATTATTAAATCAATAATGCAAAATACTGTGTAACAACAATTATTGAATTGATAATATAAAATATTATGCAGTGACAATTATCGATGAAATGATGCGTAACAGTTACGGTGTCAATTATCAGACCAATAATATGAGACACTATGCAATACCGCGTGTTACTGTAGAGTACCGAGTGCTACAGAAAATACCAATAACTACCGTATGCTACTATTCTTTTATCACCGGTATTTTAACAGTTCCGTTGACTATTTTTATTTAAAAAGGTTATTTCTGTCGTTTTCTATATCCGACAAATATTCCGTTGTGGGGTCCACCAATAATTTGTTATTTCGGCGCCGTCGGACCAAACGAATATTCCCCGACCAAACGAATATTCCCCGACAAAGCGAATATTGTCCGACAAAATAAAATTTGCACATAACATCCTTAACTTTTAACTTTATCGATTTAACCACTTACTGTTTCAAAAATATATATATATGAAGAAAAATTAAATTTTGTATTTCATAAAATTCGGGGTCTTACATTGTAGCACTACCATTTTTTTCACAGAAAATACTGTTCATGGATCATATTGATCGATGGTTAAAAGTATTAGAGGCAAATAAATACTGTTAAACTTCTCATTCCGTTTTGTCAATAAATGAAAGGTGTGTAGGATACCCGAAAACACTATATTACACAAATTTGAGTCCGCTATCGTTAATTAATTAATTGCTCAAAACTGTCAATAACTAATTTTAAGTTGGGAATAAGTAGCACACTAATGTTTGCCTAAAAAAAAAACTATGACCGGATTGAGTATCAATCTTTTTATATTAACGGTTGGACTCTCAGTTCTATTATAGAACTGATAGTCCACAACAGTTTTAGATTTTTTAATGTAAAAATGTTGAATACAGTACTCAACTGTTATATTAGTTGCACCGTGCTTTCTGACACGAATTATCCCTAGTCCAACTAACAAATCATGTAAGGTTTGATAGAGATTTTTTAAAAAGTTATATTTTAATATTAATTAAAAATATAAATAAATGATAATGTGTTAATACTCAATTAACTAATAATTAAAAAAAGAATATATTAATTTTTTAATATTATTTTAAACGATCTATAGCAAATAATACTTACATTTATAATTTTGAAACTTTATAAGGTTTCATACGGCTTTTTTACTTCATTTTATCCTTCAACCATCAAATGCGAAATTAAGTTTGAAAATAATTATAAAAGAATTCAAATTATTTACACAAAAACTAATTGATCAATAATTGAAAAGTAAGTTTACCGCATAGATGTTTTGTGATTAATAATTCACTAATATTATCACTCCATCTATTGTATTAATTATTACTAGCTGGCGAGGCAGTTTGGAGCTAAAATTATTATGACCAACGCCGAAGCAACAGCTACATCCTACACAGCCGTTGTTGGGAGGAAAGAAAAAACATATAATTTATTTTGGTCAATTAAGAAACAATAATAGTAGCACAAAAATGATTCTAAATAATATAATAATGTGTTTTTAATACATTTTTCGTTACACAAAAGTCTATTTTTTCTTGTTTTAAAAAATAATCTCATTTTTACTTACGATAATATAAAATAAACAATATTTATAAATTTAGAATCACAATTTTATTATCGTACAACACCTACTAAACTGAAAATTCAAAATACATAAAGCAGAAAATATTATTAAAATTTGTAAATTTACAAATAGAACCCTCTTCTAATGGAGTGATATATATATATATATATATATATATATATTCATCCTTATGTTTAATTAATACTCTGTCAAAGTAAAATCATTTGTGCAGCCGGCCGTCCCCTTAATCGGGTACCTAACAATAGCCATGACAAGAAAATTAATTAGGATGTGCTCCATCGGAAACGAGACTCTGCTGTGTTTACGTCGAGAGAATGAAATTGAAGAAAAAAGTATAATAAAATTATTCTATTTGATGATCATTTTTTAAGATAAATTATTTTAATAAAATGAAAATTTATTCTATTTCTTTAAATTTTATTTTTATGTGAAATTAGATGGAATAAAATTCATTTCAATAAAATAAATATGTGTGATAATTTTGTCATCATATTACACCACACACCTCTACTAATAACTAAACATATACTTGAAATATTTTAAAATCATTTTATTCCTTTTTATATTATATTCTTTTAATCTAAATACATCATTAAGATTATGATGTTCATTCATCATTTAGTAATTCACACGCTAAATTAGTTTAAAACGCTTTTCCCTTGTGAAGGTGTCTTTTTTTATTTTATTTTATTTCTTTTTATAAGTTTTAAGGGCTAAATGTGAAGTATTATTATTTTTGAATAAACTATGCACGCAATAATATATAATTTCAAGTAAATTAACAATAATATTAATTGTAGTACTGCATATTAAAATGCGAAAGCAGGACTACATTAATTTTATGTTTATTATCATTACGGTTTTATAATTTTGTACAAACGTGTTGACTCCATATGATCTTTCTTCAAATTACACGGATCTGCAGGAAGAGAGAATTATTTATCTTCTCCACTTGGGATCATGAATTATATTCACAGCATGATCCGATCATAATCATATATAAGTATATATACATGGACATGCATACATCATACTACAAGTTTGTCACGTATATTCATTCTTGCAGAGAATCGTGCATAGGGTGGTAGAATTAATGTCATATAGTATAACCTGATTTTCTAGGTGGTGATATGATTTTTATTTTTGTTTTGCTTTTTATTAATTAAAAATCGCGAGCTATTAATTGCGAGAGGGATGAGCGTTTTGAAGAAGGTTGATATAATTGATTATATATATATATATCTAGGAAATTAAATAGTGTTTATAATTAATTGATTTGGATTTAGAGCAAAAAACTTGATTAAAAAATGAGGCAGCTATTAGGGAATGTATAAATTAATAATGATGATGCATGGGTTAGTAGTGGTCCTATTGGTGCGAGGTGTCTGACAAACATGCGATGAGTTTTGGGTTTGTTTTCTTTTCAAGTGTGAAGTTAATTTTTTGATGTTGATCATGAATTTAATTATTTATTTACGTACTCGATAGCCTCAAAGATAGGGGGGTCCCTTATTATTTTGGATAAATATAAATATTATAATAAATACTATATTTATTTATATTATTAAAAAGGAGAAAGGTTTAAGGACATATCCCCTTAAAGAGCATACCAAACGTATCTCTTTTAATGATAAACGGTGCGACGATTTGATCTGTTGTCATAAATTCGTCCGTCGCTATAGTTTTTAACGACGAACAACATATAGCGACGGACAAATATATAGCGACAGACTAATTTATGATAACGGACTAAACTTTCGTCCCGTCCGTCATTAAAAATGATATACTTGATATATTTTTTAAAAAAATATGCTCTTGAATCAAGTCATATTAAAAAGTAAATTATGATATTAATTTTTTTTATTATATCTCAATTTTTAATAATATAAATAAATATAATATTTAATTATTCTATGCGTAGACTTGTTCTAGTATTTTGGCTTGGCAAATTATATCTCAGTACGCACGCCTTTAAATAAAGGGAATTGACTATATTAATTTCGCCATATGACAGCTATTACGACTCCAGCTTGATAAGGTCCATCACAGATAAGCGAGCTTAATTGGTCACTTTAGTTAAAGGTAATGTTACTAGTCAATTTATGTTGTAATGAAATAGTCGTACAAAAGTGCACTCAACAACATGTTGAAAATGGTTATAAGTTGATCATCATGTATACTTATTACACTAGTAGTATAAAATTGTCCACTTATTCACTCGTACTCCTTCGCTGCTTAAATACTTACTACTGAATAGACACAACCCCCGTGATGACAACTTGGACTATTCAAATTTCCTAAACCGATAAACAAACGCACGCTGTGGTTGCAAATTAAGCAAGGCATGTTCCCACCAATTAAGCAAGGCATGTTTGTTGGCAAAATAATAATAGCAAGATATAAATTATAATTTTAAAATTATATTTATTTATAAATATTACACTTGTGATAAGATAATTAATTTCAAAATTATAATATTTAGAAACAAATGTAGTCCAAGTTAAAATAATCGAACAAAAATGCCTACTCACGAGCCTTTATTGAACGTGGACGCACTTGTCATATTGATACTTCATTCTTTATATATTTAAAAAAAAAAGATTATACAAAATTTTACTTTGTTCAAATATATTTTAAACGTTGGCTAAAAGATAATAGTGATGGCATTTAATATACTTAAATTAATAATAATGATATATTAAAATTTATAATTTTAAATTAGAGATAAATTTTGATTTTAAAACATCTTTACATATCAGCCAAACAGACCTTTAATCTTTTACAGATATTTATTCGTAGAAATCAAAAACTACTTTCTTTCTTTCTTTTTTTACCAAAATTAAGTGAAACATAGAAAATTAGTGCTAACAAAGTGGGTACAAGTGAGCTATAAGTCCAAAGTGGACCCACGGGTCCAAAATGAGTCCCACTACTTTCATTGCGGCCACCGAAATCAGCCCACTAATCAATCACTCACACATCTGGCTTAGCTACGCTGTATTTTTTTCTCTCTCTAGAAAAAGATCAAAAAAGAGAAGCTCAAGAAGAAAGAAAAAACACAAACACAGCTGTTTTTTCTTTCTCCATCTTAACTTTCTATCTCTTAATAAAACCACAAGCACAGAATAAAGTACTAGGGGAAAGAATAATAATAAGAGGAAGAAGGCCATTGATTTGATAAGGCAACAACAGCAGCTTAGGATTCATGGATATGAAGATTGTAATGTGGAGCTTGTTGCTGCTATTATTGAGCTCATGGGTTTCTTATGGTACAGCCTCTGTATCATATGACCATAAGACTATTATTGTTAATGGCCAAAGGAGAATCCTTATTTCTGGATCCATTCACTACCCAAGAAGCACTCCTGAGGTATATCCATGTCAATGTACTTCATGGGTTTATCAAGAATACTATTTTTTTCCTTTTTTTTTTTTTTAAAATAAAAATCTTTATCTTTTTTATTGTACCCTGTTTAACGAGCTGGTGATTTCTCTTTGTTCTTATAAATACTGGTTTCTTAACTTGCAATTTTTGGTTGTGGCAGATGTGGCCAGATCTTATTCAGAAGGCAAAAGAAGGAGGTTTGGATGTGATCCAGACATATGTTTTCTGGAATGGGCATGAACCCCAGCCTGGAAAAGTAAACATAATTAAGCTCTATCATCTTTTGTGGGTTTTCTTTTAATATCAGGCTTCTTTGTTATCTTTACTGATACTTGATTGTTCTTTTTTGGCTGTAGTATTATTTTGAGGAGAGATATGACCTGGTTAAATTTATAAAGATAGTGCAGCAAGCAGGTCTTTATGTTCATCTCAGAATTGGTCCCTATGCTTGTGCCGAATGGAACTTTGGGTACAAATAAAAGATAAAGCTTTCTATAAATAGAAAATTTAAAATATATGGCATACTGTTATCTTATGCACTTGCCTTTATAATTTCAGGGGCTTTCCTGTTTGGTTAAAATATGTTCCAGGTATCAGTTTCAGAACAGATAACGGGCCTTTCAAGGTTAAGCACCTCCCAATCTTACATATAAATTTCCCTTTTTTCCTGCTATACTTTATTTGTTTTGTTTGTACTAACTTGGGCATGTAAAATGGTGAAGGCTGCTATGCAAAAATTTACAACAAAGATAGTGAATATGATGAAAGCAGAGAGGTTATATGAGACTCAAGGTGGTCCAATAATTATGTCTCAGGTAATCAAGTAGCCAAGTTCATTAGTTTTGTCAAATTTCAGTGGTTTTCTCTCTATTAGCTTATTGAGCCCAAGATAAAGTTTTTCTTCTAATCTATAGTCATCCATTACATTCTACAAGTAGGAAGGATATTTAAGTGTATCTTTCTGCTCTTATAAATGTGACAGATTGAGAATGAATATGGACCCATGGAGTATGAACTAGGTGCTCCTGGTCAAGCTTATACAAAATGGGCAGCACAGATGGCAGTGGGTCTAGGCACTGGAGTTCCGTGGGTCATGTGCAAGCAAGATGATGCGCCTGATCCCATTGTAAGTGTCCTTGCTTGTTGCAATTTCTTTTACCATTTCTTGAACCTATTATTGATGGTATTACTGTTTTGTTCTCTCTTACTATGTAACGTAGTGTTGTTCCCTTACGTAGTCATGAATATTATTGAAATTTTTATCCTTTGCACATGGTTGGGTTTTCTCTTTTACCCACTCCTATCTGTTGCAATTTGGCCTTAGAATTTTGTAATATGGGCCAATGACCATGTTTCCTTGTTTATTCTGAACAATTGTTTCACCTTCCACTGGAAGTGGGTTTTAAATAATATTTGCTTATTAAATGATTTATTAAATGAAGCAGTTGGGAATCAATTATGTGGTTGTTATATCAAAGTCATAAGATGGATCTTTTTATCAGTTACAATTGTCTGAATGCTTATTTACAATGATGCTTTTACTTCCTTTTTATTCTTAAAATTCATTTTAATTCAGTTTTGCTTTTACAGATCAATGCTTGCAATGGTTTTTATTGTGACGACTTCTCTCCTAACAAGGCTTATAAACCCAAGATGTGGACTGAAGCCTGGACAGGATGGTAAATTTGCAGGCTTCTCATCTAATATATGCTTCTTTTCTATGTCCTTAGTCCTTGCGTTCTACTCAAGAACAACAAGTTTATACAGTGCTGCAATTCATTTCCTCACAAATTATTGTATAAAATTTTGTCCCAGGTTTACTAATTTTGGAGGTGCAGTTCCGTACCGTCCTGCCGAAGATTTGGCATTTTCAGTTGCTAAGTTTATACAGAAGGGTGGATCTTTTGTTAATTATTATATGGTACGTAAATGTTTGTTGTATTTCCCAAATGATCTACTCTCTCAATAAATCAAACTAATATTTGGTTCTTTGCTAATGTGGTTTCAGTATCATGGTGGAACTAACCTTGGCAGGACTGCTGGTGGTCCTTTTATTGCTACTAGTTATGATTATGATGCTCCTCTTGATGAATTTGGTAATCACAAAAGAAAAGCATCTACAACTAGCATTTTTCCCTGAAATTGTTTTCAGTTCAAGAACTGCTTCATGAGTGCTCTATGTTTAGTGCTTGTTTGAATTTGAATTAAAAGTAGGCGGGTTTTAGTGCGAGTTCCACTTTTCTATATCTGATATAATTACCAATAACCAACCTATCCCTGGTCACTGTTTGCCACGTTCCGGAAGAGGTTGGCATCTATCATTTTAAAAGAAGGGTAATTTAGTCATGCACTGCATTTGGTGAAATGACAGTTCAGCCCTTCAATGTCCCTGGCATGGTTCATTCTGATTGTTCAATGACAGGATCATATTGACTATAAGTTGAAACCAATCATAGGTGATGTAAGCAGAAATGATTGCAACTATCATCTTTAATCGAATTATTTTTGTATTGAATGATCGTTATATTATAGTATCACAACTCGTGATCAAGATAGTTGCAACATCAAAGTTGATAAAGAATGTTCATTTATAGGTCCAACTAAGTGACTGGTCTACCCCTTTTCAATGACCAAGTTAACTGTCACTACTATTCAAAAAGATACTTGTGTTCAATGCTAGTAAAATATTTATTTTATCTTGTAAGAGAAGAGTCTTCCTGCCTTTTGCAGATTCTTTGCCCTTATTTGCTTCTTGCTTTTAGAAACATGCAACTTGTATGCTGTTAATGAGAATTTTCTCTTTCTATGTTTAGGACTATATAGGCAACCTAAATGGGGCCATCTGAAAGATCTGCATAGAGCGATAAAATTGTGTGAGCCAGCTTTAGTATCTGGAGATCCCATTAGGATACCACTGGGAAGCTATAATGAGGTTAGAATTACTACAGCTCTCTTGCAAACAAGTAGTAAATTTGAAATTTAAGGTGAATCATGAAATCTGCGTTCTGCTTTTGTTATAACCATACAGGCCAATGTTTTTAAATCGAAGTCAGGAGATTGTGCTGCATTCCTTGCAAATTATGACGAACATTATTTTGCTAAAGTGGCTTTTAATGATAAGCACTACAACTTACCTCCTTGGTCTATCAGCATCCTTCCCGACTGCAAGAACACAGTTTATAATACAGCAAGGGTGAGAAAAGAGCTCTTAGTATTTCAAACATTCCTTCTTTTATTTAAGCACGTGTAGATCTCAGTACTGTTCTTATCCTTTATTAGGGAAAGGAAATAAATGTTGACATGTAACTGGCTTTAATGTACAGATAGGTGCGCAAAGTGCACAGATGAAGATGACTCCTGTTGGTAGGGCATTCTCTTGGCAATCATACAATGATGAGACGACATCTTATGAAGACAAGACATTCACAACAGTGGGGCTGTTGGAGCAGATAAATACCACCAGAGATGTTTCTGATTATTTATGGTACATGACAGAGTGAGTGTTATTACCTCTACACGGCTCTCTCCTTTTTCCATGCATTATGATAAAGTTTGGTTTACTTTCCTTTTTGTAATGTTCATTTCCTTTTTCTCTTCACCAGTGTCTGGATTGACTCTGATGAAACATTTTTGAGAGGTGGAAAGTGGCCTGTTCTAACAGTCCTTTCTGCTGGCCATGCTTTGCATGTTTTCATCAACGGTCAACTAACAGGTATGCAGCTGGTTTAGGATACTAAGGCTATGTTTGTTTGCAAAAAACATACTTGGAATTGGACTGTTTGTATTAATTTAACACTACTTTGAACTATTTAATCCTATGATGGGAGATTAATAGTCCTTTAAATAATCCTATAGACTATTTTTTATTATTCTTAAGGCTATTTATGAGGGATTGCATAATCCCATGATGAATTTGGAATTAATAGCTCCCTTCATTTTAAGCTATTAAATGACCTTATGAGACTAATAGTCCAACATTAAGGGACTAATAGTCCATCCTCAAAGGATTAAATAGTGCAAAGTAGTGTTAAATTAATATAAATAGTTCAATTCTAAACATGTTTTTTGCAAACAAATATAGCCTAAGGGTATATTTGAAGAACTTGTAATAATTTCATTCAGAATGACACTCAATATTAATGCTACTCCAGTAACTTATTCTAAGCAGAAAGTTCAAAACGTGAAATTATACTGCTTGGCTGATGCCAGTACAATTAATCTGTCTTAAGCTTCATTTTACTATTCTTCAAGAAATTATATCACAAGGAAGTTTTAAAATTGAGATAGTGGTTAGTTAGTACTTATATCTGGGCAATATATAGAAGCTACATGATGATGACTACTTCTTTCACAGATTCATAATTTATTGTTTAACATCTTGTGCATCACTTCTCTTTACTTTTGACAGGAACTGTCTACGGAAGTATAGAAAACCCAAAAATAACTTTTAGTAGTGGTGTATATCTAAGAGCTGGGGTTAACAAGATTTCACTGTTAAGCATTGCTGTCGGCCTCCCGGTTTGTTCTCTTTTTTTGTGACACACATGCATATACCCCCCCCCCCCCCCCAAGTGCACATGGCTGCCCATAAAAGAGTAAAAAAGAAAAAGGACACAGAACAATATTGGGTTGATTGCATTTCAGTTCACCAACTTTTTTGTCTCTTCTGCCTGTTTATGAACTCAGAATGTTGGTCTGCATTTTGAGACATGGAATGCTGGAGTTCTAGGTCCAGTTACACTCGATGAGCTTAATGAGGGGAGGAGAGACTTAACATGGCAGAAATGGTCTTACAAAGTACGTTAATGTATACATTCAATCAATGTCTAATTTTGCCTACTGTTTTAATATTTATAAGCAAGTGTTTGACTTATTGTTTTGGACCAGGTTGGTCTAAATGGAGAAGCTTTGAGTCTTCATTCACTTACTGGAAGTTCAACTGCTGAGTGGACCGAAGGTTCTTTTGTAGCTCAAAAGCAGCCGCTTACATGGTACAAGGTGATTAATTTCAATTCTCCACAAAGAGATTTAATTTATATCCTTGTCTTTTACCAGATACATTAATTAAGGAACACAATTTATCTTGATGCATTAAAACTGAATACTAAATTAGAGTTGTACGATAATGCTGCCGTAGCAGAGCCTACGATTGAATACTCCTTTATAAAACTACTTTCTTCACTGAAACGATGCTAACAATTCTCTATTATGTTTCCAGACTACTTTCAATGCTCCAGCTGGAAATCAGCCTTTGGCTTTAGATATGAACACCATGGGTAAAGGTCAAGTATGGATAAATGGGAAAAGCGTTGGACGTCACTGGCCTGCATACAAAGCGTCTGGTACTTGTGGTGGCTGTAGTTATGCTGGCTGGTTCTATGAGAAGAAATGTCTAAGTAATTGTGGGGAAGCTTCCCAACAATGGTGAGTGGAAATTATTTGCTATATACTTTCTTCTTCCCCTTCCAGGTAGTAATATAGTTGACCGACTGAAAAAAGGATTTTGATTTCAGGTATCACATACCTCGATCCTGGTTGAAGCCAACAGGAAATTTGTTGGTTCTATTTGAAGAATTGGGTGGAAATCCATACGGGATCACTTTGGTGAAAAGAGAAGTAGCTAGCGTATGTGCTGATATTTATGAGTGGCAGCCAACCCTAATGAATTGGCAGATGCAACACTCTGGTAAAGTCAACAAACCCCTGAGGCCGAAAGCCCATCTCTGGTGTGCCCCTGGTCAGAAAATCTCTTCAATCAAGTTCGCTAGCTTTGGAACACCAGAAGGTGCTTGTGGAAGCTTCCGCGAGGGCAGCTGTCATGCTCATAAATCCTATGACGCCTTTGAAAGGGTATGCATAAATCTTGCATTACTTATTGCACGAGTCTTGTGGAGTTAAATACCAGTAAGAAATATTCCAAAAAAGTAGGATAGTTAAATTTGAGATAACTCTCAAATCAACGTGTTCGATTTATTAGTTATTTTGTATGGCAATCACATGATCTGGAACCAGTTCTAAGAGACTTAATTTCAAATTATTTGAAGTGACGTTCAAAACCGTTTTGGTATCTTTTCAGAAATGTATTCTGATTTTGTATGTTGCAGTACTGCATAGGACAAAATGCATGTTCAGTGACTGTAGCACCTGAGCTTTTTGGCGGAGATCCATGCCCTAATGTTATGAAGAAACTCTCCGCGGAGGCAATTTGCAGCTAATTTCACAAAGACATTTGAAAAGATGGTATTATTCTCTTTACAATTCGATGTGAAACTTTTGGATACTTTTTTGGTCTGAAAAATGGCTATTGCACCTCCAAGATCACCACAACCATTTGGTTTGGCTTTTTTGCCATAGTGAAGTTGTACAGATATACAACACACCATGTGCTTCAAAGCCTATATAGATTTTTGAAGATGATTACTGGGAAGATTAATGTATATGAAGTAGCTGGCATATTCTTGCCTGTGGTCGCAAGACAAAAAGCACAGGGGGCGAGGGGGTCTTTACAGGCACATTGAGATGATAGTAATGTAGTCCATGTGTCCATGGTAATTAAGTTTCTGGCTTAAAGATTTTAAATATACTAGTATTATGTAACTTACTGTATTAACAGCAATCGTCTCATTGCTTGTAATGTATGTCATTGCAAAAACGATTGGAATGATAATAACAACATCAAGGTTGTCAATATTCTTGGGTATCTGTTGAATCTGCTATTTGTGACATTACTATTTTATAGCAATTTCAGCTCGTGGTCTCAAATGATGTGGCATTGATTACTTTGAATTAAACTAGCTAGCTAGTACATGGATTAAACTACTGATATTTATTAGGTTGTTACTAGGATCTAAATTGGTCGAGGTATTTCTTAATTTTGAAAAAAAGAATTATATCTCATTTAACAAAAAATATTACTCTTTCAGTTTCGAATTAGATTAATATTGACTATTTAATTAAAAGTCAAATTATGATATTTTTAATTTTAAAATTGACATAATTTATTTATAATATAAAAATAATAATTATATTGACATAATTTATATGAAGATTAAAAATTAATATTAATTTTATAATTTAAAACGGACGATGAAGTATAAATTTTATGATTGAGGGCAACAAGTCAGTTGAAATATGAATTAATCCGTGAAGATTTTTAATTTAATTTAATTTTGATATATATTTAAGAAACTTGGAAAGTTTTACCTGTGGCAATAAATATACCCAAATCTCCCCCAATAAAAAGCAAGGTATAGGATTTCAAAAAAAATAAAAGAAAAAATAAAAGAAAAAAAGAAGAGAGAAGAAAGCAAGGGTACAAGAGAGATTGGCATATACTTTAAAGTTCCAAACTAACTTGTTACCTTAGATAGCATAGGGTAAAAACAAAGATGAGGCCTAAGGTGACAAATGACACTGTAGGCATCAATACTATAGAGTTTATTAGATATTTTATTAAATCCAAAAAATTAACTTAGAAATCAAAACAATACTAGTACAAGTTGAAAATAGTGGTTTTTTCTTTGAATTTTTTTTTTATGCTCGAATAATATATATATTTTTGTACATCATGCGAGACTTTTTATAATAGAATTTATCAAAAACTCACGTACATATATATATAAGACTTTTTATAATAGAATCCATCAAAAACCCACGTACATCTATAATAACAAAATACAACTCATTTCAAATTCCCGCTCATCTCCTAAAAAAGATCATGACCGTCTAAAAGTTGGGATAAATCCAACCCTTCGTTTCCTCTTTAACATCCCTGAAGAACCCAATCTCTTTCAATCGTGCTGAGCGGCATCTTCCTCTTCCTCTCCTCCAAACCCATTCTCTCTCCTACGCCTCTCATCCCGTCCAGAAATCGGTACAACAACCCATCAGTTTCTTTCTCTCGTGTTCATCAACTCTCCAAAAACTCAAATTTCGTTGCAAGTGCATAGCAACAATGGCGTCTAAAGGTGTTGTTGGATTCGTTGGATTGGACGAATTGAGCTTGGAATTGGCAACTCCGCTTCTTTGTTCTGGCCATGGAGTCCAAGCCTATGAGGTTCCTCTTCCGTTCCTAACCTCTCAGAACTCTGGAATTTTGTTTGATTTTTGGATTCGTAGTTTCTTGACAATACTTGGATTTTGGTATAGTATAAGAATGCGATCTCTGCTGTAAAATGAGAGTTCAAAAGTCAAAATTTCAAATGAAGTTTGACTTTAATGTGATTAAACTTCAAAATCGGTAGTTATTTGAATGAAATGAAATTTGCACTGTAACTCTGCTTGGCCTTATCTATTAGAGATCCTGGTAATCCATCCATATGCACCGCACCCATTTGCCCCTTCACAAGGAAACGGAAAGTCGAAAACATATTCATACGTTCAATTTTACAAATTACTGTCACGTTGTTCATTGTTACACCTGTGGAGAACAAATCTATGATTATATATTGTATTGTGTATGAAAAATTTGTTTCCATTTGTATATGAATAACATACTTACCACAAAAAAGGTAAAGAAAAGAAATTACAAGGTAGTTGTTGTGTTTAGATTTTGATTTTCAGTATGAATTCTGTGAAAGAATATAATGTTTGAAGCTCTATTTTTTTACTCTTTCTATCTTTACAAATAGAGATCTAAATGATTGTAGCATTGACACTTCACATTCTGATTGCAATTGTTCCACATGCAGGCATTCAATCCTTTGGTTGATGAGTTTGTAAAGCTCGGGGGAGTAAGATGTGCCAATGCTTTGGAGGCTGGGAAAGGTGAAATGTGATTTTGGTTTTTGCTTTGTCTGTGGGTCCGTCTAACTTATAATTTTAGAGTTCTCATATTAGACAAGTTTGTTGCTTTGGGTATTTGTAGTAACATAGCAGCTAATCCTTGTGTATAAACTGTGATAAGTTTGTTAATATATCATTTCCCAGGAAACACACTTGAAACTACTACTAAACCGGTACCTATCACAGACAAAAACACACTTGAAAATATATCATTTCCCTTTAAAAGTGTGTTAATTAGTAGTAGTAAGTATCTATAAATGTGAGTTCTGATGATAAACATATGTGATATTTCTTTGTTATAACCCCCTTTTGATTTATAATAAACCCTGCTGGCTGAAATGTATTAGTGATGTCTAATGTTTTTTTTTTTCTTTTACCATCAAGTGCTTTTAATATTGAAATTATGTTGAGAAAGTTGCCTTGATTAAGTTAGTTTCAGTTTGATGAGTTGGCCATAGAATAACTGAAATTCAATATCGTTGAGGGAAAACAGTTAATATACTAAAAAGGAGGAATAAATGTGTTAATTTTTATTAATGTATTCTTTAAAGCAGATATGATTTATTCCCTCCATCCTCCAAATAATGTCAGTTTTTTTTAGAAAAAGTATGTTGTTTGTCTTTACAAAAAAAGTTTAGAATCACCATAGTGGAAAAAGTATAATCATATTTTGGCAAAATTAAAACTCAAAAACTACAATCTTTAAAGGATGGGGAGGGTGTATTAAGTATTGTTTACATGAAATTATAATGCATAGGGAAAGGTGGCAAATGCAAGTGCAGGAACATTATTTTTATTAATGTATCCTTTAAAGCATATATGATCATGGATTTTATCCATCCAAGGACAATTGTAAATTTTTATCATATGTTAAGAAATGGCAGATGATCAAACACATGTGACATTGTTGCCCGAGTGCTACTCCGAGTAAATAAATTAGTGCTACTCCAAGGAAATTAGTTCTACTCCCTATTCATGCTTTTAACTTTATTGTGGCTAATTTAGCTTTTTTTAGCTTCATTCTGTAGCTTGGTTCCATTTATAAAATTCTGATTTCCAGAAAAATGATGAGTTTTGGGTGTTTACTTTCAATTTCTTGAGAAACTAAAAAAGAAAAATGAATTGACAATTAGACCTGCTTAATTGAAATTGTTAAAGACAACTAATGGAATTGTTTGGGGATACAGAGAAACACTAGAAAAGCTATTATGGTTGGGTCATGTTATTAACTTATTATGGCACAAACGGAAAGGTCTAAAATATTTTATATACATATCCCCACATAATGCTTTTAACCCATCGTATCAAATGCTTTTCTATAAGGTCAAAATGAACTGTAATTATATGTTTTTGTTTAGTGTGTTTCAGTGTGTCAAAACAAACTCTTTATTGCTTGAAGCCTGTCCAAACCATAACATTTGCAACTGTAATTGAGGACTTGCTTTAGGGATATGTAATCCTGTTTTTAATTTATTAAAGACTATTTTTTTTATTATTATTTGAATTTTGTTTTATTTTCAATAAACTTTTCTATATATTCCTCTAAAAAGTAGATGGTGAGATTTTGACATCCCAAATCCACACACACAGAGATAGAGAGATATAAAGTGAGAGATAAAAATGATGCATCTATTTTAGGTTGATTAATATTTTAGGGAGACATTTAAAATTTTAGATAACATTTGCTTCTATGCATCTACTTATCTATTCACATGATTGGTTTGGTGATTAACTAAATTCCCATGTAATATTTTGTTACATATAATTTCTTTGTGTTTAATCTTAATAGGAGAATTCAGTTGGGTCCTCAAATGTGCTTTTTTACAGTCAACAGTGTCGGGTTGTTCTCTGTAAGAAATGGTGAGATTTCTCTTTTGTGTCCCTTGCATCACTAGATGGTATTCAAAAATTTAATCTGGATTTTAATTTTTTTTATGGTATTTCTCAAAAAATTGACTCTAATTTCATAATTAATGTACCAAATTTCTATACATACTTCATTAAGGGTAAAGGAGAAAAATCAAAGCATTTGTTTTAAAGGGAAATGATATATTTTCAAGTGTGTTTTTGCCTGTACATCATGAAAATTGATTCTAATCTCACATAAATGTGGTGTTCAATATTTTAATCTGGGTTTTAAATTTTTCATGACATTTCTCAAAATTGAGTCTAATTTCATTTGGGAACAGTTTTTCAACAAAAAATAATTTGGTATTTTCATATGACGTCCTTATATGAATGTGGATCCCATTTACATGTTAGTTTCGCACGACGGTCTTATATGAACGTGTATCTCATTTTCTATTCATGTGATACTGTGAGGAGATTTATGAAAGTATTAAATTCTGTTGTGGAAATATGAATTCCCACTTCATAATTAATGTACTAAATCTCATGTAATTGATGTTGTAAGTTGCAATCTTAATAGTGGTAATGTAAATTTTTTTATCTTTACTGTGAATTATGCATAGGGATTACTATTTTAAGTAAAAGATAAAAATCAGAGCTTTACCAATGCCATTGCTCAGCAGAGAAAGCACGGATATTTTCACAAGTTTCCCTATGCTTTACCAATGTAAAATTGTGTTCAACAACACATTCTCTTTATTATATATCTCTTTCTCTCAACATCATCTCTCTCTTTCTGTATAGGAGTGAGAAAATCTCTAAAGTCTTAGCAAAATATGGACCTACAAAAAGGTTCGTCATTGCAAAAATTTTACCTGGCCGCATAGGGAAACAATGCTGTGAGAGGTATATTACAATTGAAATTATTTGCATTATATATAATTTGTGCGTGATATTGATTTATGACCGTATTAAACACATTCGTGCTTCTCTTTAAATTTCGAGTATGATTATCCATTATCATCTGCCATCACGTAGCTTAGGAGATAAATTAAATTCTTTCATTTTATTCAATTGCTGGTATTCTTTCATTTCATTCAATTGTTACTAAATTCTTTCATTTCATTCAATTGTTGGTATTCGTAGTGCCAAAGGCACGGGTTAATGCTAGTATATAATAGAGAAGCAAATTATTCACCGTCTGGACTCTGGAGCATGGAATAGTTTCACCTTTTCTTCCCCCCTCTCTCTGATATTCTGATCAATGTCATCCCTGTTAAATGACGCGTTCCCACGGCGGCGACTGCCATTACCACTGCTCTCATATTTTCTCTGCTCTCATCTAATCCCCTCTCTCCTCAACAACCCACGTTGTTACTTTTCTTCTTCTTCTTCTTCTTTACTTTCTCTCTCCTCTCTTTCTCCATTCTCATCCTCTCTCTTTATCGAAGAAGAAAACTTTTTGATAAAACAGAGCAACCAAGCTCCAAATCAATCATCAATTGTTCTCTCCCCAATCTTGTTGATAAAACACAACAAACCCATGAATCAAACCGTACCCATTTGGCCCATTCGCTTCTTCTTGAGATCTTGCCTTCCAATTCCCCCACATGGGCGTCTCTGTTCGATGGAGAGGAGGAAGGGGATGAACCGGGTCGGAACGGGTCGGGTATGCATATGGCGATTGTGGATTCTGGTGGGGAGGAGTGCGGGAAGAAGAAGAAGAGGGTGAGGAAGAAACGTCCAAGTTCCCCTAATTCGAAGGCTGAGGAAGAAGAAATAGAAAGAGACAAAGTGAAAAAGGAGAAGCAAGAATTGGTGTGCTTGTATCCTTTTACGTCGTCGTCTAGTGCAACACAGAGGAAGATAAAACAACAATATGATCAGCTTGTCAAGTCTCATGAGTCCAATGGACTGACTCTGGCTTAGGTTCTATTAATTATCTATTTATTTACTATTCTCTACTGAAATTTGTATTACATATTAACTTTAGTTTCAACTTTTAAAATGATTATACAGGGTTTGTATCTTGAAATGCTATATAAATGGTGCCAAGGATTTATAAGTGGAAATGAGAACACATACATATGCTTTGCTATAATGAACAGGTGGGTGTGAAAAATGGCATATTGTACGTTAAACTGTTGTGCAAACCAAAATTTCTTTGTCACATGTGCATCATTATATTTGTTAAGTGCAGATATACAAGCTTGAATTAGAGCAAAAAAGATTAGAAGAGGATGCATTTGTATCTAACTGGCTCCAGCAACAGCTTAAGCTCTCACCAGCATACAAGAAGGTAATGTTATATCCTTTATTTGTGATTATCTAATTTAAATATTTTACTAGAGGGTTATAGTAAAAGATTTTGTTGGACAGATTGAGGCCCTGGAAGTCAATTGGAACAGGGAATTGCATGTAGGATGATCATCTGCATCCTGAAGTACATTACTTTTACCTATTTCATTATCTTTCATCAATCGGATGATCATCTGCATTATGAAGTTCAATTCTTTTTCCTATTTCATTCTTTTTTATCTATTGGATGGGGGGAAACTGGAACACTTAACTGCAGCATCTTGGAAGAGTGATGTGTTTATTATAATTGGTGATAGGTTGCCCATCAGCGGTGCCTATAAGTCATTAAATTGCAATATGAAGAGAATGGTCTACTTCAAAATTTGCCTATTTCTTTCCCCCTTTGCCAGATGGGAGGAGACCTGGAGATGATTTGATCATCATTTCACTCGTACCTCCAAAAGTTTTTTTTCTCATTTTATATGCCCAAGCTGAATTTTAGTTGCTTGAACCAAGTTTTTGATCATAGCTTGTAAAGGAATTCTAATCCTTTTCTGATGTTGAAGATGCTTGAAATTGGAGCCTGCATGGAGTTGAAAGCCAAAACTGGCAAGCTGGAGGACAGCGCAGACACTGACTTAGTTGATATTTCTTTTGAAGAGTTATTAGCACAGGAAAAGAAAGATTCTTTTTGGTTGGTTTCTCATCTTGAACCTCAAATCAACAATTCTTTCCTGCATCATTTCTCAATCATTATATTTCTGTATGCAGGCAGAAGAACGGGAAGCCAAGATCGTGTGCGATGACGAGGTTACTTGCTAACTAATACAAGGCTGTATATCAACATACCCAAATCATGCATTTTGCTGGAATTTTATGGCCGCATGTGCTCATTGGGTGATGTGTCAAGAAATTGATACATTTTATCCTACTAATTTACACTTTGAAAAGTACATATTATTATTAATTATTGTGTTCTTATTGCTTTTTCAGGTGTTTGGAATTTAATGGAGGAATAATCAATTGTTTAAGCAGCATTGCATGGTGCGCCACAGGAACAAGAGAGAAACTGATGTGGAATTGCTAATTTATGGGTCCAGAACAAATTTATCATCCATGTAAATCAACATAACAGCTCTTTTGTTTTGTAGTGGTGGGCCCGAATTAAGTCCATTATGCCTTGGAATGGATGTTCTAAATGAAGCATTCTCCTGATATCAATTGCAACAGAGGATCCATTAATTAATTAAGTTAATGAAGTAACACACAAGCAGTCTCCTATTCCTAAAAGGAGTCCAAGAAAGAATTGCAGAGCGGAGAGTTTTATTTAATAAAAGAGGATATAGCAGCAAAGATGGGGACATCACCAGTTCCGTATCAGACCAGAATTGTAGTGGATAAGTCAGAAGGAAAAAGAAGAAGCAAGAGACTCCTAGCTGGGAAAAAACACAATTACGTGGGAGAATAGGAGATTATAAACTGGCAGCCTACGCAACACATGAGGGCATCGCGGCAAGACGGCATCACTGAAACACTGAGATAGAACGCAGCAGCGGAACTTTGGAGAACAGCAGCGCAACACAGAAATTTCAGTAGCAGATCAATTTTGTTTTCTTTTCTTCTTATGGGTATTTTCGTTTCTTGTTAGTTATTATTGAGCAATATTCTTTATTCAATTCATTGTTTGATTTTAAAACTTTAAGGATGGATTTGTTTATAATTTAGAGCAGATTACTTTTGGATGCTAGAATTCATAATTTATTTTATTCTCTTCTTCAATTAGTTGATACATTCAATTTAATAATCTGTTTATTTAATTATGCAGTTTTTAATTATATTTTGTGTTCTAATTTCAAGCATGCTAGGCTAGGTTATTTTCTAGGGTTAAGGATGAATGTACTTGATTGATTTCATTGCACAAATTCATGCCAATTGAGTCTACAGATTTAGTGTTTTTATGTTAAAAATAATTCTTACTATTGAATGCCCATTTTTATTAAGATAAAAATAAAATTGGATTCTCATTATTAGTTGTTGGATTCAGTTTATGATTCATTATAAATTGTGTTTTGATGGAAATAATGAGTGTTTTGATTCTATACATATGTTTGGCTATGGAAGAATTAACAATTTGATTTCTATAAATTATTTGGGTTTAAAAGATTTTATTTTCCGCTCCTACTAGAGTCGAGAGACCAAATTAGTGTGAGATAAAAAGTAAAATTGATTGGGCATGAATGTTGGAATGTGATATCAAATATATGATTCCGTTACCCTAGTATTTTATTATTGGTTAATTTATTCGCATTCTTATTTTAATATTTATTTGCATTTTTAGTTGATAAATCATAACCCACAATTTTTAAACTAGATTAGGATTTAATTAAAATTTGTGAGTGAGGAAATACACGTTCCATCCGTCAAGTCTCTAGGGTTCGACCTCGCACTTCTGAGCTATACTAGGTATTCGATTCGTGCACTTGCGAGTAAGTAAAACATCACAACATTGGGTTTCTTCTTTGAGTGGAAATGGTCTTTAACCTTATTTTTTCATTGTACCCCCTTTTCCCGTAATTTAAGCTTACCCAGTTGAAGCTAATCTGCTTAAGCATGATGTAAACAGTTTTGCCATATTTCGGCGTATTTTGCTAATAACTGATCTTTTACTCACTTTTCAATTTAATTTGATACTTGTATCATCTCAAGTTAGGAAGGTAATCATCATAAGTGATGACTTGGAGAGATTCTTTGCCCCGTCTCTGAGTAGTTTTTAAGAGATTCTGGAAGATTTCACGAAATGAAGTTGTTTGAAAGGTCAGAAACGGAAGAATAGAGAGTTTTAGAGTAGAGGCTTGGCAGACTATTAGCTAGGCGTTTACCAAATCAACTTGGTGTTCTGTCTTCAGTTAAAATAAATTGTAATAAAGGAAAGGAAGAACTATGTAACGAGTTGAAGACCAACCAAGGTGGCAGCCAAACTATAAGTTGAAGGATAACTTTACACATTACAATTAAACATTATTTAACTTTACACATTACAATTAAATATTATTCTAAATATTACATATATCTTAATTATTAAAAGGTGAGACTTGTTACGGATTTTTGTGTCATATTTTATCTTTTAACGATTGAGATCAAAATGTTGTGTTTGATATTGTGATTGATGTTGTACATTTACACTTATTTTAAGTTGAAACAGCATAATTCCTGTGACCTTTATGTGGTTCAGACCTAGTACCATCTTAGGTAATGCATGATTTGCTAGGCAAGGCTGCCAATCGGGAGAGAATTTCATGGATCTTTTAGATTACAAAGAAAAATTGGCTGATTTTAAACCATGCGAAAGAAAGAGTAGCATGTGTCCTACCATTAGATAAGGTTTATTAACTTTTTACATCATTTTTTATTATTCATCTTGTTAATAGTGTCCAAAGTGTACCCCATGGATTAATAAATTATGTTTATATAAGGATGAGAAATAATACCTCACTTTCACAAAGTAAATTAATCTTGTTTACCTTAGTAGTGTTAACTTTTTATGATATAGTGTCATTTTATTCTATATTGAAACGTTCGTAGAAACAAAAAATATTGACAAAAAGAGTCCCAGATTGCACAATACCCAGGATGTTACCTAAAACCTTCATCATCCATGTACTCGGGTGCTGATATTATAAGTATGCATTGTGGACTTAACATGAAAGTCTATTCACAATACATGATATCTGAAAGAAAAATCTTCTTTTCTCGTGCTACATCATTTTTACTACGACAAATTAACAGCCCGATCCTTGACTAAAGATTGGGACTAAATCATGTCAGGTAATTCTAGCTGCTTCCACCCACAATTGCATTAGTATTCTTGATAGTATATCAGCAAAACAACTAAAACATCTGTTAAAGCTACCTCATAAACTACTTAATAACAAGTACAGTTTATAGCGTCAATACTGGCATAAACAACGATTAACAAGGTAAAATAGAAAGAAAACATACAAGCCATTCCTATGCTAAAATCAGTGAAATGAAGAAAAAAAAGGTCTTTCCTACCGGGAAAATTTCTATACTGTAAGCTCTTATCCTGCAGAGGAGGCGATGCTCTTAACTGTTCCTTCCAGAAGTTTCAGCTTCATTAATCACTATTACATTCTACCTTCACTAGCATACTGATCACCGAGCCCCTTCCCTTCATCATTACATTAATCAATCTTCACTGATGAGTAAATCTTCCGAACAAACCAGAAACAAGCATAGAAACCAATTGTCCCCGTCAGAACAAAGAAGGCATATGAAGCTATTGACATATACCCAAAGTACAGTATGCCTGAAACCAGCTTCGTGATTTCCAACTTTGTGAAAAAGTAGAAAATGGAGTAGAGGAAAAGGTATAAAGCAGAGGAGCCTGCAGTAAGGTAAGCTCTCCACCACCAATTGTAATCTTCACTGCACAACTGGAAATAGCACAGAACCACCGTTATCTCTGCACATGTGATTATTAAGATAACAAAAACTATGAAGAGGAAGCCAAATATGTAATAGAACTGGTTCAGCCATATGGATGTCAAGATGAAGAATAGTTCAATAAAAACAGCACCAAACGGAAGAACGCCTCCAATAAGTACAGAGAAGATTGGTTTCATATACCATGCCTGCTCTGGTACTTGCCTTGGAATTTTATTAGTCTTAACTGGGTCTTCAATGGCTGGTTTTTTGAAACCCAAATAACTACCCACAAACACCAAGGGTACTGATATTCCAAACCATAAGCAGACGAGAGCAAACATAGTACCGAAGGGTACAGCTCCGGACGACTTCTCACCCCAGATTAAGGCGTTCAGAACAAAGAAGATGGCAAACAAAATACCGGGAAACATAAACGCAGTTTTTAAGGTATTTCTCTTCCATTCTGTTCCCTTAAACATTTTGTACAACCGCGCAGAGGAATAACCAGCAAATAAGCCCATGAAGACCCATAAGAGAACCATAGCTGTCATAAGCCCACCCCGGTTTGAAGGTGACAAGAAACCCAGCAATGCAAATATCATTGTCACGAGGGTCATTGCAAAGATCTGAACACCAGTTCCAACATAAACACAAAGTAATCCAGAATTTATGGGTGCCCTAAAAACATCTCCATGAACAAGTTTCCATCCTGTTTCTTCCTGAGCTTCATCTTGTGTTTCCAGTTGATTATAGTTTGCAATATCTCTGTAAAGAGTTCTCATCATGATCATGGCCACCATGCCAGAAAGGAAGAGGACAATCATCAAAGAGTTTATGATGGAAAACCAGTGAATCTGATCATCATTCATAAGGAGGTAGGTGTCCCACCGTGATGCCCATTTTATGTCACTTTCCTGAAAATAATGTAAGAAAGAAACTAGGTAACTAACTAAAGATATTGCAATAAAAAATACTTACAGATTTACAGGAGCCCAAAATATATAAGGGTTTTGCAAGAGAATACCTCGAAAGAAACATCATACGTAAATACAACTTCCTTATCTTTCTCAACTTCCTGTGGAACAGTGCTACCTTGAATTATGTTTTTGGTGTTCTGATTGCATGTTGCTAGCTGAGGGTTCTTCTCATCCCACTCCTTGTACTCATGATTAATACTGTTCATAAAAGACGATCAGAAGACGAAACAAAGTAATAAGCAAGTAATTTGACTAACCAAGCAACGCTATTTTTTTTGTGGGGGGGGGGGGGGGGCTCATGTCGCGAATGATCATAATTTATTTTGAGAAAATACTATATTAAACAGTAAGAAGTTGGGACACTTCCACTAGGTGGACATGAAATGTCCCTGCTGAACAAGAATTGCACCGACATCCTGTACACTGAAACATCTGACACATCTTTTACATGTCCATATATTAATATTAATATTAAATATAAAATCCTTCAGGTTGAAACTTTGTTAAAAAAACTTGAGACAACATTATTTTAGTATTTCAATAAATTTTAACTCTTTTGAAAAACAAAACACATGTTAAATCATAACTAAAATGAGATAAAATTGTGGGGTCTACTTCCTTTTGCATATCTATTATATATTTTGTTGAGCGAGATACATGATGAAATGGTGCTGCTTTGTTTATGTCTACATGATATTAAGGTCCAGCAGTATGGATGTATGAAATGTTGAGTGGACATTGAAATGATGAATTTAGTTTATAAACGTATTGTGTTTGATGTTATGTTCAATGGTGGATTTTTTATCCCAAAATGAATGATGATGACGACACAGGAATTATTGATGCTTAAAACTGACTTATGTAATTTCCTAATTCAAGTGAAATAGGACTATCATATGTATACATATATCTATTTCTCATGTTCACTCATTCAGAATTTCAAATGTACTATTAACTCTGGGGAGCTTTTTACTTAGTACCTACTTGCAAGCAGCTTTATGAAGAAGACGAGTGCTTATACTCTTATATATGTTTTAGGATACTATTGTACCTCTTGGGAAACTTTCTTCTCAGTGGTAAGGTTTCTGACCCACCCCCCATGTAGGGGCAGGGTATCTTATTCTTCTCATTTGATAGTCATTTCCTCTAGTAAAAGAACTTTTCTTTTTTTATTATTAAAAAAAACAGAATATTTTATTTAATGTCCTGGTATATGCAGGTCCTACATTTTCCAGAAATATTGTGTTGGACTCGTGTCGAGGCTTCAAAGTACATTAGATATATCATAACTTAAGTGAAACATTTCCACTGGAAGGAATGACCAACAGCATCGTCACTCTTGAAAGAAGTAATCAGTAAGCTACAAATAAAGATACTAAAAGATGATGCAAGAAAATAATTGGTCAATAACACGTCAAGCTTGTCTCATATGCCAGGCACACAGTCTTAGTAATCAGTCTCTTCCTGGAGGAATTCGAGCATTCTCTTCCAACTTACATTAATCCCGTAAAATAACCACAATGTCTTAATCACATAGAATATATTATAAATTCAAAGAACTTACTAAAATAAGATAATTTTGTGCGAGTTGAAAACACAGAATAACTCCAACAAAGCAAGACACTTGAGGTCCCAAGCTGTATACTTGATGTGTTTTCATGTTTTGCATCATTGTTTAATAAAAGTGAAACCATTAGTATAGTTACAATGTTAACAAGTTACTGAAATACTTCATTTATTCAACATGTTGGCAGGATATTAGTCAATGTATCCACCTAAAGGAATTGTACAGATATAACGGAGAATAACATATATGAAAATCATTGAACCTGTTTGGCGTAACTTCAAACCCAACGATACGAGCAGAATCAGTCTCAGGATCTTTGTGATACTTCACTATAAAGCTCAAGTGATTATTGATAAAATATTTCTCCTCTTTGCTCTACATAAGAAAATGGATGCATATAATATTACAGAGATTACGGGCAATCACCAATAAACTACAACAATTTTAGTCAACTTACCCCTGCATAATTTCCTTTGAACCCAACGCGGAAACCATGCTCGTAAGTTGTTAATTGACTGCCATCCCTCCTTTGTCTAAGAACAGCAACGGGAAGATTATCCAGAATCCTGCATTCTCATTACAGATTCAACAGTAGATATAAACAAATAAATTCATCCTTCTTCATGACAAAATATATAAAAACTAACAAATATGGTGAAATGATCCTAACACTACCAAAAGGATAACTCAAAATTGAACAAGAAGTCAAGGGGCGATCATTCAGCACTTACATGTTAACTCGGTATTCATCATCAATTTTTTCCTTAAAATTCTTAGCAGATTCAGCATCTAGCTTTACTCGACAGCCTACCTTACATGGCTGCTCCTCCCTCATATGAAACTGTGATGGAATTCAAGAATATAGGTCCACAGACAGACACGATAACAAGTACAGTGGATGGATGAGGGATAACATGACACGATAACAAGTACAGTGGATGGATGAGGGATAACATGTAAAGATATTTATATTTCTTTAGCAGAACCAAATAGTAAAGTAAAAAAAACTAAAATACTCACGATATAGACTGAGTTCTCAATACGGTCACCTCGAAGAACCTCCCCCAGATTTTCTGCACTGTTCATAATTTTTTGGGGTTTGCAGTAGTTCAAGAAATAGTAGTCATATGGAAGTTGTGTCTTCGTAGATGATAGCTTGTTGACTTTAATTTGTAGTGGATCACCCTTTTAGAAGAAAAAGACACCAACAAGACAATAAGAAAAAAGGAAAGAGCTGAAAAGCCTCAATTATCCTTATTCATAAAGGACAAAGATGAGATAGAGAAACAGAAAAGACGGCTATATATATGGCAAACTCAAATTTTTAAACCAATTTGGCTCACACTTTTAACAGATCAAATAAAAGTAAGAAAGTTTCATTTAAATGAGATCACAACGTATAAGAACACTCATGCATCTCCAACTTGGTCACAGTATAACAACTGCACAGATCAAAACAGAAAGTCAGACATATAGTCTCTTACCAGTCCAACAACGAAAATGCACACTCATAAAGGCACACATAGAAAATCTGTCTAGCTAGAGAGAAGGAATTGATCCGTTTAGTCTGTTCTTTTCCTAGTTTGATAGCACATCCATGTAGCATGCTGCATTTTACACAGTTAACTTACAAATATACACGTGAGAAATGCTGGTGCTGAACACCAGCTATTGCTAAAAAACAACATTTTCAAACCCACTGCTAAGATCTTGCAATTAGACATATCTATCAAGTAAGAAGCACAGTCACCTTAGTACCACACATCAGAGCATTTATCAAATTCAATCACATCAAATATCTACATAACCAAAAGAATACTGCCAACAGAAAATTAACAATAAGTGATGTATAATTCAAATTCCAAATAAACCAAAACCCTAGATCAAAAACCCACTTCAACAACAATATTAGATTTCAAATAATAAAATCAGAAGTGTATCAAGTTAAAAACCCTAGATCCAAACTAAACCGATTCGATCAGCACAACATCCATATGAATTACATAAACATAATGCCTAACTAACAAACAATTGAGATAAGGATTATCGGATCGAATGATCTCCGATTTGGTTGAACAAAATCAAAATTTGAAGGAAGTACCCTTTGAAAATCACGAGGAGCTACACCAGGTAGGTAAAACGAATGTGCAGATGAGAAGAGGCATAGGAGAGAGAAGAAGATGGTTGTAACCCGAGTCATCTTGGATACTGGCCAGAGAGACCGAGAGAACTGAACACCACCCAAATCAGACGGTAAGTACTCAGTAGACGATTGATTTATATGAAATAATGGATTGCTATTTCCAGGTTCGTTTGTTCCGGTTCCACCCCATTACGTTAAGTAATTTTAATGTCTACTATTTGACTTGAAAATTAATTTTGGACCAACAAGATAACTAAAAAAATTTTAAAAAAAACTTATTACAAATTATTGAGATTTAAAAAATATACATCTAACACTACTTCAATTATTATTGATAATCAAATGGGATGGTTATCTCCACTTCACACATAATCTCATGTTATTAGTAGAAATTTATATGAAAATTGTTGCAGAAGAAAAGCTCTAAAAATGTCTCATAAATAATTTATACTTAGTTATTTAATTGATGGATGGAATTAATTTAAGATCACTTGAGATTATTGTATCCCGTGATAAGACATTTATTTAAATTCATAAACTATTTATTACCATTTTTAAGATGAATTATATAATATATATTTTCAATTAAAATTATAACTTTTTATCAAATTACTTAAAATAACAAAATATAGTACATAGAATTAAATAATAAACTAATCATATGAGATAAAACAATCTGTAATAATAATAAATTAGACATATAGTCATATTACACCGGCTATTTTTACAAATAAACAGAACCCCGTGATGTATATATACGTCTATGCGAAAGACCATTCGCATATTTTTAGGGAACCCACTTAGAAAATCAAATAAGATTATAAAAGTTATTTGAAATTTGTACCCAAAAAAAAATGTGTTTCGGATAATCCAGTCGAATGCATGAATTTGTCAGACTATAGTAACGCGTCAGTGTGTTAACTTAGTAACAAAAGTCCAATCACCCCAATTACAGAAAATAAGACTAAAAATCTCCAGCAGAAGGATTTCTGATAAATTTTGCTCTGACTAACAGGATTATTCAAGAATTAACCAACTTCAGTTTAACTTCTAGTAGCCTTCACAAGAATAATCAATCAGAGCCCACACAACGCGACGAGAAAAACATCAATGCAGAAAAAGTGGTGTCATTTTCGTTTTACCAACACTAATCTCATATCATTTACTACTAACACTAGTCTTGCGGCCGATTCCATGACGGTCTCTTACAAAACAGAAAAAAGATCGCATGTATTATACAACTGCCATTTGTTAACAAAGCAAACATCCCCGTCAATTTTCAAAGAGAGAATACACAAGGCTAGGAAGTCTAAAACTTCATCTAAGGGATGCCTTTTCGGTAACTTGGTTTTCAAGTTGAGGGTGAGGACCATGTAAGCAAGTGACTTTTGAATCTCTCCAGCTCGGCTAGAACCTCCTCTTCAGGCCTGTATTTCAGGTCAAATCATCCGCCATATCTGCAACACCAAAAGCCACAGCTTCTTAGTAAAAGAAACTTGGTATATACTGGAGTATTATAGAAGGAACATCAAAATAATGAAGTACCCATATTATTTTTTTCAGACAGGTAGAAGTAAAATATAGTACATGTAATTGTTTTTGAAAATAAGGCTAGTATGGTATTTTTGCTCCATATTTAGTGTCAGCTTTTAACTTCCAATGATCACCCCACTAAACCTTTTACCCTCTCCCTGTAAAGAATGAACAAGGCACATGCACAAGAGTCACATTTGTGGTGATGCTATGCAATATAGTACAGGAACTTAGGTAACACCATACATGTCGTCTTACATACCCTCAAACAGTCTAGTAACCCTTGTTCAACATTCGTAGTCTATTAAAACCCAAAAACGAAACATCAAATTAATTGTATCCCATAATTTTGCAAAATTGTATCTTCATTGTTACAAGAATCAAACAAACAAAATAAGAAACATCACATGATTGAGTGCCAACATATATCTAAAAATACTATTAGGCTATTGCACCCATTGATGTACAAATTCAAGCGAGAAACTTAGTCCATTACCTGCAGCGTTCCACCCCCATCAGTACTGTCACAATCATCAGACACACTAACAATTGTCCATGGATCCGATGCATTGAAGCGGAAGTCAACAATCTTATCCCTACATTCATAAACAAACACCATTCACTTTTGGGAGAATCTAATAGAATGGGGAAAGTTTTGAACAGTAGACATAAATATTTCATAGTTAAAAGTAAATAAATCAAACAATGGACACCGAGTGAAACATCAATAGTTATATAATTTCAATTTCTAATAAAATATGGTAAGCTATCCTTCGTGTGTTCTGTTAAAATATCCCCTTTTGGCGCATTTTTTGAAATTTTACTTATAATAAATAAATAAATAATGATACTATTGATTTTCCACTTCGGGTGAAGAGAATTGACAAGACAGCATTCTTAGTCCAGTGTGGACTGTATAGATGAGCAAGTGATATAACTTAAATTATCCACTAATGCAGATGTGCCTGTCACAGATGGCAAAGAAGAAGGTGGGAAACTTAATACCTGTGCCCAGAATGTCAAAAGAATAAACCTGGTGGAAGCGGTTTTGCCTTAGCTTGGTCTTGCTTTTGTCCAATCTGAATCAAAGAAAACACTGTCAGATCTGCAAGGAGAGTAGTCCATATAGAGATCCTACATATAGTTATAACTGGCTAAACATATCCCCGTCATCTTTTTTAAGTCACTCCGGTCCATTTATTTTTTGTCAATTATGATACTTTTACTTCTCTACAATAAACTCCCTATGGGGGAGAGTTTTTGAAAGAAAGTGGGCCAATTTTCTCAATATTTCGCTTAATATTTTTTCCACATTAAACATCCCAAAAACATAAGGTATATTGCTTTATCTTCTTTCCAATAACGAGTGTATTAGGAACACTACCATCAGTCTAGAAGAGAGTAGGAAACCATGAAAAAAAATATTAAGATAATATCAATCACATGAAAATAACAGAACTTTCTATTAACAGGGAGAAAAAAATCATAAATTTTGTCAACGTCCGTACTGAGCAAGCCAAAAATAGGAACCTAGCAACCTAAAACTTTCTTTCTACAACTAAACTAAAAGTTGCAATAGTGAGGGCAGCCCCACATACACCATACACATTTAGGGCTACAAAAAACACCTATTGCCAACACCCACAAAATCCACCCATGTTACAACCGCACCAACTATGAAAAGGAGCAAACAGAACGTAGGTACATTATGCTCCAAATGCAGAATCACCATCACATTGGAAGTTGGTAATTAAGAAGTATAATGTTATTGCACTCAGCCACGTGGTTTGCAGAAACCTCTAAAATAACTTTAAGAATGTAGAATGCACAACACTTCACCAATGACCTTTTATGAGTTATGACAGACAAAAAACAAAGTGCTGGAAAATGTCAATCATATATCAAATTAAGTACCCCCCAAGAATCAAACTGAAATTGCAATTCAAGTAATTACTACTGAAAGATAACAGCATCAATACTAATATATAAAACCGCAAGAGCCGATCCCAATCCAATTTTTTCTCAATTTTGTCCGTCCCAATTGTTTGAGTCAATCACCGAGTTTGGTCTCAATACTAATATATAAAACCACAAGAGCGGATCCCAATCCAATTTTTTGACTCAATTTCGTCCGTCCCAATTGTTTGAGTCAATCACTGAGTTTGGTCTAATTTGCCTCTTCTCCTTCTATTCATCTTCTAATCCGTCGCTTCCTTTCCTCCCCGACATTTCAGTTGGTCTATTCTTCATAGTTCTTCCATCTTCTGCTCTTCAATTGCCTCTTCTTCATAACTCTTCCATCTTCTGACCATAGCTCTTCAATCTTCCAAGTTTTCAATCGACTTTATATCCACCCATGTTGTAAAATTTGGCAAATTTAAGTTTGGGATTTCCATCCCTAAATGCAAAATAAATTTTTTTCTTTTCCATTTTCTCACAGTTTGATAGATATCTCCTTTAATTGCACAAAGGTCAACAAAAATTGAAGAAGTAAAGCAACAAATCATCACCTAGAAATCGATCGCGATGAATCTGTAATTACTTCAATTTTCCTAATCTGACGTTGTTATTGTTTGATTTTCATTATCTAGTTTTGTTCTCTAAATCTATGACGATTAAACATGTTGAAAATCTGAAAGCTCTGCTTGAGGTTGAGGTCAGATTCAAATTCTTTCTCTATATGTATATATATGATTGTGTATCTTTGTACAAGTATGCAGATTTATGGGTTTTGTTGGCTTACCTTTTGACAGATTTAATTGACAAGATATATTGTTGTTTAGTTAATTTAAATCTGAATTGCGCAAGCCCCTGCCAATGAAATGAGGAGATGAAAGAAAGTGTTGGGGATGGGTTGTATATGAATTACATTTATGGATTTTTGAAGAAGAAGAAAAGTAGCAGATCAATCCCATATTTTTTTCTCTATTTAATGATTAACATCATTATTACTGTTCACATCAAGTCAATTAACCCAAAAATTCTTACAGATCGACCACTTTTGGGTTTCAAGAAGAGATGAATAAGAGGACAACATATTACATATTTGTTGAAATGACACAAAGAAGAGATAAGTTAACCCGTCATTTTTATAAAGTTATGTATATCAATTGTTGTGTGTTTGATTCTCTAGCTGCGTGTGGAACCCAAATGGGAAATACATAGTTATCAGCACAAAACCCATGCCCGGAACTTGATGGATTAATCAAAAGCAATTGCCTGCTAAATATTTGGGAGTCCCTCTATTTAAAGGGAAAAGCAAATCCTCTTAATTATCTTCCAGAGCTTGAGGGATCTATCAGGAAAAAGCTAGATGGATAGAAAGCTAAACTTCTGACTATGGATTAGAATTTAGAAGACCTGTCTAATGTGCTATTTTCTATTCCCATTCATATCATATCTATTATTTCCATGTCTAAATCTTTTTTAGCTAGGTTAGAGAAGATCTTTGCAAACTTTCTGTGGAATTCAAAGAATACTGGGAAACATCATCGGGACTCTTGGTTCCAAATTTGCATACCAATTCCTGAAGATGGTCTTGGTATAAGGCCTTTGAATCAGGTCATGAATTCTTTGCATGCTAAATTGACCTGAAAATTTCTTTAGGGCAATACCGTTTGGGCTCAATTTATGCAAAATAAATATAAACAGAGATTGCAACATAGTCAATTGAGAACTGGTGGATCTCACTGTTGGAAGCTTATTTTCCTTATGCTTGAATATTTACAAAATGATTCTCAAATACTAATTGGATTAGGTGAGTTCTTTTTCTGTTCTTCAAATTGGCATTCCCAAATTATTTCTTAAGATCCCCCTCAACAGTTAGCTATTCCTTTAAGGATGCTATTTCTAATGATCAATATATGGAGTATGCAGGTCAATGAAGAGGTAAGCATTTCAATACCATGAAATATTGAAACATCAGGCAATTTTTATTATTATTTACCTCAAAAAATTCAAAGTAGTATGCCAACAAAAATTGATAGAATTTATTTCATTCTCATGTGAAGTTATAAAGTATATGGTGAAGACACATTAGATTAGCTAAGATATTATAATTCATGCAATTCTTTTGGACATAACCTGCTTAAGTTCTATTCATTTGTTTCCCTAATACGGATTCTCATATATTATTATTTTATGTTGTATATATGCAGTAGTTAATTAAACGGTGGACCCTCTGTTCTGCCGCCAGCTAATCCAATCAATAGGTGTGAAATTTTTAACATTGACAGGATAGTCATACATGTCTGTTTTTCAAATTTTATGAATGCATAAAGATCATTATATTTAGTTAAATTAAAAAATATATATATAGCAAATATTATAAATATACTGTAACTATATATATAGAAAATTCTAAAGAAAATTTTTAAATAAATACTTTTAAACTAGACAGTGCGTGCTTTGCATGGGCTATCAAACTTGTGATTATAAAATTTTAAGCTTCCATCAATAGTACATGGGCACACAAGTACAACTTAATAGCAATACATCTAATTTCTACTCGTAGCCCTTTTACCATTAAACCTCAACCTTTAATTTGGGGATTGGTATTTGATGTTCCACCTGAATAAGCTCTCTTAGATAGTAAGACAAAAACACATTTACGTTTTCTAAGATATATATCCATTGATCACATAACATTAGTTGAGAGTGAAAATAACATTTTATTGAGAACCATCATTAAGAGAATATACCTTCATAGCCTATGTTAAAGAAATAAAGGACTACATCAGTTTTACAAGGCATTCAGCATGCTATTAACAATATATGATGTAATAGCTTATTTTGCCTATTCCAGTTTTGGTTTCTCAACATAAATCCAAAACTCAAGTACATGTATTATTTAAAAATATAACTCATTTATGATTAGGATAAGCCAAGAATAATATTAACTTGCCTACTCAGAAAGGTATAAACGCTAGCTATTCTTGTATGTAGCGTGCTCTAGTTGTGGCCCCCATCTATCACGATAACACCAAACAAAAAGACAAAGTAAGAATCATACTTTAAGATGCATAAGTGTGCATTATATAAAAAGGTACCATATAGCCCTATATAGTGGAACTGAAACTTTGTGCTTGCATTCCTCATTGAGTAGCCTAAATACTATTCATAAAAAGGTATTAGTTCAATCAATCTCTTAAATATTATTACGAGTAATCTACCAAATTTGCGGTCTAAAGCATTCTGTTTCTTCTTGTTTTTAAGCCTTAAAAGAATGATTAGTCCACATGCACATAGAGCCTTGTTCTTTAAGTAAGAAAGTTGTGAAACATTATAACAAGGACTATCAAAACATAGCAAAATTCACAATCTTTTGTCCAAAATCTAAATCACAACAATACTACCCGAGATTAAAATTTTCGATAATAAAAAATAAAAGAGTAACCCACTAGGTCGGGTTTTATAATGATTAGTCGGTTCGCATGCACTAAATTTTCAGGGAAGAAAAAAATAAACTAATGGAAACTTAACATCTTAAATTGCTGAGACAGAAAATGAAGACTGACAAAAGGGGATGTAGGAACAAAATATAAACCCAAGAAATAAAACCCTAAAAAGAGGGGGTAAGAAACGGACCGGCAACAGAGAGAGGGCCAAACAAGGTTGTGGTTGGCAAGCCGGTCGTAGAGGACTGGGACCATCGCCTTCCAATGCAGTACCGCTCATCCAACGACGGCTCTCCTCCTCCTTTTTTCTCCTTCATCTCTTTTACATCTGCTCCTCTTTCTCTCTCCTCTCCCTTTTCCCTTCTCCTACAGTCCTACCCCTCGCTGCTCTCATTTTTTTGGTTTCCCGCCCTCTACGGGGCCGATAGGGAATGTCTTTTTATTTATTTATTTAAAATTAAAATTTTAATAAATTTATAAATTAAAATTTTAATAGAATTATAAATAAAAGTGTTTGATATTACTTTTATTTATAAGTTGGTAATTATAAATAATAATTGTAAATGTGTTTGACTAATAATAACTTATAAATTAGAATAAAAATTACTAAAATATATTTCAATAAAAATAATATTAGAAAAATAAAATAGGACATTTCTATTATTTCATAGTCGTTAAAGTCATTTTTTTTAAGCAACAAATACTTACTTCATTTTTTGACTTTTTTTTTTAACTTAAAAGTAAAAAAAAAAAAAATCCCGAATATAATATGACATATCGAATTATAATTAATTGATAATTCATTGTACATGAATAGCCTCAGTGATAATAACCAATCACATAATTTAGTATTTATTTTTTGAAAGAGTTTCCCTTTTCATTTCTTATCTTCCCTTGAAATCAAAAACTCACAAACTAACTATTAGTATTCAATCCTTATTCGTTACTCGTCAAACTATTATTGATTACTCTTAAGGGGAAAAAATAATTTTTAGTGAACTTGAATGATGTATACTGTGAATAAAATTAAAAGTTATAAGTTCATCAACTTCATGCTAAACGCGAGCAGTATATGTTAAAATAATTATTGATAGGATTATGCTATTTAATAGAATAAACATAAATTAAATTAATCATAATATTAGATACTTAAATGAATTAAGAGAAGACATATCTCATGTATTACTTTTTGGTTGTGCTTTCGGGTGTTAGTCTTCAATTATCTCTCTCAATTTTATGATAGATGTATGGATGTGTATAAAATTATTCAAATGACAATCGAGACAAAACCGTAACTGTTTTATTTACAAAATAGTTAAGGGTCAAAATCGTCTATCAAGATTATGAAACCTTATGGTTCGTTATGCCAAATACTATCAATAATATTATTTATAAGTCACGCAATTACCAAATTCATAAATAAGTGATTAAATTAATGCAATATATAAGCCTAATAATTTCATAAATAGTACAAGTCACATAATGAAATAAAATATTATAACAGTATGGATATTGGTTTATTATTTTATTAAATGGATAAAAATTAATTAAGATTTTGAGAAGATAATTATAAATATTAGATTATTAAATGTTAAATAATAAATTATATATTATATGTTAATTCAATTAATTATTAAGCTACATATTTAAATGGAATACATATTTATTTAGTTATAATTACAAAAATATAATTATTTTAATTTTATTTAAAATTCTATGTAAGTCTTTATATTAACAAATTTTACTTAAAATTATAATCCGAATAGAAGTATGAAACTCATACTGTAATAAGTTATAATTTAGTTATGAAAATTAGTTAGTAACAAATTTACTATAAAATTTTGACTAATTTTACAGTTATTATGTTTTTAAAAACTTTACATATATTATTAATCGTATAATTTATTTTGAATACTTTACAAATTTTGATAGTATATATTTAATTATTATAAATTTGTATAGTACTTATACTAATTTGAATATGAAATAAAAAATATTTTATTTTTTCAATTTGTATTAGAAATAGGAATATTTTAAAATTTAGATAATATTTAATTGACACAAAATTAGGATAATATTTATATTAATATAAATAAGAAATCCGAACTAAAATTTGGTGAAAGCAAATCAAGTTTGCACTTTTAATTATAAACTAAAATACAATTTGTACTCTTTGTGAGATTGTTGAAATTTGCACCCAATATTTAAAACGTATCTGAGTGCAGCCCATATATTTTTTGATGGTTTAACTGTTTAAAAGTGAGGGTGTATTTTGTTTAGCGCAATAAATTTTAAAAGTATTTTGTTAAGCTAAAAAGAATTTTGAGATATATTTTGACTAATTTAAACCTCAAAAATTTATTTTATTTAGCATAAAAGATTATTTATGTGTACTTAAATATATTTAAAATATTGGGGCGCAAATCTTAACTGCTCTATAAATTTTAGAGTTTAAACTGTATTTTAGTCTTAACTAGATACAACCCCGCGCGTTGCGGCGGGATTATTTGTTTTGTTTAAAAAAATTAAAAATTAAAAATTGTTTAGATTAATCACCAATCAATTTGAGATAATATAAAATAAAATTATGGGATATAATATCAATTTAGAATTAATGCAATTTTGGGATATAATATTAGTTTAGATTTGTATTTATGAGATAATATTAAAAAAAAAATTGTCTGATTAAGGAATTTAAAAATTAAAAAAATTATGCATGAATTTTTTTTGTAAATAAAGTTCTAAATCCCAATGATGGGATAATATTACATATTTTTTTGCTTGAGAATTATTTTTAAAAAAAATAAAAATTCAAATTATTGGATAATATCATATATTGGATAAACTTTACTGGGATAATATCATATTAAAAATTCAAATTATTGGATAATATCATATATTAGAGTAGAGAAAGATGACAATTATTGGATAATATCATATAAAATTAATGGGATTTTAATTGGATAATATTCTAAACTGAATTAAGTTGATAAGATCAAATTGAGATTGCTTAAATTATGCAATATTTTTTGTGGTAGAGTTATTTGCAACAACTTTGGAAGGTAAAAAATAATAATATTATATATACAAATCCGAATGTATTGGATAAAGTAATTATGGATTTAGTTTCGAATCCTAATGCAATATTTACGGAGAAGTTTTATTTTTGGTTGGGAGAGTTGCCAGAAGTTAGGGATCTAATACTATTATCAGATAATTAATACTATATGTAAAAAAAATTAGAAATTGTTGCATGACAGTCATACCATGGATTTGATGCAATTTTGTAATCACAACATATTTATTGGGTATATTACAATTTTATTGTGTAATTATGGAATTAATATTATTATTTTTGTGAGATAAAATTATTTTTTATAAATTTAATACATAGGCGTGAATTGTATGAGTTAAAATAATTTTATTGTCTGTGAGAATAGTGTGAATGTAAAAATAATTATTTTTATGGTGAGTATGGTCTGATTTTTGAAAGCCAGAAAAATATAGAAATATCCAATTGTGAGACGTGATATGTATATCGAATTAAGATATGTTGAATTATTCTGTGTATGTGAAATAATTAAAAAATGGGTGTATTAAGGTTTCACTGAAAGTGCAAGCTGCGAGTGACATTTTCAGTAATGTTTCATCATAGAGCGACATGTGGCATAAGTTTAGATTTAACGTGGGATTGAGATAAATAGTATAATATTACGCTGTAATATAATTAATGTTGTTATATAAGCGTAAATAAATTGTATAATATTACGTTATAATATCATTAAATTAGTAGTGATAGCATTTTTGCAGTTGAGATTAACAGAGCACTTGAGATTATCAAAACAGTTTAGATATGTACTGATTTTGTTTTTAGGATATAATAATTATGTTTGAACATAATTAAATTTAGATTTGTAGTGATCGTGTAGATTATAACATACATTATAAAAATAATTTTGTTATTATTTGTGTGTGGTATAATATTATAAATGGTATATAATGGTTAGTAAATTGTATTTTTTTACTTGTTTAAAGTATAATGTGTAGTATAATATTATAAAACACGAAAAACAGGAGTAACGGTTCAACACAATTTTGTTATTATTTATTTAATAATAATATGTATGATATAATGTAAAATATAATATTATAAATGGTATATAATATTTTAAAATTCCAAAAGCCGGATTTAATGGGTAATTATGATTAGTAATTTGGGAAGTAAGTTATATGTATGGTATAATTATATAAAATGAATAATATTAGAAAATTATAAAAATTGGAGTAAATTCCCAAAATCGTAGTAAGGATTGAGGGTATTAAATACGTAAGACATGTGTTTTATTGTGAGAAAACCACTTGTCAAGTAACGGTATTATGTACTGCATTTTAGTATATATAATAGATTATACAGTTGATTTATATTGTCATGATCTGGGATTAGCAACTAATAGATTCAGGCATTCGGGACAAGCACTATGGTTCGTGATGATTGGTGCGTAATTGCACGCTCGAGAAAGGCCGTCTTACTTTTCTGAAAAAGGATGCATTGGACGGTCAGTGGGTCCCAACAAACTCAAGAAGTCGGTGTTGAAAATAAACTCTTACATCACGGCCGTTGATCAGCAACACAATTCACATGCATACCAACACTGTATATATATATATATATATATTTATGTCTTTTATTTTTCTTATAATCACTTGGTTGAACAAACATTTCTTATTGTAGAAAAATTAAACTAGAAATCATTTAACATTAATTGTAAGTTGTAAAAATTAACAACATTTTATAAAATTGTTTAAACAATTGAAATCTACATTATTAAGGGAGGGGTAAACGACAATTAATTATTATAATATCAAGTAATATCTTATTTTTAAATAAAATTTTATTCGGGAGAGGATGGAAGAGACTCATTTGGTGCATTTAGAATATAACCTCCACTCTTTGTTATGCCATTTTTTTAATTCACAATTTATATCTAAATATATTAACAAAAAGGGGAAAAAATAAGTTAGTTTTTTTGGGTGATATACAAAAGTTTTTTTTCTTCTTCTTTTTACTTTCTTAATTTTCTCATCGATCAACTTAGTTATTCATTTTTCTCTCTTCTAATATCTCATCTTTTTTTTTGAATTACATTTTTCCACTTTTAAAGTGTGCATCAGGCTAAATAATCTCATTAATTATATAAGTTATGTTGTACACGTATATTATGTGTCGAAATAATACATGTAAGATAATTGATAAACATGTATGATAATTGTGTAAAACTTAACAATCGATGCATTGATAATATGTGTATTTATGGCATATTCGAGATTATAAAATTTGAGACTCTTAATGATAGTTTTGAATAAAATAGTATTTTTTTTTGCAAATTTTATATTTTATGAATATAACTAATGTTCATGAATTAATATACATATGTTTTTATTTATCTTTCTTCCACCTGATTTGATTATTATTAACAAAACATAGTAATGTTTTATTATGTTCGATTTAAATTTCAGTATAGAGAGTATAGTTTATGAAGATGAGTAGTATAACCAAGTAATGTTTAACAATAGTAATTTTTTAGAACCTACCCCCACTATATTAGAAAGGACCTTAATTTTTGGCTGTTCAAAGTTGAATATATTCTCGTATTTCTTAGGTAGTAGTAGTAATACTAGTATTTCTAATCATTTATATGTCATCGGGAAGTGAAGCCCGCCATTAAAGAGTTAGATAGAAGAAGTTAAATACCTATTCTGAGATCCAACCTCCCTCTCGTCTTCTTCAATACTATTGCTCAGGTCTTCATCCAATCGAGCCTCTCTCTCATGGGTATGAACTTTGAACATCTTCTGGTCCATTCGATCTATAATCTATTCGCTTTAACATTCAATCGTTCTAGTGTATAATTGAACCATCTGATTTAATGATCCGCTTTTGTTACGCCGTTTTTATTAATAGCAGTTGGTTAGGGTTATGTTTCTGTTTATACAAACTATCTAACCCTAAAGTATATAAATTTCGCTAACTGTTTTTTAAATTTCTGCCTGTTCTCAAATCTCTTAGTTTGTTAATTCGTATGTTATTTGTATGCTCCAATTTGATGTTGTTTCCTAAGGTTTTGTCCAACTCAGTCCAGAACAGATGGGTGTACTTATTTAATATGTTTTATAATTTGATTTAGATCTGCTATCAATTTAAGTAGATGGATGATTGAACTTGGAACATACTTTGAACTTGGTTGGAGCTTGTTTAGGCTGTTTGGTGATTACTTGTTGTGATTTGGTTCTGTTTGCTAATGAAATATGGAAATGGAAGAGAATTAGTTTCTTGAGTATTGAGTTTGTATCGGGAACAGTATAAAACCAATGCATTGTTTAGGGGAGCTTGAGCCTTGATAGATACCTTAGCTTAGTTGAGGTAAGTATTTTTTTTCTTCCTCATATGGGGAGCCCGAGGAAAGAATAAATAGGCAAGGTTTAAGATTAAGAGCCTAATTGTTGTTGTATTAAGTTTACTATGTAGCCCATTCCGAGAAATGTATTTATATGACCAGTCTCATGCTTAGCTGGGAAAGTTGTACGGTTGACGTTTCTCGAAGAAGTTTTAGGTTTTAAAACAAAAATATGATCTTTTTGGATTGAAGAAGAGCATGCTATTCTGAAGCAAGTTTGTCTACTTGAATTTGAAGCTTTTTGCAAATTTTACATAAATAATATGGCCTGTCACAAGTTATAAATATGTATATATATTTTTTGATTAGTCACAAGCTATAATTAGTAATTTGTGCTAATGCAAATGTTTATTGTTTCAGATAAAGACGGCGAATGCTGCTCCACTCACCTCATAGATGGGGATGGCACTTTTAATGTTTCTGGACTTGAAAATTTTATGAAGGAAGTGAAACTTTCTGAATGCGGACTTTCGTACGCCGTAGTATCCATCATGGGTCCCCAAAGTAGTGGTATGTAATTATCTTATGTCCTAGTAAATAACTCATCTAGTAAATCTTTATGAGCTTAGAACGTGTAATTTTCTAACAGCCAAAAGCATACTTGAATACTCAACCTCTGCCTTATTGGTGTACAATTTTATTTCTAATTATATCCTCCCTATTTTTTCCATAAGTAAGGGCTTAACAGGATAGCTCTCGCTTTCTTCACGAGTTTGTTTATGTTTTGTTCCACCATTTAACTAACATGTGAGGCAGATGTTAGTTTTCTCTTAGTTGATGCTCTTCTAGCCTTATTTTAAACTTATTTTTTTAATTTTTTTCTTCTGTTATTCTGCCAGGGAAAAGTACACTACTCAATCATTTGTTTCGCACCAACTTCAGGGAGATGGATGCTTTTAAAGGAAGGCATGTATTTGTAATCTTCTGTTGTTGGATCACTTTTTGTTTTAACCAGATCTTAGGGAATTGACTGTAACCAATTCCTAACAGGTCTCAAACCACGAAAGGTATATGGATGGCAAGATGTGCTGGCATTGAGCCTTGTACCATTGTAATGGATCTGGAGGGTACTGATGGAAGAGAACGAGGAGAGGTGCAATGCCCTTTTATGTCATGACTTATTTGCTCTGCAATTTGTTCTACACTTCTTATTTACATTGCGATTCTTGTTTTTTAACTTTCTTCAACATAGTTGTGGACCATTTTTTTATTTTTGCTTAAATAAGGATGGTAACGAGGGTCTCCACGCATATAGAAATCTGTCAAGTAATTGTGGCTTTGCAGGTGTAATATTAAACAAAAGGCACAAGCCAGTTCAACTTAAACAAGGTTCTTTTATACAGAAACAAAGTTAACTTAAACAGGGCTCTTTTATCTTTTTATTGTATTTATTTGCATATAATGTGCTTCTTCGTCTACCGGCGTTTGTTGCATTTATAGTGCATTTGGGGGTTGCAAACTCTCCAAGCGCACTTGAGAAAAAAAATCTTGTTTGTCTAATAACAACTTATTTTAAACGCAGCTTACTTATTTAACTTTCAAACGCAGCGTTTGGAGTCTAAATGCAAAGCACCAAAATTTGTGTGGTGCGTTTGGACCTCTAAACGTTATTGCACCAAACTGAACAAACCCGATATATATTTCATAGAGTAGATGTAACGATATATATCATATGGCATACAGTAAATGTAACGATTCTAAAATGTACATGAAAATTACCAAGAAAACAATCTTATTAGGCACAAGAAACTCATTTCAAGCATTACAGAGTTTCAAATTCTTCATTAAATCAATAGGTAAAAGACTAATTGTACCTTGGCAAGTGCCTAGGAGCCCACCAAAATCGAGACGGTAGAGTCGCCTAATGCCTAGGTAGGAAAAGAAAATCCTCATTGAAATTCATTTTTTTTGCCTTTTTTCCCTTTCCATATTAAGATAGTTTGTTTTCTCATTTCATTTGAAGGGTATCAATTGCTTGACATAGATGATAATAAATGTTGCGAACCTTATATATAGGTGTTACATAAATTAAGCTTATAAACTTTGCTATTACTTGCGAACCAATATGTAAGGAAAAAAAGAAGTGCTAGCAGCTCACTTATATGAGGATGAATCTTGCTGAGTCATACTTCAAATATATGAGGCAATCTGGGATTCATGGGTTAATTTTGAAAGTCCTGTCGGGTGGGCTTAACCATATGATGCCATATATAACCTTTGGATATAATCCTCATAGCATTAGGGCCTGATATTTACTTTCTTGCATTTCTGAAGAGAGTACGGACATAATTTTGCTTGCTGTTCCTCATTCAATATTTTTCCCTTTTTCTTTTACAGGATGATACTGCATTTGAAAAGCAGAGTGCACTTTTTGCCCTTGCTGTTTCAGATATTGTGCTAATAAATATGTAAGTTTGTTTTCAGCACACACACGTCTTTTGGAGTCTGGATTCGGAGAATTTCTGAAAATAATGGATCTATTTTGTTTGAAGTTTATATTTATGCTTGTAATTCTCTCAAACGATTATACTACTTAGGTGGTGCCATGACATTGGCCGTGAGCAGGCTGCAAATAAGCCTCTTTTGAAAACTGTATTCCAGGTAAATCTTGCATCTACGAACTTTAGTTTTATATTGCAAATGAGTCTAGGGTTAAGCTTTTTATGATTTTCTTCCATTTACAGGTCATGATGCGATTATTTAGTCCTCGTAAAACAACTTTGATGTTTGTCATACGTGATAAAACAAGGGTGCGTGTCCACTCTTTTTCTAGTATTTCATGTTACATCTGAAAGTAATAGTTAGTTTATTGTATAGGTAGCAAACTGGCATCTCTAGATTCTTTGGAAAAGGATTTATAAGCTGTAGGAGTTTGAATGTGCTTATTCTTTGTTTGTGTTTAGACACCTCTGGAAAATTTGGAACCTGTTTTAAGGGAAGATATTCAGAAGGTAAAACATGTGCTGATTTTGTTGGTTATAAATATTCTTGTTTTTGTTGATTTTCTAGTTTTTTCTTGGTTATAGATATGGGATTCTGTTCCTAAGCCACAAGCCCACAAAGAAACCCCACTAAGTGAATTTTTTAATGTAAGTATCTCGTGGTTACAATTAACTTCGTATACATTTTTTGTTTATTGAGATGGAGAAATTATACTCGGACAATAAATGTTTGACTGATATGCCTAGGTTGAAGTTGTGGCTCTTTCTAGTTATGAAGAGAAGGAAGAACAATTTAAAGAGCAGGTATTATTTAGACACGCATATCTGATTTTGTATCAGTGACATTTTGGCAGCATTGGATAGCAATCTTTATTTGTTCTTTGTAGAATACAAGATGAGCTTACTATGTTACTTGTTTTAGTGGAAGAGAATGTAAAAAGAAATTGCAGAATAGCTAAAGCTATCCTGTTTATGATGTTTCATTATCAGCTGGGTCATTTTAGTGATAATATATTTGACTTTCTTGGTACCTTTATTTTTTATTTAATCATAAAAAATATAAATGAGGGCAATCATATAATCATGTCGTAAGTGTCCCATTATTTTACTGCATGGTATTGCAATGGTGTGATTCCCAAGTTGTATTCAGTTCCTGTTTGGAATTTTGGATAATAAATTCTATCCTTAATTTTTGTGTGTTTAAATGAAGGTCGCTAGTTTGAGGCAACGGTTCTACCAGTCTATAACACCTGGTGGGCTTGCTGGAGATAGGCGCGGTGTAGTTCCTGCTTCGGGGTTCTCTTTTAGTTCACAAGAAATCTGGAAGGTCATCAAGGAGAATAAGGACCTTGACCTACCTGCCCACAAGGTATGGTATCAAGTTCTACACTGCAGCATTTATTAACGAAATTATTTGCATAGCTTATATTGATATCGGGCCTTTGATATCTCTATAGGTCATGGTGGCTACTGTACGTTGTGAAGAAATTGCCAACGAGAAGTATTCCTCTTTTATTGCAAATGAGGTAATTTTTTTATGTGATTATCATTATAAATTTTATTTGTTTTTCTCAAACTTTATTACTAATCTTTTTGATCTTTGATTGCTGTAGAACTGGCGTGAAGTGGAAGAGACTGTACAGTCTCATCCAGTAACAGGATTCGGGAAGAAACTTAGTTCAATTCTTGATAATTGTCTATCGGAGTAAGTACATTTCCTCTGATGTGCATATATTCTTTTTTGAGGTACAGAAGCAGATTTGATGGGTAGTTAATTTCCGCTTAAAGTCACCATCCCTAAGAAGTGTGGCAGTATTAGTTGAGAAGTAACTTCTTTAAGTATTACTGGACTGTGAATAGGGGCGTGTTTAATGGATATGCTGCAAAATATTATAGGTTGCCTTGGGTGGTTGGGCTTGGAAAACTGATAGATCTCCAAATTGTTTGAGTTGGGTCAATAGACTGGGAGTAGGGGTTGGTCTCTCAGGATAAAATTATAGCAAAACTAAAAACCAAGGGCTGTGTGATAAGGGAACATGATAGAGGATATACTTCTACTGTTGTTTAAAGGTAATGCCTTATCCATTATTGAGCAATAGACAGTAGTGTCTCGTCTATAAAGCGATAATAGCACACATTTCCCTTTATTGTTTAATGTTTTTGTTATGTTAATTATCTTTTTAGACAACTCTTTTTACATAGTTTTATTGTTACGGAGACATTAATAAACAGATTGATTTGATTTCATTTTGAGACAAGATCCATTCGATTTGGTTCTAAGTATTTATTAGAGTAATCTCGGTATCCATGGGTATCAGAAACTTAGGGGTATAAATCTTGTAAGCAATCAGGAAATAATTACGTTGGGCTAGATTGGTGCAGGCAATTGGAGTGGAGGTGTTAAGTTTTGATTCATTAGTGTAGTTTGGTTTATTATCGACTTTCTATGTGTTATTTTAAGGTTCAAGATTGGTGGTATAGCTGGTTCCAAGCGTTGGGCTAGATTGGTGCAGGCAATTGGTGTGGAGGTGTTAAGTTTTGATTCTTTAGTGTAGTTTGGTTTACTATCGACTTTCTATGTGTTATTTTAAGGGTCAAGATTGGTGGTATAGCTGGTTACAAGTGTATGAAAGTGTGATATTAAACCTAGAATTAGGAATAAGGCCTCAACATAAGGTTGCATTCATCTCAGGAACCTGCAAATAAAATTGACAGGACAACTCTTCTAAATGCCATGTTTTTTTTGAGTTTGGATCGAGTCTTTTAAAAATCCATATTATAGAGTTAGCCATAATGAAAGATTCTTCCATAGAATTCAAAGTTTGGAAAACCTATATAAATTTGTCCAAGATATACTAACCTTTGGTTGAATATAATAGGACATCACTTGATTTAAAAGCTGAGTTTAGGTCCCAAGAGGGATTTTCTTATCAAATTTTAGTCTTGGTATATGTTTTAGGAATTCACATTGTGAGTCAATGTCTCAAAGTTTATATACCATGCATTACCTGTGAGTTGGAACAAGTCTTTAATTGTGCTCTATCATAAAATTAAAGGTGTAATTCTACTTTCTAGGAGAGTTGTATGAACAAGCATTGATTAGTTATATAATATAGCCTGTCATTTTTATGTCTTATTTAACATGAAATAATCTGTTGAATAATAGTTTAGTGTACTCTTAGATGTTGGCAGCATGCACACTTCATTCTGTCTCATATCTTAATGAGAACAAAGAAATGATCAGTCGTCCGTATCATCTTGCAACTGTCCCCACTTTTTTCTCCCTACTTGTTAATTATGATATGCCTGCATGAGTACCATCACAAAGAATGCCTTATGTTGTCATAAATGCTTTTAGTTTAGAAGAAAATATTTCAATCAAGTACTCTGCACACTTCATTCTGTCTCATATCTTAGTGAGAACAATTAAATGATCAGTCGTCCATATCATATAGTAACTTTCCCCTATTTTTTCTCCCTACTTGCTAATTATGATATGCCTGCATGAGTTCCATCACAAAGAATGCCTTATGTTGTCATAACTGCTTTTAGTTTTGAAGAAAAAAGGTTCAATCAAGTACTCTGTAACGTAATTCCCCCCCCCCCCCCCCCCCCCCCCCCCCTCCCTTCCTCCCCTTTGTTAAGTAAGTAGTCCTTATACATCATACATTTATATGATTTATTTCACAATGCTTTACTGAGTCAGCATATTAAGGAACTGCCAAAGCGACATGTTACGATGGATTACAGAAGTAACTTTTAGTGGTGGTTTAGTAAGAAATAGTTGATTATCTCACTGTTAAGCGAAACCATTACTTGTATGTCAACATTACCTTTGAATTGGTTTCTTTGCCTTCTAGTACATCTAGTTAACACCAATCTGACCTTGTAGCTTTGCAGAATAACGCTGATGCCCTGTCAAGATAAAAACATAATGTGTTTTATAAGAAATATTTCCTTTTCAGGTATGATGCAGAAGCTACATATTTTGAAGAGGGTGTTAAATCTGCTAAGCGAAAGCAGCTGGAAGAGAAATTGCTGCAGGTAATGGTTTTCTATGTTTCTCTCCTGTGAAATAAAGATGTTGTTTAACGTACTTGCAGGATGATTCAGTGTGTTAAAAAGCTGTGTGTGTGTGTGTGTGTATATATATTTTCTTAGCTCATTTGTTGTCTTCTTCTGATTGATTAGCTTGTCCAACCGGCCTACCAATCCATGCTTGGGCACATAAGGTCTGGAACTCTGGACAAATTTAAAGAAGCATTTGATAATGCTTTAAATGGAGGACAAGGGTTTGCTAAGGCTGCTCGCGACTGCACCAACTCCTTTATGAAACTATTCGATGAAGGAAGTGCAGGTATAACTACAAGTTGCAAAATGCCATATTAGTTTTATATGCTTCTAATACGTAAAACTTATTTCTTCTTGTAGTTACTCCTTTCCTAGTTTTCTTACACAAAAGCAGAGATAGATGCAGAATTGGCTAACAATTATGGTTTAAATTTTGTAATATTTAAAGTTACTACTGAGATAGTAGTAATCTTTGCAGTGTTACTTACCTAGCAATATATATATTGAACATTAACCTATTTACTTTACAGATGTCATCATCAGGCAGGCAAACTGGGACTCCGCGAAAGTAAGGGACAAGCTTCGACGTGATATAGATGCACATGTTGCTGCAGTTCGTACTTCCAAACTGTCTGAGCTTACTACTTCATATGAGGTAGTGATAACTGTAACCTGACCTTAGGAGTCGGCAATGATCTGGCTTTGGGTAGATTTGAAATCATTTCTAGACAAGTATTATGTAAAGTTCGGTAAATATTGGTACTTTTAACCTTCAGCATAAAGGTCTGAATTGTCTCAAAGAGAAATATGTGTGCAGAAAAGGCCTCACGTTTCCATTGTTCGGGGTGAAATATGTGCTGGAAAATGGGGCGAAGTGCAGAAAAAAAGAACATGTCATGACTTGCAATATTCATTACATTCCCAAATCATTTAACATGTTATTAATCCATGGGTCGTATAGCTAGTTGAACAGTTTAAATATCAAAATTGTACTTAGTATTGTATATTCAACAATCTTTGTCATATGGAGCTTGACCTCTGACGAGAATTTCTGGTGCAGGGAAAATTAAATGCGGCATTATCTGCCCCTGTGGAAGCTCTTCTAGATGGGGCTGGTGATGACACCTGGCCTGCAATAAGGAAACTTCTTCGGCGCGAGAGTGAAACAGCATTGTCTGGGTTTTCTTCTGCACTAACTGGGTTTGAAATGGATGAGCAAGACAAGGATAAAATGCTTTCAAGGTTGGAAGATTATGCAAGAGGAGTTGTTGAAGGGAAGGCAAAAGAAGAAGCTGGGAGAGTTATGATCCGTATGAAGGACAGGTACCGAATTCTTGCAATATTAGATCCTGATGTTTCAATGTTTCATTAATTTGGATTCTCAACATCGAGTTCTTTGAGATTAGTTGTTTCGACTTTTAACCGTGGGGATTGACTGTAATATTAACCTCAGGTTCACAACATTATTTAGCCACGACTCTGATTCATTGCCACGGGTCTGGACTGGGAAGGAAGACATTCGCGCAATTACCAAAACTGCTCGCTCTGCAGTATGATATCCTTCATCACATTCATGGAATAAATATTTTAAATTTATATATATATTATTTTTGCTTGTATAGATTTATAACATCTTTACTTTATTTCAGTCGTTGAAACTGCTGTCTGTTATGGCGGCAATTCGTTTGGATGACACTGCTGATAATATTGAGAATACCCTAGTGCTTGCTTTAGTTGATACCAAGAGTGGTACTGCAACAAACAAAGCCACCACTTCGCTTGACGCTCTGGCGACGAGCACTTGGGAAGAGGTGATCTATTTCATGCAAAAATTATAGACAAAATGTAATGCTGTGCCGGCATATTTTTGTACTACAGAAATTACTAGATTTATCAGATAATGAACATAGAACTCTGAAGAAAACTAACTTTCAGGAGGTAGCATTGTTATTCATCATTTCCATGAGCTGATTTATTTTTCTTGCATATAGCATATATAACTGCTTGAATCACTAAACTCTAGCTGTTGTAGGGTTGTAACTGTAAAACAACTTATTGTCAAAGGCTTCCATGTGGGTGATTGTCTTTTAACCTTGTATTCACAGAGGCATAGATTGATACAAAAATTAGTTTTACTGCAAAAGGTTCAAATATTTCCAATTTTAATTCTGGTATTATTGTAAGTCACTGTTGCCTCAGGAAAGCTAATGTCTGTCTTCTGTCCTGTGATCTCTCTCTCTCTCTCTCTCTCTCATGTATATTTACATGCAAATGAACATGCATAACTGTACTTGCCCCCTCTCTGACACAAAGAACAAAATATCAGTTTGTACTTTGTAACCTAAGTGAGGCATTTTATGAGGGCCTATCCTCATTCTGTAGCACTAATTTCTTCTTGCATTTATTCTTCCAACTCAGGTTCCGGCGTCAAAGACATTGATTACTCCTGTCCAGTGCAAATCTTTATGGAGGCAATTTAAGACAGAGACCGAGTACACTGTTACTCAAGCTATTGCTGCTCAGGCATGATCTCATACATACTACTATTCTGAAGATCATCTATCCCCTTCTAATATCAGTAATCCCTGATTTTATCACCTATATCTTTACTTTCAGGAAGCTAGCAGGCGTAGTAACAACTGGTTACCACCTCCATGGGCTATTGTTGCCTTAATAGTGCTAGGGTTTAATGAATTTATGACACTTTTGAGGTATTTGTTTCATGAAATTATGTATTTGTTTCTGTTTTTTTTTGGTTGGATGGATGTGTAGTTATATTTTTCCCATCAATCACTATGGGACCGACCTAATATTTTCTTTTCCTAATGGCAGGAATCCCCTGTGGCTTCTTGTCATCTTTGTTGGTTATCTACTTACCAAAGCCTTGTGGGTGCAGCTAGACATCTCGGGTGAATTCCGCAATGGCGCTGTGAGTGTTGAATTATTTAAACTTTTGGTTCCCCCAGTACTGGAAGCGAGTTCAATTAAGGAGTTCCAATAGTCCATTTCCTTTGTTAAAATTTTATAATTATGTTCTATAACATGGTCCCAAATACTCCCTCCATCCCAAAATTAGAGATAAAATTTTACCTTTTGTAGTCAATCTGCGAAATCCTAAAATTTAAAATTGATATAATTTCGTTTAAGTTGAACGCAACAAATATGATAATGAGAAGTACTTTATAGTTAGTTTACAGTTGTTATAGTAGTTTGTATTATTAAGAATTTGATATCTTGTTATTGTCAGCCTTATTTATTTTTATGTGTATTTACAGCTTCCTGGAATCTTGTCCTTGTCCACCAAGTTCGTTCCTACTATCATGAACCTTCTCAGAAAACTAGCAGAGGAGGGCCAGGTGCCTGCAACTACTGATGGTCAAAGAAACCCCTCATTAGCAGCAAAAAGTTTCCGTAGTGGTAATAGTGCTATGTCTTCCAGCGCTTCATCTGAGGTAATTAGTTCGGAAAATGGAACTGAATACCCGAGCCCCACTGTACATGATAAAACTCAGTAAGCCATCTGACCAAAGAGCACTTTGATCTCTTCGATGAAGCTGGTTTTCTGCTCGTCGAGAAGAAAATTTCATAAATATGATTCAGTGCCGGATTTGCGAACAGATTTTAAAGGCCTTTATTTTTTTGTATGTGCAAGACACTGGGACTCTGGTTTGTTGTGAAAAAGCGCCACTATATAGAGAAACCTTTTTATTTTTCTTCTTTTCAAATTTCAGTTGATAGGTGCCAAATTCCGATCCCTGTTGTGGGATTAGGTGGGAGGGTCTTATTTTGCGGTGGTTTATTTTTGTGGGTTATTATTCAGTTGGTCTTGTAGGGAACTCAAGGCCCGTCCTGTTTGTATTTTAATGATTTTCGTTGATAATTTATGGACGTATATGTATTTTAATGAAATATAATTCTCCTTACTCAAATTGATTAAGAATGTGTATTTCAATTTCAGTTGTGAATTTTTCTTAACGTGTACGGTTATGGACCGTAGTAGTGTTTAGTTATTCTGCTGGCATCCAAATCATTTTTAACGTGCTGATACTATTCACAATCATTTAACGTCACACTATTATTTTAAATTCTTATTTAATAAAATAAAACTATTCTTAAAAATTAAATCTCTAATTTTAAATCAAAAGTAGTATTTATTTTAGTAGTTGCTAAGAATTTAAGATTTATTCTTCAATTTAATTTTTCATCACCCAAAAGCTAAAATAAAAGTTTATTATTATTATTATTATTATTATAATTATATATTATTTGCTATTATAGTAGTCAAAGTAGTTGTCTTCTAACTTTTGATTGTCTATTATTTTTGTTTAAGCGTTAGAAAGAATATTTTAAGAGGTTTCACCACCCGAAAGGTTATAACAAAGTCGAGATCTTATAAACAGTTTTTTATTACTAGACATGTGTTATAATATAGCACCGTGGACAGTGTATTGTCGGTCTTCTCAGATATACACGCGAACTTGTTATAAAATTTCTGGAATAATGTGGCGTTGACTAACTAACCTCTCTAAAATATTAGTTGTCGTCGGCTACGCTTAACCTTTCTTCTTGATTAGTTTATTTCATAAAGAAAATCTTGTGTGCATTCTTCCGTCGGTTATAATTAGAAAAAATAAAAATAGAAAAATCAATGAGATTTTGATAATCACCCTGTCCTGTCTGCCAATTTGATGGGATGAAAGGGAGTAAAAGAAGTAACGGAGCACTATTTTTAGATGAATTTTTAATATTTTTATATAATTTTTTTATATTAAAATAGAATTTATTTTATTTTCATGTAAGAAAGTATTATATAAAAATATCAAAAAACATATAAAAATATCTGTTCTCCATGAAGTATAGCGAGTCCAAATTAAGGGAGGGAGAGAAAAAGCTGCTTAGAAATTGATGCATGTGCTCGTTGATGATGTTGGCGTCTTAGAGGCAGGCTGGGGCATCTCATTTAATGGGGCTTCTCATTTACTTATATTATTACTCGTCATGAATGTGAATAAAATAAAGTCGCAGTCGCAGTCGCAGTCGCAGATTAATTGACGAATGATATACTGTTCAGTCACGCAGCTGACTCTATACTTGCAATGCTATGGTGTGGTTTTGAATTATATTGGTTCAGTTAATTAATGTGGTGTGGTTTTGAATTATATTAGTTCAGTTAATTAATTAATGTTGGTTCAAAGTTGTAACTTTTGGTTGAAGTATTATTTTTGTTTAAGCAATATTTTAAGAGATTTCACCACTCGAAAGTTCATGAATGTTGATAAATGTTTTTTCAGGTGTCATTGAAAACCAGCGGACCGTTGTTTGGTGGAACAAGATTTACCATCTTTGCTTGTTTGGTCGGCCAAATCAACCGAGTACCCTTCATTTCTCAAGACCTTCGGATTAATTAGGACACATTCGAATACACGATGATGTAATTTAATATAAGTATTGTTATACTTATAATTTTTATTTATTTATAAAATGATGTGTCAAAATTTAATTAGTAAATAATTTATCATACATAAATGAATCTAATAATTATAACTAATAAAAAATAAACATATCATTTTATATTTTTTTTTCTTCGTATAATCATTCTTTAATAATCATAATATTATTAATTTAATAATACTAATATAATTTTTAAAAACCAATTAGAATATCAGTGGCGTAGTACTGGCCTTGCCACTGCAGGTAAGGAAAATTAGCAGTTGAAAAAATAAAACAGCTCAAGACCTGCACTACACAGTTATGTAATACTCCATTTATTTAAAAAAATAATATCATCATTAATTTTTTAAAATTAATTTGACATATTTTTTACTTCACTTGATTTTAATCAATTCAATAATAAATATTATATACTATAATACTATTAATCATTAAATTTATTGTTTTCTAATTGTTTAATATGATGTATTAATTTTAAATTTTAAAATATCTCATATTAAATTATTTATTTTTAAAAATTAATATTAATCAACGATTAATTTGGATCTTCTTAATCGGAAGTTGGGAATCATGTGTGTATATGGTATTAGTGTACATGTAGCTTCTACTTTAAGGATGTTAATCAAAATAAAGATTTAATTTTATTAATTAGGATTTAAGATTTATTAATTAAAGTTTAGGATTTATATATCAGAATTTAAGATTTATTAACTAGAATTTAGAATTTATTAACTACAATTTAAGATTTATTAATTAGGGTTTGACTTTTTAATAGATATCCGCTAGCCGGATGTTTTCTAATCTTGACGGTTGGTTATTTTTTTTTTTGTACAATATAGATAGTGTTTGCCTATTTTTAATCATAACACACACACACACACATATATATACACACACACACACTGGCATGGTAATAAAGCTAGCTGAGTACTTCCGTTGTTTAGTTGGTTACCAAAATAGTGTAAGGGAGACCGGAGAGTTAAGAGGAGTCCCGGGAGTCCCGTTATTTGTTATATTCCCGTGTATATGTAAGTAAAGGTACAGCAGATGTGACCCATTAATTGATGGAAAGACCATTTACATAACGGCCAGCGTACCTCACAATTTTTTTTTACTTGTAAAATAATTTTATATTTATTCATGAAATAGTTTTTTCTTAAAATAATATCATCACTATCACTATAGTAATACAACTTAATTTTAATAATAAATTTCAATACTAGGGGCTTGGGGAGAATAAGTAGCCCTTAACTAACAATTCATTGTTTTTATAAATTAATTATGAAACATAAATATATCTTTAATGTTTATAAATTATATTCTTTTTTATGAATGACAGAGAATATTAATCAGCTTTTTTTATTTTCTTTTATTTTAGTCAAGAAAAAGAAATATATCCAGCATTCACCAATACTAATAATGCAGTAGGCTAGGGTGGTTATGATGAGGTGGAAACGTAGCGGAGGGAGTGGATGAGATGATAAAAAGTAATCCGACGGTGGGTTGATACATGAATAGGATTACAAAAATGCATCCAACCGTACGGGGCCCATTAACTCATAAATTGATTTTATTCACCGTGCATTAAATGATCCTTCCGGTTGGAGTCTGTGAGACGGTTCAACTCCTTGATGAAATCACAGCAAATTAATTTCACATCCTCATTACTACTATTGATCATCTATTAATCAGTATAATAATAATAATTATTTATTATTAGTTTTCGTTTTATGGGTATATATGTCTTTAAAAAATTCATGTCACGTGCTTATTGGACAGAGATGTATATATATATATATATAGGCATGTATGTATAAGATGTACAGAGAGAGAGAGAGTCAGAAGAAGGCCAACCAAAGTAAGCCGCATGAAGCTAGGAGAGGTGGAAGTGCATGAGAACTAACTCCTCCTGATCTGAATGATGATGAAGCTCTCTCTTTCTCTCTCTCTCCTCCTCCTATTTCTCACTTTCTGTCAAGGTTTCTGCTCCCTGCTGCACATTCCTCTGTTTTGTTATCTTAATTTACTTTCCTTATTTTTTATTTTTTTTATCAATACATAATACCACTAGATTTTGTTTATTGATAAGAAAAAAATAAAATTGATGTTATATTTAGAACATACAGAAAGTGAATGATATTTTTTCCCTCCTCCTCCTAAGTGAACCATTCTTGGCCGTTTGCAATCCTATTTTCTAAACGTTTATTTGTCTTTTTTAAATATTTATTGATTAGATAAAAATAAATAACCCCAAGTAAAAGCGTATGAAAAGGCCTTAAATCTTTTATTTTACTTGTGTTGATATAGGAAGAAAAGAGGTGGACAATACAAAGTTCCTGTTGTTCTTTCCAGTTAAAATTAAAACTCAATTACCCAAAAAAAATTTCTTCTTGTTGAAACTCTGACATTAAATATGTGGAATGGTGCCCGCAGGTAAGGAATATTTCTGGGAAGTTGAATACCCATTTATCAGATATGCAAGCTCTTTCTCTTCTTCACCGTATTCAACCTCATCAAGCGGTGGCAAAAATGGGTATGACTATATAATAGTAGGAGGTGGCACAACAGGGTGTCCCTTGGCTGCCACCCTGTCCCAAAACTTCAGTGTCCTATTACTGGAAAGAGGTGGGGTTCCTTTTGGCAACTCAAATGTCTCCTTCTTGCAAAACTTTCATATCTCTCTAGCAGACATTTCACCAACCTCTGCTTCCCAATTTTTCTTTTCCTCCGATGGAGTTTATAATGCTAGGGCTAGAATTTTGGGCGGGGGAACTTGCATCAATGCCGGATTCTACACCAGAGCCAGCCCAAGGTAAATACCTATAACTCATTTCATAAAATTAAAATCTTCCTCCCTTTGCTTTCGTTTTCTTGATTTTGTCGTGTAATAGTTCAATTGTGTATGTGGATGGGTGGTTGGATTTTAATGACTGTATTGTACGTTGCTATTCATTTACTGCATGCTAGTCTGGGTGTTTCTTAAATTCGATGACTAGATTATTAGTACAATGCAGGACTAATTGCCCCCCTTTTCTTGTTTTGGTTCAACTTGTGAGGCATGAATATCAGGGTTGTTTATTAAAAGGGTCACGTAAAAGGTGGTTGTTAAGCTATTTTCCTTTGTAGGTACTTTGTGCATATCACGATGTACTTGACTATATTTTGTACAAGTTATACTCTACAATATTATTACTGGTGCATAATCCATCATGCATTCAGTTTTAACTATTGATCAAAGGTGGTTTGCCTTTTAGGGATTTTAAAGAATTGTGTCAGTACATATATTATAGGATTGAACGTAAAAGATAAGATAAATGTGAGAATGATGGTGTTTTATTCTCGGTATTTAGCCAGCAATGTCAGTATCATGCGCGTACGTAACAACATCAGTTATGTCATTAGTATTACAAAAATGCTTAGAGATCTAATTGCGGTTTATTGTAAGTCATTATTTGAGTTGTAGAAAGCATGGATTACTTTGATGTTGATATATTGATAATTATGAGCCAGTCGGGTCATACAGTTATTAGGTTTGAATGTGATCATGTTGAGCATGTTATGTCCATCAAATGTCATAACATAAAAAAAAAATCAAAACTATAATAGGTTTCTTAATTCGAACCTTGTACTAATTGAGTTTGTGTTATACTCTAGATAGGTGCAGTCCTCGACCAAATTCAAGTGTCCCCACTCTTAAAGTCTCTTAGGTAGAGAGAACAGGAAGATCTGAAGACGAATGATACATTTATGGTAGTCATATTATAAATGAGACAACCCTACAACACAAACACCCATACTCCATTGACATGGATTGAACTTGCTTTATTGTGAGGTACTCCATGCAATTGTACTTCATCATTCCTTTTCACCAGGTAGTCTAGGTGTGAAAAATCCATATCATCCTTACAGTTCATTGGCCACAAAAAATGTGTCTAATTTAAAGATTTGTACACCTACTGCATAACCTGCTCGAGTCACGTGCATAATCTAGAGCCTATTCGGCTCAGTTTTAAGCAGAGAGAACAGATAAAAAGTTTTGATCGAGTTGGGTCTGATACCTCAGGCCAAGACTAAAAATGTAGTCTCTGTTGTGGTTTGCATATGCTCCGTGGATATAGTCTTCTCATGAGTCAAAAATTGGCCTGTAGCTAGAAACCAACATTTATAGCCGACCAGTGGCATTGAAAATGTTGGACAAGGCTTATTATTACGTGACAAATCAAATATGTTAAGCATGGACTTGTGGGTCAGAGCAACATCTGATAGGCAAATATGCTTGAATAACACCATAAATTATTCCATTGAGAATGGGTAGTAAAAGCATCCCACTGGAGTTGTGTTGGTATTTAATCAATGCTGATGCATAACACGTTAACTGGTTACTCATTGAATAAATAGGATGCAACCAGTCATTTGCGGCCCTTAATGAACCCTTATTTGTAGTAAATAACTAAAAATAAGAGTATTTTGTGTGGATATGGCTTGCAGGGATATTAACAAGTTAGGATTGGATGCCAAACTGGTGAATGAATCATACCCATGGATTGAGAAACAAATTGTTCACATGCCTAACCTGGCACCTTGGCAGAAATCTGTAAAGGACGGTCTATTGGATATTGGGATTTCACCTGACAACGGATTCACCTATGATCACTTATACGGAACCAAGGTTGGTGGAACCATCTTTGACAAATATGGGCGCCGTCACACTGCTGTTGAACTACTTCGAACTGCCAACCCAGAAAATCTTAATGTTCTGATTCATGCAACAGTTCAGAAGATTGTGTTCGATGAAACTGGTAAGTGCAGCACCTTAAAATTGACATATGCATGCCATGTGTGAATTGATCATCCCAAAAATTTATTATCATTTGTTAATTCTAGCAAGTTTTGTTCATGAGTAACAATCATAATGGTGCTGATGGGTAGTTAATTTTGCAATACAGGGAAGAAGCCAAGGGCTGTTGGAGTCATATTCGAAGATGAAAATGGGAAGCAACATCAAGCATTTCTTTCAAAGAGGCAGAGGAGTGAAATTATAGTGTCATCCGGTGCAGTTGGGAGCCCTCAACTGCTACTACTTAGTGGCATTGGACCGAAGCCCGACCTAGAAAAAATGAACATCTCTGTGGTGCTTGACAATGAGTTTGTTGGGAAAGGCATGTCAGACAACCCTATGAACGCAGTTTTTGTTCCCTTCGATAGACCTGTGGAGCAGACGTTGATTCAAACTGTTGCGATCACCAAGATTGGAGTTTACATTGAGGCTAGTAGTGGATTTGGACAGTCCCCTAATAGCATTTATTGCAATCATGGATTGTTATCAGCTGAGGTTAGTAAAATGCACTTATTGGGACTAGACTTGAACTTATAATTGGCCTACCATGACAATGTTAGTATTTTGAAGTGAATAATTGTAGAAGAATAATGATGAGTTATTGATATGAGTGGTATTAACAGATTGGGCAGCTCTCTACCATTCCTCCAAAGCAAAGAACAAAAGAAGCTATTCAAGCCTTCAGAAGAAGGAAGCAAAACCTTCCACATGAAGTGTTCAAAGGAGGTTTCATCCTAGAAAAGATTGCCAGCCCAAAGTCGACAGGGCAGCTTAGCCTGAATAACACTAATGTTGATGATAACCCCAATGTCTCCTTCAACTACTTCAGCCATCCACAAGATCTACGGAGATGTGTCGAGGGCATTCACGTTGTAGAGAAGCTTGTCACCTCAAAACATCTCACCAACTATATGCAGTCTGACAAGGCAACCTTTGAAAAGCTGCTCAACTTAAGTGTCCAGGCTAATGTTAATTTTATCCCCAAACATACCAACGATACAAAATCATTGGAGCAATTCTGCAAAGACACTGTAATCACAATCTGGCACTACCATGGTGGATGCCAAGTTGGCAAGGTGGTAAGCCATAACTACGAGGTTCTTGGCGTCCATAGGCTTCGTGTCATTGATGGTTCAACATTTTCACACTCCCCAGGCACTAATCCTCAAGCCACTTTGCTGATGATGGGAAGGTAAGAAATTAAGATCATACTACATTTCTGTCTCTTATTCTCTCTTCTTTATATGCACATGTTCGGACCTTAATTCTTGTTATTTGCGCTGATGTAGGTACATGGGAGTGAAGATTGTGAGACAGAGGTTAGGAAGATCAGCAGGTTTTTAATGGCGACCTACGGCCGATTGAGTAGCATTTTAGGAGGAGCACAATAGTATGTTGTAATAGAAGTGAGGCCTGCTATTTTAGTACTATCATTCTAATTCTTAGTAAGCTGTGATATGTGAAGATTTGCTTGCCAACAAAAGAATGGAATATCAACAGTTCCATTCTGTTGCAATGTCACCTGTTTTTGTCTCAATTATCTATCCACTAAGCTTTATTTATGTTTTCAACTGTCAACTTTTTCCTTAGCTGGTAGGAGTTTAAAAATTACTTTCGCGGATCTACCCTATAAAGGATATTTTGGGTGATTTATTATTATTGTTTTTTCTCTTATTAAAAGGGAGTTAATAAAGTTTATAAGGTATGAGAAATTATACAGAACTTAATGAAAAGAAATTACTGAAATACAGTAAATTATAGAGTTCATGTTCATTCCAACGCCTCCACAACAAAACATATTTAAAAATAAATAAATAGGTTTCACACGAGATAATCCTCCACAAAAAAAAGTACTAGTTGATTATTTTTTTTCGCAGTCAATTTGTAAATTTTTTAAATAAAATCACTATCACAATTGAAGTTTTAGGATTTTGTTAGGATCAAAGTCGAACATATATTTCCAGAATTTGGACTTTGACATATTTGGCAGTTGTTTAGTGCAACGAAAAATTATTAAATGCTTCAAAACACCTACCACGTAGTGCCTCACATCACTCGTGTACTGTCATTTTAACACTTAAAGTGAGTCATTTCACTTTAAGTGCCGAAGTAACAACACATGAGTGATATAAAATATCATGTGACAGGTGCCTAGGATCACTGAATAATTACTCCAGATCAACTCCGCAGGTCCATGACATTTGATTGGATTACTATAAATTGCATAATGTACAACAAATACTACTACCGAAGTAACAGCACATGAGTGATATAAAGCATCATGTGACAGGTGCCCAAACCACTGAATAATTACTCCTGAATAATTACTCCAGTTCAACTCCGCAGGTCCATGACACTTGATTGGATTACTATAAATTGCATAATGTACAACAAATACTACTACTAGTATTTTACATCCCCCACTACCAGGAATTCATTTCTTATTTCGACCGAGCAAGTACAAGTATAAAAAAAATCTATCTTGCTTATTCAAGTGCAACTCCATATTTGTAGAGATTATTTCTGAAGAGGATCCTGGCCTTCAATTCCCCAAAGACCCATGATGTTCACTCATGCTTCCTCTAGACAGCCCTCTTAATCTTTGCCAGAATTGCCTTTTCTTTCCCATTTGCAAGGGTGCGGAATTAGACATCCTCCTGAAAGACTCCGATTCTTGTTCCTCAAATCCAGCTGAAACATACATTAAATCTGAAGCTGACATTGGGATTTTAGTGTCCATACTGGAATCATATCCAGGCATTGGGTAATGGATCCCTGAGACTTCCATGAGATCACCTGAAGCTCCACTATGCTTATCAGTAGAAAAGTCCTCATGGCTGCAACTTCTTGATATAGGTTCTTTTATTTCGTCAAACTCATTGCACACCAGCTTTAAGGCTTGAACAACTTCACCCATAAAAGGACGGTGAGATACTTCTGGTTGCACGCACATTGATGCAATGGTTGCTACTTTGGATACAGTGTCGAATGGGATATTTAGCTTGAAAGTTGGGTCGATGATTGTTTCTAAAGCCTCATTATCTGTGAGCCGCGGACGTGCCCAAGCAACCAGATTTTCTTGACCTGGTGGTTGTGACAAGTCCACTGGCTTTCTTCCTGTTAAGAGCTCAAGGAGAACTACACCATAGCTGTAAACATCACTTTTCACGAGTAGATGGCCGGTCATTGCATATTCCGGAGCCAAGTAACTGGAAAAAAGTGTGGTTCACAGAAAAAGGGGGATAAGTGGTTATAGCAAAATAACATAAAAAACAGAGAGAGAACTCATAAAAAACAGAGAGAGAACTATTAAGGTGGGGATCGACTACATAGTGTAAGACCTGAGAGAGAAAATTTCAAAATATTTGAACACAAGAAGGATGCTGGCTGTTAAATCATACAAAAAAACCAGGACGTAATCTATCTGTTATATCACAGGTCATCTCATTCCTGACTTGATTCCTTCCTTCTACTTGGATAATGTCATTCATTACTGGTAAACTTATGTTTACTAAGACCATTTGTGCTGATAATAGGATACCTTTAAAGAATAATCTATCGTACCCTCGACTTCAGCCATATCACTCGTTTGTGTGGTTTTAACAACTTGGACATAGTAGCATTATAATTTCCGAGCATAATTAGATCATTTACTAGTAGACGAAGAACAAATGGTAGTGATGGTAGTAGGGTATATATATGTGTTTGTGTGAATAAAGTGGAAAGTGCATACCCGAAAGTTCCCATAATATGTGTTGAAATGTGCTTGTTTTCCTCATCTAGTGCTGTTTTAGCCAACCCAAAATCTGAAACTTTAGGTGTAAAATCATGTTCTAACAAAATGTTGCTCGACTTGAAGTCTCTATGTATGACACGAGGGCTTGAGTCTTCATGCAGATAAGCTAAACCCCGAGCTGACCCTAGAGCAATCTTCATTCTGGCACACCAATCAAGAGGAGCAGTTTCCTTGTCTATTCCTGAGTGCACAGAAAAGAAGACATGTCAGTTTGTTTAATAGTATAAATAAATATATAAAATTAGGTCAAATAAGTGGATGTGGCTTAATAAAGGGATTATCAAGACTTATATGTACCATGTAAGTGGGATTCCACACTTCCATTAGGAACAAGTTCATAGACCAGACAGCGGCAATGGTCCTCCGTGCAGATACCAATCAATTTGATCAAGTTTCTGTGGTGCAGGCGACTAAGCATCTCAACTTCTGCTAAGAACTCACGGCCACCCTGCTGGTCATCTCTCTTCAGAACCTTCACAGCCACCTTCCTTCCATCATCAAGAATGCCACTATAGACAAGTCCAAAACCACCCTCCCCAAGAATTCTTGAAGCATCAAAGCTATCAGTGGCTCTCTGTATGTCACTCAAACTAAAAATCTTAGCAGTATGCGTATATGCCAATATGCTAGAACTAAATGAAATTGATGCTGAAGAGGGTCTGCTTCCAAAAATCAAAGACCTGGAAGTCCCTGCATATTCGATAGTTGTGTAAATAGAAACTCTGAATACACGCAAAAGGATGACTAGTAGAAACTATCGATTTTTTTCGAATTCGATATCACATTATAACCAAAAAAGAAGTTCACAAGAACACAAGTGGGAGAAAGACCAAAAATCTGGCTAAATAAGCTGAATGAAAAGAATGTGACAATCTTCAGATTTTTAAGCAATTTGTTGAATTTTATGATTATAATAAAATGGTATGTACCTGATGGTTTTCCTTGGGAAGATACAAGAACATGAGGAGTTTGTTTGGGTTGGCAGATAGAACATCCACACTTCAACAAGAAAAACCAAAGAACTCCCATAAAAACAATGAAAGTCGTGACTGATGATAAAACAATTATAGCTATCGTGCTTCCACCAATCCCATCCTTCCTTCTCCTCGACACATCAACCCCTAAAGGTTTTATTGGCATTCCATCACTGACATCACCAGGATATGGGTGATCATCTATATTAGCAGCGCTTGAATGTACTGATGGTGGAGAGGGTGGAAGACCTGTAATATAAACGTTGAAAGAAATTAAGAAGCATATAATCAGGTACACGATATCAAAGTTTGTGAAGAAAAAACATTAGAGGACAGAATTGAAAGCATGATAGCATCAAAAAGCCACTAAAAAGTTCTTAGTGACATAACTGAAAGTTTCTCTAAAGGATACCAAATGGTACTTAATGATCAGTAAATTAGATGATATTTCAACAGTAGAAAGACAAATGACATATTTGTGTCTTCAAGTCAGCATGTAACTCCAGTACAATTTTTTTCTTCCAACCAACAAACTTAGCCTATCAGTACCCCCAAGGCCCAAATACAGTGGGTGATACACATCTCCTAAAAATTGATCTAATGCTGATGATAACTGGAACTAACACGGTGCATAAATATGTGAGTCACAACAATATTTAGGAATACTTCAATGATGCCAGAAAAAATCAAGGATCGCGACATAACCTGGATAGCGAACATGTACTACTTTGTAAGCACCAAAGAGCGAAGTATTTATGAGAACCTGTCTCATCCAGAACATTTTGTAGATGACAAATGCAGTAGTGGAATCAAAGTTTTCTTCTAGTGGTACCAAGTTGATGAGGACCATGGTTTTGTCTAGCTGCTGGGCGGCTGCATTGGCACCCATTATCCGAACTTGACTTTGGTTTAGTGAAAGGCCAGTTGCAATCTCCTTAGCTAGCTCCGTCACCAAAGGAAAAAATGTATATAAGGCAACACTGAGACCTAGTCTAACTTCAATAGGCCACACACAACTACACGGAGCTCCACCAGGAGTGTACGTCAATGGCTCCGTGCATGTCACTGATGAACAATCTACAAGTAGTATGGAAGACAAATGTTATGATCTGCAAAGATAATAGGCTGTGAGAGAGATATTGATTCTTATTGAAATGATTTTTAAACTTTAAAATATATCATATATGTACCTTCATTAGGAGGTGGAGGTGGTAGTGCCAATACTTGTGAGGGTGGTAAAATCTTCTTTTTCTTCAGGGAAGAGCTTAATGGAGAAATTATAGGTGGAGGCATAGAAACTTGAAGATGCAGAACAAGGATAATAATATGGTATATCAATGATTAATGTAAATGAAATTGACTGATTCTTATACAAAGTAAAGAAAAAAAGTGAGTTTCTACATACTTCTAGGTTGAATTGATGGAATTGTTGGTGATGGTGCAGGGTTGAATGCACTCCAGCTTTTTGACGGAGTAGAAGCAGAATCAAGCGGGGTGAGTGAAGGGCTAACACCTTTCATTAAATATTTAGAAGGAAGAAAATGTTAGTAAGAAAAAGTAAGCCAAAACTAAGCAGTAAATAAGATCTAATGACACTGACCTTGTTGGCTGTCAGTAGGAGGATGAATCTGATTAGATGGTCCACGGGCAAAGTCTTTGAATTTCTTTCTTGTATGATTGAAAAATGAGAATGACGGTGGTGGTGAAGAACCATGTGACGTAGTAGGTGCAATTGATAGACTTTTGGAAGGTCTCAAGGTGTTGTGTCTGGTGAGAACTACAAAAGGTAAGAACATGCAAGGGTTAGTGGATGTGAGCATCAAATCTAGTTTTCTAGCTTTAATAATTGAAAATTAAATAGCACTAGGATTGCTGAAATGCTTTTAGTTGGACAACTTTATATAGTGATAGATCAAAGGATCAAAGGGTTCTTAGAATTAGGCTACTGAAAGTGGTATTCCAGACATTTTTTTATCCAAAACTCTTGGGAGTTACCAAATCGATAACATTATATATGTCATTATATTAACTTATTAACACATGCCCACCACAACAGACTAGGAAAGCTCCAGTTACTAAACAGAATAGGGACTTGCGCAGAAACCTAGAAAAGTGATTAATATACCACTACCCAAAAAACAGTTTTTTTTTTCTTTTTTAGTAAGGAACAGAATATTTTACAAATGGCAAAAAATGGCAAAGACATTTCTGTTTTGTAAACAATGAGAATGACAAAATACTTTTCCTAGATGTTTACATTTCCAACAGACCTTAACAACTTTCAAAAACTTTGTAGGGTGCCAACCAATGAAGATTTAGCATCCTAAACACATCAAACCAATTGTAAATATTGTAAATCATGTAGAAGTACCATTTTGCAGAAGACTTAGTCTAATGGTTTGATACGAGTTTAGGTGAGGTGCTCCTATATTGAAGTGATGAAGTAAAGAAGCTGCTCGCAATGAAGGTATGTTAAAGCCTGCAAGAGAGTGAAAAGTTAAAATGTCAGCCACTAATTCAAATGCTTTTACGCCTGAAAGTACCATGTTTTTTACTTTCAAGAAAACATTAAACAATCCCTTAAATGAGGTTTAGCAGTTCCAAATACCCACATTACCTTCTTCTAATTTCCAAAAAAAAAGTATCACGGAAAAAAATTGTGAAGTCAAAATGAAGCAATTTGGATATCGTATATGTTAGATTAATCAAGAATGTAAAAGCTGAAACCTGTACTATTGAGATATAACAAATTATTATTGCATTACTCAGCTAAAATTAACCATCGAGTTATTCGAGCAGGATAATTGAGATAAATGAAGTATGCAAGTCCAACAAAGATTTAGAAAGGATTTAAAAAATCGTAAATTGTACAAGGAGCCTTTTCTCGAGATTGTTGATCACAGTACTATAAACTTATGAGAACCCAGACCACAAATGTTAACAGAATTCAAAGTTCGTGAAGACCCACATTGAATTAAGATCAAACAAATTATATTATGAGAAAAAGTAAGCCCCATTACCTGAAAATCCAGAAACTGGCAAACCAACGAGAATTATAAGGTAGGCAATCAACAGTTGCATTCTCATCTCCCTCCAAAGAAACGCGCGATGAACACTCCAAGATCTTTGATCTCTCTCACTCAACAGCAAAAAGAAGCACAAGTTTTCAGATAAAGTACACCGACAAACAGTAGAGTAGTGAAAACACAAGAATAGATTAGGTGGAAAATAAGAAACCCAATTGTAAAAATTGCTCTTTAGCTGAAGCTAAGCTCTGAATTTTACAGACCTTTTGAGAATTGTAATGAATGAGTGTTTCTTGACATGAGAGATGAAAGTAAAAAAAGTATAGTTTCAGAATGAAGAGGCGCCTGACAAGGGACAACGAGGAAGGGAGGAAAATATTCTCCCCCAAAGAATGAAGCGGTGTGATATATTAGTTGAAATTCGAGATCTTCGTATTTTCTTGATTTCTTTAATTAATTTAATTCGCCTAACCCAGTTCTTCGTTGCAATCCTTACTTGGGGAGACCAATAGAGAGTCGTGATACATAGTAATTTAATGTTTACTTATATGTCATTTATTAACTTAGATTTAGAAGTTTTGTGAACAAGTTTTACTATTATTTGTCAAGCAGATTTGCTTTTTTTTATTTTTATCATACTAATAAAATTAATAGAAAAGTTCAAAATAAATCATAAACCATTATAATCTTTCGGATAATTTTAAGAATTTTAAAATTTTAATCTCAAAAAATATTTAAAATAATATGTTATCACTAAATTTGATACAATAAATTTTATATAATTGACTGATTCATTCATAGTATTACTTTAATCTTTGCATTCTAGGGTTTATGATGAAAAAGATGAGATTTTTATCCATCACTAATAATAACCCAATCAATGAATGAATCGAGGTTGAACACAATAATAGTAGAATGGATTGTGCAGCATCTATCCCCAGTCCCCACCAAACTCAATGGGTTTAGTAGTTTGGGTGGGTTTGTAATTGGGGTGTTGGACACCACCATTCTCACATTATAACAAATGATGCTATTGCTGACCACCAACATTTAACTCTTGGACCTAATAGGTGCTACTCCTGAAATATTACATTAATTTTTTATGATTAGTTTGAGATTTTTTAAATTTTAAATTGATGTGATATATTTTTTATAAAATAATAATAATTTTTTAGTTGTATATTTTTAAAATTAAATAAAAAATTAAGTTTAGATGGAAAAATATTTTAAATTTATATTAAAAAATTAATCCTATCTGAAAAGGACAAGTATATTATACTATTTCCATGTTTTGCTATTGAGCAATCCTTTTCATATTTGGTCTGCTTTTTGCACAAATCCTTTTTAATGTGTTAGTGGGACACTTGCTTGACTCTCCCGAAAGTGTTTAGCATGCTCTCATCGTTTCACAGTAAGTAGGGACTTTAGTATTATTATTATATTATACTTCCTTCATTTCACAATAAAGATGTCATTCCAATTTATTTATTTATTTTTAATGATGTACTACTTTATTTTCTTTTATATTTAAGCGTAAAGAGTATTTAGTTTAAAAGGTGATACTTTAGTAATAGAATCGCAATAACATTAACATAGTATCATTTTAGAGTATTATATCAATAGAATTATGGAAATGTTTTTTTTTTTATAAAAAAAAAGAAGATAAAATTAATAAACATGGACGGACGGACGTACCCTTTAGTAAAGGAAACTTTTGCTAAAGAGAATCCATTGAAAAACTGTCCTTATGTTTCATATTTTGGTTGATTTCGGTCATGGACATAAATTTTGATGGTGTCAATGGAGTATATTTTTGTACTGTTAACAAACTTTTGTCCATGGTTATATATATGTGAAAGCCCGATCTATTATTTCCAGCAAGGCCCAATATTTCTCCTTCTCTAATTCAGATAATTACGCCAAAAAAAGAAATGGACATTTCTGGGCCTAAATTACCCTTTCCTTTTTCAGTTCGACTGGATATAAAGTTCGAACGAAGCCTCACAATTGCGCTCAACTTCAACGAGAATAAGTATACTTGCACAATATTTACACATAAAATTATTTTAATTATTAAAAAATTAGGCATGATAATGTCATATCTCACTTAATATAGTGTTTGAATATTGTGCACTTATACTTATTCTTTCAACAACGGTATCCCTCAGTTTCAGTGGCGGAACCAGAACGTTTTTAGAGAGGGGTCAAAATACATCAGTAAAAAATAATTATTTATTGACGCTTGGAATGTTTTTTTCGGTTGTACGACTAACTGTATCCTGGGAGTTTGCATAATTTGAAAAACGTCTCAAAATTTGTTCGTTTTCAATTGTTGAAAAAATATCATTCTCAATATAAACTATCAGATTGTCATTCATCCACTCGTCTCCCATTTTATTACGCAAGTCAGTCTTGACAATTTTCATTGTAGATAATACTCTTTCAACAGTAGCAGTCGCAACTGGTAAAACCAAAGCCAACTCGATCAATCGATATACGTAACCCCGGATCATTAACAATATCATTCAGATTGAACTCCACATGTGAATTTTTTATACCACCGCTTGCTTCGGAACTTGGCAATTAATTATTAGAAGAATCAACAGTTCTTAGTCGCTTAATCAAGTATTTATCCATAATCTAGAATAAATAAAAATATCAATTACTAATCAATAAATATATCATCAATATACTGTATACCATAAATATACCGTTTCTCAAATTAATATTCAAATTCATTTTGCCCAATTATAATATTTCATCAATTTAAACATTTCATAATAATTTCATCATTCATCAATTCAAACATTTCATCAACTAACCTAATTTAATAATTTCAATTATTTCACAAATAATATATCATAATTCATAAATATACCATAAATATATAATATCAATTCAAATATTCAATGAAAATAACACATAATTTATAATTCATTATTCATGACAATCCAATTTTATTGAACGGTGCCGACCGGAATACCAGTTAACCTCAACTTATTAATTAAACGTTCCTTTTTCATTTTTGTGCCTTCATTTATTAGTTCTGTATTTTGAATTTTCAAGTCTTGTTAAGTTTATCGATAACTTTTGGTCTAAATTTGGAAGCTTATATTTCTATCACAATTTTTTTTCACAAACATTAAAATTTGTCTGCTTCGTTGGAATTGAGAAGAATTATGCTAAAAATAAAATAGTTATTATAACAAAGATTCAAAAAATAACTGCTACCTCTCTTTCTTACCCTTTATTATAACTAGTCATTTACATGCACACTACGCGGTCTACGCATGTGAAAAAAAAGAGAAAAAATTAAAAAAAAAAAAAGAGTAAAAAAATAAAAATAGAGATAAAATATGGGTGACAGAATTTTGAAAAAGACAATTATTTTCATCACTCTCTATAAATAAATAGATATAGATAGATAATATAGGTATAAATACTGATTTATACATTCAACCGTCCATCCTCCCGTAACCATCCCTTCTTCTTCCTTCCCCCTCTCCATTCTCCAACCGTCAATTTTCTATCTCAAATAAAATTTTCATAATATATAAAATTAAAGTCCTACCAATAATAACCCACTGAAACACAGAGCAAGCAAAACCTTGATTAATTACCATGACAGACAGAGTTTTCCCATCCTCCAAACCCACAACCAACGGCACCGCTGCCCCGACCACCACCAACGGCGGTGCGGCCAACCCATCATTTCCGGCCAACAAGGCCCAACTTTACGACGCCAGTCGCCCCGCCTACCGTCCAACACCCTATCACAACCGCCGCCGCCGTAGCTTCTGCTGCAGCTGCTGTCTCTGGACCACTCTAGTCATCCTCGTCCTCCTAGTCCTGGCGGCCATCACCGGCGCCGTCCTCTACGTCCTCTACCACCCCCACCGGCCCTCATTTTCTGTCTCCTCCCTCCAAATCTCACAATTCAACCTCACCTCCTCTTCTCAGCTCACCTCCAAATTCAACCTCACCGTCACTGCTCGTAATCCCAACAAAAAGATCACCTTCTATTACAATCCAATTACCGTGATGATCACCTCTAACGGCGTCAACGTCGGCGCCGGTTCAATTCCGGCATTCACTCACGGAACCAAAAACACCACCACTCTCAAAGCAACGCTCACCAGCACCGGTCAAAGCGTCGACGGTACTAAGTTAAATTTGAAGAATAAGAAGAGTTTGCCGTTGAAGATTCAGTTAAATACAAAGGTGAAAGTGAAGATTGGGGGAATGAAGACTAAGAAGATCAAAATTAGGATCAATTGCCCTGGCGTCAAAGCTATGCTACCGGCGGCCAGCGGAAAAACAGCTGCGGTGGCCACGTCGGCGGATGCTAAGTGCAAGGTGGGTATTCGGATCAAGATCTGGAAATGGACTGTCTGATCGGACAAAATTTTGAAAGGTTTGATTATTTTAATTTTCTTTCTATTGTAGCTTGGATTTAATATGATTCAATATTTTTTTGGTTATGTATGTATGTATGTATAATGAAGTAGAGAGTGAGGTTTGATTAATTAAAAGAAATGTTACTGAAAATAATTATTAAATTATGGATCATTGACTTTAAATTTTCTAGCTAGTAGGAATAATAAGTTTCGTAGTGGATGCCAAACAAATATGGTGGTAATGAATGGCATATAATGGTGGGGTGGGGTATCTTAGAGTGATCTTAATTATTAATGGAGTAGGTGCTAGCTAGGAATTGGTAGGATGGATTTAAATCCGCTGTTGAGGAAGGGAGGAGTCAACCTTACAAATAATAATACAAATTGTCAGCATTTGGGGGCTAGGGTAGGCTTTGCTAGCTATAAACAAACATATTTAATCTGGTGGGCGGTACATTAATAATAAGGGTCTTTCTACACTTACCCGTTGTTTTTACCTGCAGTCTTATCTGCACTCACAAACTTTTTTATTTTATTTTCTTTTATAAAAAAAAAACAAAAAAAACTTGTGAGTGCGGATAAGGCTGCAGGTACATGCAGCGGATAAGTGTAGAGTTTTTCTAATAATAATTCTCAGTAAATGGGTTGTCAGGGGTGACTTGGCAAGTACTACTATTAGAGTATTTTCAAGAATAGTAATAAAAAAAATTAAATTAAAATTTATTGATTTATATGATAATTTAAAATGTATTATTTATTATTTAAATATTTTATCAATCTTTTTAATTTAATTAAAGTAAAATAAATAAAAATAAATGATATTAAATTTTAAAATGAGTTGTACATTAAATTTATCAAGCAAAATAAATGTTTTTAGTTTTTTTTTATATGATTTTGATTCTTCCAAAACAAAATAAATATTTTGAAGAGGCAAAATCAATTTACCAGTTCTGAAGAGAGAGAATGAGGTTGTAGATTTGATAATTAAGGTTAAAGAGATTATTGGAGATAATTTTTCTGATGTGACTCACCTATTTAAATATCTCAAAGTAGTTGAAGAGACTATTGGAGATGCTCTTATATAAAAAACAAAGTTATAAACATATTTAATTTTTGTGAATGAAATAAATTAAATAAATCAAAACCTGTCTTCAATTTATCTATAATTATTATTATTGTTGTTGTATTGGATACTTAATGTGATTGCAGTGCATATGAATAAAAGGTGTGAGATTTTTTGTAATAAATCTCTGTTATTAATTACTATTATTATTAGACACAAGTATATATATATACTTTATACTTTATGTTTAATAACAAGAATTTTTTTTTACAGAATATTTAAGTTTATGAATAAAGTAGGTATCTCTATCATAGCAAGTGTTGGTGGGTGTTAGTTTCAATTGACTTATTAAGAATAACTCTTGAAAAGGCATATTCAGTGGATAACGAATCTAGTAACAAATGTCTTAAAAAGCATAATAAGCCATGTGTGGCTGGCTTATTCAATCTATCTCTAAGAGTAAACCTTCAAAAAGATCTCTGCGTAAATTTCTTAAGTTCAAACTTTAGAATCAATACTTAGCAGTAGATGTCTCCTGAATGTATCAAATCGATGTTGAGGGGGTGCGCAATTAAAATCATTTGAAAATGAAGTTATTGTTGATTGACGTGTAAATCGGCTCAATGAAACATTTTTTGTTCAAACCAAGAAAAATAAAAAAGACAGGGATTCAATCTTTTTTTAATTAAAAATATTCCTTCATATTTATAATGTGTAATTAATCCAAAGAGCATTTTTGCAAAAAAAATAAAATTAATAACATTTCTCTTCCAAAATTCCAAAAATAGAGAAACCAAGGAGCATTTTTGAAAATAAAATAATAATAAACTAATAACATTTCTATTGAAGATATTCAGTTCATATATACTCATCTAAAATCATATTTTAATTCAAAAGGTTAACCTATTAAGTCTATAGTGCATTAAAGTTTTCTACTTATGTTTCAATGTAAGACTTTACTATTATGCGGTACTTTAACAATCTTTCTCTTAACGTGTGATCTCTTCATCTACATTTATATCAAGTTCTCCTTGAACTTTAACCATATTTTTTTTTAGTATTAGCCCATCACACTTTTAGTTGACGAGTCACCATTTTCAATATCTCTTGTTTTGATTCACCGGTCGATTTCTTCAATATCTCTTGTTTTGATCCATCAAGAGTCTCCGGTAAACACATCAAGTCTCTCTACTCTTCAATATTTCTTGTTTTGATCTAGCAGAGCCTTTGTCAAGCCCATCAAGTCTCTTCAATATCTCTTATTTTGATCTACGAAGAGTCTCTGACAAACCTATCAAGTCTCTCCATATGTTGAGACTTATCTCTCAATATCTCGTCTTTACCACACCAAGAGCGTCTTTACCACACCAAGAGCCTTAGCTATCAAGCTTCCTCTTGAACTTTAGCCATACTTTTTTTTGAGCATTAGCCCATCACACTTCTAGTGGACGAGTCACTCTCTTCAATATCTCTTGATTTATCAAAATCTGTTAAACTCTCCCTTGAACTTTGAACATACTCTTTTTTTGAACATTAGCCCATCATAATTTTAGATGACGAGTCATCCTCTTTAATATCTCCTGTTTTGATCCACTAAGAGCATCTGTCAAACCCATTAACTCTCTATATCTGATGAGACTTATATCTAATGACACCGCTTGCTCAATGAATTATTTTCATCCATCATGCACCTCTTCAATATCTCTTGTTTTGATTCACCAAAAGACTATGTCAAGTCCATCAAGTCTTTCTATTCAATATCTCTTATTTTGATCCACCAAGAGTCTCTGTCAATCCCATTAAGTTCATAATTATAGTTCTGATACCAATTGTTGGGAGTATCCAACCTAGATATACTTTTCAGAAATCACATCTTTATCTAAAAGATTAACCTATTATGTCTATGATCTATTAAAATATATATTTTTTAATTTTTTTTACTTAAATTTCGATATAAAACTTTACTATTATGCTATGTGTTAACAATTTCTCTCCCCATCATGATTTCATTAAAGACTGCTTATAAAAAAAGGATAATATTACATATATTATAACCGAACATTACATAGATCTCAATCATTAAAATATGGGATTTAACACGAATTTTTGTGTCAAACTCTATATTTTAATAATTAAAATTCATGTAGTGTTTTAAATAATGATCGGTTCTAATGTACTTATACTTATTCATAAGAAAAAGTATAATATGGATGCTGATGTGTTTTGGGCTGGAGCAGGGCGGTCCCTAGAACTTATCTAGTTTTTAGTATTATGTACGTACTACTTAGATGATGGTAAGTGGGTCTTTCTTTCTCGAAGAAAAGGTGGGCCGGCGTGTGAAGGCAGCAAAAATAGTAAGGATAACAAGTCACTAAAAAATGAGATTCTTTAATTTAAATTATTTACATATTTTAAGAATGAGACTCCTAGTATTATGAGATCGAAATGCAGCAGCAGCATCATTATTATCATCATATGCATAAAATGTGAATGAAGAAGATCTAGCTAGAAGAAGCCGCCGCCGCCGCCGCCTTACATGCAAAAAAGAGACACTCTATATAGGATCGGAGGAATTAGAATAATTGAGTTGATTAGGAAGTAGTAGTGGATCACACGTACGTTGTGATGCATCCATCTCATGATTTTATTTATTTATTAGTACCACTTACTTTGTTACAAGCGGAACCAAATATTATGATTAATAGGCCATGTGATGTGGTTACATTGTATACAGATAGTTTCATCACTAGCTACTAATTGACAACAAACACAATTCAGCTAGTGAGCATCTCATATATGTATATATATATATATATATATATATATATATGGAGATTGAAGGGTATATAAATTATACCTGGCCTGATATCTAGGGGTGTATGATATGTCCACTTCACATAGTAACCAATAGTAATCTTAATTCTATATATATATATATATAGGCATGCAGGAGTTTTCAGTCTAAGATGATTGTGAACGTTGTCCTTGAACTCAAATTTAAACTCTTGTATTTGATCATCACCACCTGCACGTACGTCGTCTAAAAGGGGCTTCACATCTCTTCTTCGCATTCGTCAGCTGCACATGATTGCTTTACCTCCAACTCCGTCATCAGCGTGGAGTTTTACATGGACGCCCATGAATTAATCTCATGTAAATGTAGTTCATCATCATCATTTTGCAAAAGGTAGTTTTGTTGTTGATGACGATGATGCAGTTGTTGAAGATCTTCATACCGTTGTTGTTGATCATAATAATTGTTCATAACATCAATTGAACCCATAATATTCAAACCGCCGTCGTGATTGTTGTTGTTAATGTTGGGCTGATCAAGAGCTAAAAGCATGTGATGATGGTGATGTTGATGGGATTGGTTTTGGGCTCTACAAATGGCTAGCTGATGAAGAACAATCTGGAGCTCGGCCCAGCTGTATTCAATCTGGCGTTGGAGGTCACGTATGATGCAATAACAGCCGCCAACGGGGTCATTAGCACGGACATCGGATTGGTAAATGATGGTACGCATGGCTTGGTTGAGGTATCTGATGATCTTGGTGATGTTGCTGACCCCAAACAATTTATGGGCGTTGAGGAATTGGCGTTGGCGATGGTGAGGAAAATAAGGGGCGAGAATGCAGTCGGGTGCGCACTTCCTGCGATGGTATTTTCATGCAGCGCAACCCGGGGTTCCGTTGGAACTTGAAATATTACTAGTATTATTATTATTTGTAGCAGCAGGAGTAGGACTAGCGATTGTTGTCGTTGTTTTTATAAATTGCTCATACTTTAATTAATTATTTTGAGGACGGGGATCGGATGAGTTCCTTTTTTCTTTCTTTTTTCCTTATGCTGTTGGTAAATTGACGGGTTAGCTTTGACTGGAAACTGAATGTCCTTCCTTTTTCTAGAAACCAAATTCACATTAACTGAACTATATATGTACTCCATCTATATCTATGTTATTCACTCAAATTCAAATAAATTACTAAATTTCATAATTTTGATAAACTTGCAATTTTTAAATCCTTAGATTTTACTACAAATGTTTTATTTGACTGTGAAAGGTTCTAATCCGAATCTCTGTCCCCCAAAGAAGAGAGCTTGGAATGAAACCCAATTAGGGAAAAAAAATTCTTAGATTTTACAATTATTATATACAAATCTTTGTAACACACGTTATGAATGTGTAATTGATGAAAAAATTAAATATTTAAATAATAGTTGTAAAATATGGGTATGAAAATATAAGAGAGAAATTAAAAGGTGGGATAGAGAAAAGAAGTTAATAGAGTTTCACTAAAAAGCAGTTAAATTCCCTAAACCCAATTAGGAAAAAAAATTCTTATATTTTACAATTATTATATACTAGTCTTTGTAACACGCGTTATGAATGTGTAATTGAAGAAAAAATTAAATATTTAAATAATAGTTGTAAAATATGGGTATGAAAATATAAGAGAGAAATTAAAAGATGGGATAGAGAAAAGAAGTTAATAGAGTTTCACTAAAAAGCAGTTAAATTCCCTTTATAATATAAATAGATATAATAGAGATAATATACCACATGATACAGAATAACTAATTACATAGATTTAAAACTTTATTCTCAATAAAATAAAGAATGCCAAACAAGTACCATCTTAAGTAAGATGTAAAAACATACATTAATTTAGGTAAATCTAGTTGAATGTTCAATTTTATCATTCTCAGTAAAGTGGTAATATATATATATATATATATATATATATATATATATATATAGGATCCCATTTATGATAATCGATTTTTAAGTTACTGTTTCGCCAATTAATACAGAAATATTTTTACTGTAGATTGAAAAAAGTGTTGACCAATACTTTTTACAAATAACATTGTTATAAACCAAAACGATTGACTGCAGCACAAAATCATAATTCCTATAAATTATATTCTTTTTAAGAAATTGCAAGCAAATAAAAATCTATTGCCACCCAGCGGTTAGATATCCGCGTTCCATTCTCGCCAACGGAATTCATGGTCATTACTTTCGTACGGATTTTGTTTTATTATAAAATTATTGTATTATTTATATTTTTTTATATTATATTATACTAAGATATTAATTCTACTAATAATAGATTAATATTATGTACAATAATTTTTATATAAGGAAATTACTTTTCTTTTCTGAAATATCCTATTTAACTAATAATGTATAACTAAATATTGATGAAAAATTAAATAAATTTAAAAATCTATAATAATTATTCTTCTACTAATATAATATAAATGACAATATTCCTCTTTAAAATGATTTATTTGTTTCTATATTCCTATGTTCATCTATTTACGTAATAATAAAATCTTAAATAATTATACTTATATAATTTAGTAATAAAATATTATTGTTATCAATAATATGAATTTTAAAGAACACTAACTAAATTAAAAAATATATAAAAATAAGAGATGGTTATAAGTTGATAAATATGATAGTAAGAATGTAAATAAAAAAAATTTGAAATTAAATAACAGATAAAAAAATAATTTCTTTTACTAAGATTTAACGATGATTTTGTATTTTATATATATATATATATATATATATTAGTGAAACAGAATTTCTTGTTAGAGCTAAATAAAATTTTATTAATCCTATTATTTTTAAGTTTTAAAGGATCACTCCTAAAAATAGGATTGGACGACTACTCATAAAATGTAGGGTTGAACATAATTTTTTTTTACACCATATATAGATTTTGAAATGCAAATTCTAATAGAAGATGGTGAAAACCTCGTGATGAATGATGGCCACTATAATATAATTCAGTTGATTGGTGAATTACCAGTGACATGATCCGAGAGATTCACCCAACGGAACATGCAGGGAAAAACAGTGGAACAAGAAGCTGTTATAAATCTGTGTTTTCGAATATTAACTAGTATGGATATAGAAATTTCCGAGTTCTTTTACCCAAAATAAATAACACTAGGAGGAATCGAGCATTTGCTGCTTTCTGAATTCATCAGTCAGCATGGGTCATACATACTACTAAGATCAACATAGTGATCCAAGATATCAGAATAAATTTATCACCTGATGAAATAATAAATTTCATAGGCACTAAGGTATCTAAGAGAGAATATTCTAAGAATTCATCCCAAAAAAATAACCAGACTACTAATTTAACTACAGTTCATGATATCCCCAAGGAAACTTTCAATGACGGAATAATTAAGGTAGCAAAACCACCTAGGCTATGTTTGTTTGTAAAATACATACTTGGGATTGGACTATTTATATTAATTTAAAACTATTTTCAACTTTTTTATACCATCATGAGGGATTAATATTCCCTTAAATAGTCCTTGGATTTTTTTTTTATCATTCTCAAGGCTATTTATGAGGGATTATATAATCTCATGATGAATTTGGGATTATATAATCCCTCATAAATAGCCTTGAGAATGATAAAAAAAATAATTCAAGGACTATTTAAGGGACTAATAATCCATCATCATAGGATAAAAAAGTCGGAAATAACTTTAAATTAATACAAATAGTCCAATCCCAAGTATACATTTTGTAAACAAACATAGCCCTAAAGAATAAGAAGATCCAATACAACATAGAAAGCCTCCACTCGGAATTTCAAAGTTGAACCAAATGCTCAACCCTATATTAGGAAAAGCCTGAGATGCCCTGCTGACTTAACATCAACCTGAAAGGAATCAACTTTTGAGTAAGAAAATATTTACTGTCATCAGCAAAAGCACAATAAACGACTAACATCTCTAGAGATCTAGATAACTCTCTAAGTTGATCGAAAATGGTGTTCTTTCCAAAATATTTAGGGAAATATCCTAAGAATAAGAGTCCTAGGACTAAAAGTTCTCTCATTAACAAAAGAATGCAGTGTGAAGCCTAATTTTATCCTCAAGGGGATCAAAGACATCTCCCTAGAGAATTTACCTCAATAGTAAAAATAAAAATCATTATATCACTTGGGGGACATCTTACAAACCAAAAAATAAAAGTAAAATCAACCATGAACAAGCACAACCAAATTATCAATATCCTAACTGAGTCTAACAAAAGCATTATTGAGAAGAGATGAGCAAATAATTGGCATATCTTATTATCAGTGTACTAAATAGTTTCCTGAAGGAAGATGCACAATTGCAGATACAATCTGCAGTTTATGCCCTTTTTCTTTTCTCCGTGGTAGGTAATACTCAGCATATGTCTAACAGAACGAGATGTAATACGCAAGGTGGAGAAAATTGATGATGCAAAGCGACAGCTAGCTAAATGATATCTGTTTGATTTGCTAAAATGCAGAAGGAAAAAAAAAACTAGGAAAATTTAGTAAATTCCATCATCGATAGCTAAATTGTAGAAAATGATAGCTACGTAAAAATTTCTGTTTGATTGCTATTTATTCTGCTCAAGAAAAGGAGAAAATCCATGAAACAATGATTCAATAGATTTAGACCACAAAGACCGGTCGTGATCATTGGTGAAGCAGTCAAATTCACCACCGTAATGACACTCAAGCAGATGAATAGAGTACATAAAATAAACCAGCCCAGGTCAATCAAGAAAAACACATATTCAAGTTGGTACATCTATGGGAAAACAAAAAACAAAAAAATATTTTGTTATTAGACTGAAAAAAATAGTCTAATATATCGATGTTCCAAACTTTAGCCTGTATCGCAATTTCGACATCTGATTATAGGTGAAAGCAAAGTCCAAGGTGTCCATATATATATATATATATATATATATATATAGGGGATTAATCCATTGACAACGTTGTAAAAAGACATATATCCTTACAACACATCTTAAACGTCTATCATTGAATCTAATGGTTAAAAACTCCCCCGCCTGCTATTTAGTTTTCAGGATACCGCAGTTTAATACTGCAGATAGTAATAAATATCTAAAATGTCCCCAACATTCAATTTGTTAAATGTACTGACCGCAATTTATTACTGCAAACGCGTAAAAAAAAATAAAAAAATTACCATCAGCAGTTTAATACTACGGACAGTATAATTTTATTTTATTTTATTTGTTTACCCGTCCGCAGTATTAAACTGCGAACAGTGAAATTGGTTATTTGAATATGTTATGATTTCATTTCACGTACTAGAAGGGCTTTTCTGTTGAAGTCTTCTATTATGAATTTCTTCTAACTTTTTATTCCCTCCTACCTAGGTTTCAAGTGATGATGTTTCTTTTCGGAGGGAATGGCTGTATGTGAACAAACTTAATATTATATTGGTTCAGGTACATTATTATTTGCTTCCTGTAGTATATAGTTATATTTCTAATTTTAAAAGTTGAACATTGTTGGAGGATGACTTTGAGGATGTTATTGGATCCCCCTTATTGTACAGATCTTGAAGCATGACTCACAAAAAATAAAAGACTTACCATCCGCAATTTAATACTGCGGATGCTAAACAGCCCAAAAAACAACAACAAAAACCCCTCTTTCGTCCACAGTTTAATACTGCGAACGGTGAATTATTTGAAAATGTCATCTCCAGCGAGTTTCCAAAGTTCATTACAAGCCTAAAGAGTCTCCAATTACTCAATCTTTCCGATAATGCCTTGGCCGGTAAGGTCCCGGAAAATCGTACTTCTTTGCAAACTCTCACTATTGTTTCTTTGAAAAGTAATTAATTATTTTTTGGGTCTATTCCAAGCGGGTTTCAATCTACTGAAGTTTTAGATCTTTCTTCAAATTTGTTTAACGGGTCTTTGCCTCTTGAATTTGGTGGAAAAAATCTACACCACTTGAACCTGTCTTACAACAAGATTTCTGGGCCACTCCCTTCAGATTTCTTGGAAAAGATTCCAGCAAATGTAACAATTGATCTCTCATTCAACAATCTCACAGGCCAAATCCCACAATCAATAGTTTTGTCAAACCAAAAAACAGAGTCTTTATTGGGAAATTCAGATCTTTGTGGCAAACCACAGAAAAAAATCTGCACAATTCCTTCAACTCTATCCATCCCACCAAATATCACCACAAACAATTCAGCTCCAGCAATTGCAGCCATACCAAGAGATTTTGATTCACGCCCATTTGGAAATCAAAACCAACCACAACAAGGGCTCAAACCAGGCACCTAGCTGCAAATATAAATGCTGATTTAGCCGGAATCGGAATACTCGTCATGATATTGCTATAAGTACAACTTTGTCATTGATGATCATGCTTGTATTTCAACAAAGAGGGTGACAAGAATTAAGTGAAAATATATAGAAAGAAGTTGCAGAACACACTAAAGAGATGAAATGGAGGCCGCCATTGATGAAGGAGAGAAAGCTGAAGAGAGAGAAAAGTAATATTCCTATTTGCTAGGAGGAAAAATGAATTAAAGTTCTAAAATAAAATCATAACATATTCAAAGAACCAATCTCACAGTCCACAGTTTAATACTGCGGACAGATAAATATATATATATATATATACCGTCCACAATTTAATACGGTGGACGGTATAATTTTTATTTTTTTTACCTATCCGCAAAATTAAACTGCGGACGGTATATTTAGCAAATTAAATGTTGGGGGCATTTTAGACATTTATTACCGTCCACAGTATTAAATTACGGTATCCTGAAAACTAAACTACGAATGAGGGAGTTTTTAACGATTAGATCCAATGACAGACGACTAAGGTGTGTTATAAGGATAGATGTCTTTTTACAACACTGTCAATGGATCAGTCCCCATATGAGCTAATCCATAGCTCACGCCAGTTAGAAATACTATTTCAGTAAGTTTATCTCTCACCGTTCATTGTAAGATCTAATGGCTAGGTGGGGGTCTAACCGCTAGTCCTAGTAACGGCCAGTGAGTTTTTTTTTTTTTTGGCCTTGGCCACTAGTACTAGTAGCGGCCAAACAGACAACTTCGTTTTTTGTTTTGCTCTGATGCTTTTATGGCCGCTAGTCCTAGTAGCAACCAGGTAGACTATGTCGTTTTTTGTTTTGGCCTAATGCTTTTATGAGTTCAAATTTGAAGAAAATCATGACAATTGAAGATTTGGATAATCATGACTTATGAAAATTATCAATATCATTCACATACATTTAAATTATATACATAATATAATTTTAAATTTTAAAACATTTATAGAAATTAAAAATTATATAATATAAATTTTAAATTTTGATTTTTTTTAAAACCATTGACTTCTGTAAATCATTTATTTTTATATATTCCTTACCAAAATTTTAACAAAATAATTAATTCATTTACTAGAAGATCAACTTTAATTTTGTTAATTCATTTAAAATTTATAATTAAATTAATTATTTTGTTAGAATTTAAGTAAGGAATATATTAAAATAAATTATTTATAGAAGTTGGTACTTTTAAAAAAATCAAAAATTATATTATATAGTTTTTAATTTCTACAAATATTTTAAATTTTAAAATTATATTATGTATATAATTTAAATGTATGTGAAGGATATTTATAAATCTCATAAGTCATGGTTATCCAAATCTTCAATGGTCATCATCTTCTTCAAATTTGAACTCATACAAAAACCAAAATCATTTTGGTTTTGGCCTGGCCACATGTAGGAGGTGCGGTCAGGAAAAACGTCATTTTCTTTGGCTACAACTCCTATATGCGACCAGGCCAAAACAAAAAACGACTTAGTATGCCTGGCCGCTCCTCCCACCTACGGTCAGGCATCCCTCCGAACCATTAGTTCCTGTAATGAACGGTGAGAGACATGTTTGCTAAAATAGTGTCCCTAACTAGCTCAAGAGTTGGATCAGCTCCATATATATATATATATATATATATATATATATATATATATATATATATAATGACTAGGAGGAAAATCTGACCGCAAGCAGGAGTAGCAACCAGGGAGTATTTTTTATTGTTTTTGGCCTAGCCGCCGGTGGGAGTAGCGGCCAGGCAGATGACGTTTTCCGTGGCCATTACTCCTACCTGCGACCGAGGAGAATTTTTTAATTTTTTTGGCCTGGCCGAAGATAGGAGTAACTGTCAGGGCACCTAGCCGCAACTCCTACATGTGACTAGACCAACCCAAAATACTTTTGTTTTTATTTCATGAGATTCAATACATACATTTAATTTATATACATGTAGGAGGTTACTTCTAATTTAAAATATTTATGAAAATTAAAAACTATATACATTTAAATTATATACATATTATCTATTGGGATTTGGATACCCATGATTTATGGGATTAATCATTTCCATAGTTATCTATTGATTTAAAAATAATAAAAATTAGAATATATAGTTTTAAATTTCTATAAATATTTTAAAATCACCAACTTCTATAAATCATTTATTTTAAATATTCCTTACCAAAATTCTAACAAAATAATTAATTCATTTAAAATAGAATCAAATTTAATTTTGTTAATTCATTTTAAATTTATAATTAATATGATATTTAGTACATGTATATAATTTAGAAATAATTTAGTACATGCATATAAATTAGAAGTAACCTCCTACATGTATATAATTTAAATGTATGTATTGAATCTCATGAAATAAAAATGAAAGTATTTTGGATTTGGTCTGGCCGCATGTAGGCGGTGTGGCCAAATTGGGGACCTCGTTTTCCCTGGCCGCTATTCCTACCTGTAGCCAGGCTAAAAAAAATAAAAAATTCTCCCTGACCGCTACTCCCATATGCAGTCAAGCCAAAAAAATTAAAATTCTCCCTAATCGCTACTCCTACCTGCCATCAGGCCTCCCTGCTGGCCATTAGAACCTATTATGAACAGTGAGAGTGTCCATAGCAAACGTTTGTTATGAACTAATCCCCATATATATATATACATATATACTATTTTTTGATAAATCATGAACTATATTTCATAGCCATTAAATTTATCACAACAGATTCAAATTGCTAAGAAGTGCATCAATCATACTTCTTTCTAGTGGCAATTAAAAGGCATTCCTGACTCCTTTTTTATCAAAAAAATAAAAAGTATTATTTTCTTTAATGTCTCCTCGAGATTCTATTCCTAACTGTTGATGGAGATATAGAGAGTTTGAAGGATATTTTCTAACCACGAGAAGAAATGCAACAATACATCATAGTTCGGTCTTAGTAAGGTCTTCCACTGAGTTTCTATACTTTGCAATCAGATCCCTGAAATCAGACAAAAATGATAAAATAATTATGAACACATGATGTCTGTATCTTAAGATGGAACATATCACGTGTTTTCTAAAATTAACTTCTAGAACACAAACCTTCGTTGATTTAACAGTTGTTCACTTTCCTCCACTTTGCGTTTTTGTCCCTCAACTGTCTGTAAACATAATTTAGAGAAAATAATTCTATAAGTCTTCATATGCATGAAATTTGGAAATTTAATTGATATAGCAACTGAAACTTGTCCAGCCTTCTCAGCAAAATTGAATGACTTTTTGGCTTCTTTTCAGAAATTGCAAAAACACAAAATAATTACATGTGGTAAAATACATTACAGAGATTGCAAGCCACTATGCAACTCACCATAAATTACATTTGCATACCGTCTATCATAAGAGTGCTTCAACAAACTGTTAATTGGTTTCATATGGAAGACAGTCAAAAACTATGAAAAACTAGGTTCATTTAAACAGGAGGCCTATACTTCACCATGAATATTTTAAAAAGGAATCGTATTTCCTAAAATTATTCCGGAATCTTGTCCTGGTCTTTGGTGGGGGGGGGGGGGGGGGGGGGGGCGAAAGACAAAAATAAAATAAATAATGGAGAAAGTTAGAAAAATGAGTAATAATATAGCGTGGTGAGCAGCAATTACCATGGCTTTGGAGTTGATAGACCCTGAGATTGAGTTTAAAAGCTGCTGGCACTTCTCAAAGTGGTTGTTCAAGTCATTGACCTTTCCAATCAACCAAATATAATCATAAGCAATTAAAAAGTATAACTCAGGAAAACCTAAGCAACAAGTATATCACTAAACTTTAGTTATATTAAGAGAAAAAATGGAGGGAAAGACCAACCAAAGCATCAGAATGTTGATCCCTAGTGCCATTTTCAATCGCATCTGCTAAATTCTCCACCAACTATATCAATCAATTATAAAAATCAAATATAAAAGGAATTAGAAAGTTTTGAATATGGTAAACAAATAAAATTAAAAAAAAAAATTGGGTAATTTTTTTTTATTGAGGGTTTAGGAAGAAAAAACAAACATGTAAGAGATGGAAGTGAGAAGCGAGTGATTGGTGCTGATGATTTTGTTGTTGTTGCTGTTGTGATTGTTGTGGACTTTGGTATTGCTGTGGACTTTGATATTGTTGTGGACTCTGATAACGCTGCTGTTGCGGTTGCTGTTGAAATTGTTGGGGCTGTTGTTGAAATTGCTGGTGGTGTGGAAGATAAAGATTGTTGTTGTTATTGTTATCTTGACTGGAGGATGAAGGTGTTGCTGGATTACTATGTTGGCTCATCATGTTTGGGATCATCGACCAGCTCCCTCCTCCGAACGAATTCTCCATTCTTATATGTGAGTGGGAGCTTCTAATAATCTAAAACAGAGAGGAAGAAGACAGTGATTACAACGCAGAGTGAAGAAGGTTAACTTACCTACTTTGGTTAGGGCATATTTGTGGGCGGCAATGTAATTATCAGATTAATTCTTAATTACTCGCCTCGAATAGCAATACAAAGGTAATTACATTTACACCCATCCTATTAATATTTCATTTAATCCTTTTGTTTGTATAATATTAGGAGCAATGTTTAGAAAATTGGATCGAATCGATAGTCTGACAGAAATTGATTGACTTATTAATCCAGTCCGACCAAAAAATCGAAAAGATAATGACCCGGTCAAAAATCGATTGACTGGTTTAACCGGTAAAACCGGTAGTTGACCTGGTTTTTAAGTATTTTTTTTATTTTTACAAAAATATTTTTAATAAGATTATAATATTATTTTACTGTATTTTAACTTATAAAAAATTAGATATTTTAAAATTTAATTAATTATTAATAATATATATTTTTATGTATTTATGACGTCACTGGTTCAATAACGATTCGACTACTGGTTAAACCAATTACCCATTCATCCGGTAACTTTTTCAATTCGATAATCAATCCAATTTTCTAAACATTGGTTAGGAGTATTCACACTCTGTTTTTTATTCTTAAAATGGACACAAAAAAAAATAGATGAAGATTTAAGTTTTTTGTTCAATTATTACGTTTTTTAGTTTTTTAACAAACAAAAAGAAAGAAAGCTATAGAAAATTTTGTCATTCTTTTTGTCAAAGTTTTTTATCCAAAATTAATAAGATTTTGATAAAAATAAAAATAAAATAAATAATATTTTTATAATTTTAATATTATTTTCAATTTATAATATAATAATTTTTTAATTATAACTCATATTCTTAATTTATATTTTATTTATAATATTATTTTTGTATTTTATAAGAAACTCAGACTTCTTCAAAAAAAAAAATTGATACCATCAAACTTACAAGATTTCAAGAATGACGACATCAAGAAAGTGAGAAGTAGTGCAGTTTATAATTGTGTTGGTAGCCGTGTTACCAATTTGACAGGAAAATAGGGCTTTTAGCAGAATTAATTAATGTTGTTGTTGTCTCTCTTATCAGCGACCTACAAAGCTTTAGACCTATCTCATTATATAAGACTGAGCATCATTAATTCATATCTCACTCTTTCTCTTTAATTATTATTATTATTTTATATTTTTTTACAATAATTTTCTTTATCCACAATATTTGCAGCCTTCTCTAGGGCTATTTATTTTGTTCGATTTTTTTGATTACTCAAATGAGTCTGAACAGGTTAATTCGGTATAAGTTTGGTACTAATTCTGATTCGCCTCTTTTTAGTTCGATACGTACTGATTGTGCCAATTTTATTATTATTAATAAATAATTAATAATAAAAAATAATGATAATTTTCGATTAAACCGAAACCGAACCGGTATACCAAACCGATCTAACCGGTTTCGGTATTAAAATTTTAATAGGTTCAGTATTGGTTCGGTTCGATCCGATTCGGACCGAATGAACACCCCTAATCTTCCCAAATGAATATTCTGTAATCCTCTTAGAAACCTACAAGGCATGAAAATACTGGAATAGTTTGAAATGTAGAACCAAACCTATTAAAAACCTTGGATAATACTAAATACTTCAAAATAATAAGCAAAAAAGTAAAAAGGTAAATTTGTAAAAATAAAAAAATAAAAATCTTTTCACAATAACTCACAAACACAAGAAAATACATTTTTATTTTTTTTAATTATTTTTCTATTAATAACTCAAAATAATTTTTTTTATTTTTTGTTATAATTTAATTTTTTTATTTTTTGTCCATAACTCAAAAATAAAACATTAGTAATATTATAATTTGAAACGAGATATTAAAAATACCTAATTGTTGAGTTCTTTTTCACAAGTTGACCTTGAGCTATGTAGCTATGTGGGGTGTGGAGAGCCACTAATCTACCTTCCCTGTCGACCGGCGTCTGCCATCACTTACTTCTCTTGTCTCCCCAACTTTATACCCTCTTTCTTCTTCTTTGTCTCGACAGAAGTCTGCCACCACTCACTTCTCTTGTCTCCCCGGCGTTTATCCCCTCTTTCTTCTTCTTTGTCTCAATCATGGATAAATGCTATGCGCAATGATATTTTGCAATAACCTATGTTAAAAATAATGGGACCTATCATATAAATGGAAGGTTCCACTATTTTTTGTGAAGGTAAGTGTATGGATAAATGTATGGGTAAGTGTATGTAACAAAGCTCCTCAATCATGTAACTCGCAACTAAGGCGCGAAACGTTTTTTTTTTCTTTAACTATTTTCCAATGTTTTCAAACCTGCACGGCCGTACCGGTCATTAAATCGGATGAAACTGCTTCAACAAGTGATTAAATTGTTATTAGATTAGTTAAGTCATAAATATATAAAAAATATATTATTAATAATTAATAAAATATTAAAATTTTATTTTTTATAAATTTTAATATAATAAAATTATGTTATGATATTATTAAAAATATCTAATTTTAATTTATTTATTTTTATAAAAAAATATTTTAAAACCGATTTATTAGGTCAACTTAACCAGTTTTACCTGTTAAACTGCTGGTTCAAACATAATTTTTACCAGTTCAATTAGAAATCGATTTTTTGAGTCAAATCAGATTGGAGTATCGACCGTTTTCGATTTTTACCAATCGGACCGCCGGTCTGATCTGAGTTTAATAATCTTGCTATTTTCTTTTTAAAGGAGGCACTTTACCATATTACCCCTACACTAACAAAAGATACAGTACCCCCAATATATATTATATATAATATATTATATATTATATATAATATATAATATATAATATGATATTTTTTAATATGTATTATATTTATATTATAATAGAATAATATATGATATATATTATATTATGTATTAAATATATATACACTGTTATAAGTTATAATACAATATATATACTATACTATATTATATATTTTGTATCATGTATTATTTTTGTTTTATATTATAATACATGTTAAAATATGTATTATATTTATTTTATATTATATATTATTCTATTATATATTATAATTATATACATAAATATACAAAATATCTAATATAACATATAATATTATGTGTATTAGTATACATTATATTATAATAATAATAGTATAATATATGATATTATAATATTATATATGAATATATAATAGTATTATATTATATATTAATATAATATTATAATATTAACATGTGTTATACTTATTTTGGGTTATATATATAGTTGGTTAGTTATATAGTTAATTAGTTTATTAATTAATGATATTTTAGTTATTATATTTTATTTTATTATGTTTTTATATAATTTTTAAATAAATTAGTAAACTTATAAATAAAGTGTTTAATTTTAATTTTTATAATTTAATTATGATTCTAATAATTATTTCAATCTGTTTTAAAATTATTTTGTCTAACAAAACAGTCCGTAAATGTATAAAAAATCTCTCAAAAAATAGGACAACGATCCTCAAATGACAAATCAGAGGTTTAGGCTCGAGAGGTAACATAGAAAAACGACAAAAGCCAATGAGGTACCAAGTTAAATTTCAATTGTTTTACATAATTTTAAAGTTTGTTTTCTATCAACTTTGTTTGTTAGATAAACTTGAACTTGTAAAACACAATATATATTTGTTTAAAAAATCTTTGAGTTGTGCTAAATTTCAAAATTCAAAAGAGAAGAAAATGAAAACAAACTGAAAAAGGAAAAAAAAGATAAATAAAAAGGACCATTGTTTTAAAATTAGTGAATTGATATTTTCACAAGAAAAATTAATACTTCCGCAATATCTCACTTACATAAATAGTAAGTAGGATCTACATTCATGTGAATAAGATATTACAAAACTATCAAATTTTCTTTTAAAAATATCAGTTCTTTAAAAATATTTTCACAAAATTATCTAATATACTCATTACGTTTTTAAATAAAAATTTTTTTTCAACAAAAAATATCTAAAAAATACACAAATTAAATATAAAACATATATAAAGATTACTTTACCCTTAATAATATACTTAATTGGGTTTGCCAAGTTTAGAGAAGAAGAAAGAAGTATAATTATATCCCCGTTGAATAAAAGTAATATTTTTTATTATTATTTTTTTCCTATGATATTTTTTTTTAATTCATTTGAAATATATACTCTACGCATATTTTGAAAGGCGGAGGGAGTAGATGACGTGGAAATTCCATTATCTAATGGACAATTTTTTATACAGTACAATTAAATATTAATTTAAATATTATATGCATTTTAATTATTAAAAAATAAAATTAAACATAAATTTTTATGTTACATTATATTTTTTAATAATTAAAATTAAAATATAATATTTTACTTTTAAATTAAATTTAGAATTGTGCAACTTATCCTTCTCCAATAAATCGAGGTTGCAATACAACTGTGAACTGTTATACAAGGCTCTCTTTTATATAGAAATGCGAGCTTTTTACACAGGACTAACCTGACGACAAAGAAATGGCCATAACCTTGGTGAACGCCACGAATTACAGTCACCACTTATTTTTATCATCCACAGCTATTCTAAATTCCCTGCCAAACACAGGTACTAGTGCCTTAACGGTCATGGCAATGTGTTCTAGCTTATGCCCTTCTCTACCCACCCAGTCTGGAAACAGACCCATCTGTTCTCTCCCCAAATTTCCACAATTTTCTGTTTCTTTCAAGACTTTTTCTTCTCAAACTTCGGATTATGCTACCAAAGGTATTATCTCTTTTAATTTTGTGTATCGTGTTCGTTTCTATATTTTTGGTATTTAGTTCATTATGTCGTATGCTTACTGCAAGTATGTAAAAAAATTTAATATTGGGGTTTTCATATGATCCATTTATATACCGATCAATTGTTCACGAATAATTTGCTCACTTGATACTAATTATCTTAGCTTGGGCCCATCTATGGCTCTAAGCTCTGTACTAGCTTAGTTATTGTGTAGTATTGAAATCCATCGGAGTAGTTCAGCTGATTCAATAATGGGATACGGTTTAGGTCAGACTTGGTTGTCACATGGAATTTGAATTGGGCATTGTTTTTAACTTGGTTTGAAAATATAAATATGTAATCTCACTCCAGGATAGAGGAAACATCAGGAATATGATGCATGGAACACAAGCTTGTATATCATGATTATGCATACAAACCTTTACTGTTTCATTTCTGGTCATTCTGGATTTCAAAATAAAATTTTATTTTTCCATGCAAGGAATGGGTTATACGACATTCTCTTTATTTAGTTGGGTGGGGATTGGATTCCGATTTCCATTGTAATTGTGTTAAATAACAATTGTATTACAGTGGTGCGACCTATAATGCAAAGTTGATGACTTATTTTATCAAAGGAAAGCTAATATCAAACTATGTTCCTATGCTTGTTTGTTTAGCAGGAAATAAAGGAAAAGGAGCATTATATGTTTACATAATTATAAAATTGTAGTGGGATCTCTGTAGATTATTATATTGTTTTTATTATAGGCTTATAGCTTCAATGATGTCATGGTGGTGTGGTGTTGGCAACAATAGTTTTTCTTGGTTCTTGGTGATTTCTGTGGATTAGCAAAACTGTTGTTAACGGACCAGGTGGTGGAATTGTAGTTGACGGATCAGGTGCTGGAATTATAGCAAAAATGATCTAGAACTTGTTTTAGCTTCAAGTTCAAACTAATATTACATCTTTCCAGTTTTTGTATTAACTATTGGTGAATGCAATGAGTTACTACTGACTGAACTTGAATCATATCCCTTCCAACCAAGTTTTAGCATGTATCCAACAGATGATGTTCCAGCACGGCTTGGTTTTTTGGGTCTTGGCATTATGGGTTCTCCAATGGCACAAAACCTCATAAAATCAGGGTATGATTCTATTTATTTACTGAGCTCAAGCTAAGGGCACTGCTATAAATAATTGAAGGAATTTATTTGAACCTCAATGTTTCTTTCAGCTGAGAATTTATTCAATTCAGCTTACCTCTTTTCTTTTTCTTTATCCGTTTCTTTTCTATGTATAAATAATATATATATTTTTTATTTTTTTATGGACAACATTTCTAACATGGATGTGCGTAGAGATCATATAATGTCTCTAGAATATATTGAAGTGTTAGAAATTGAAAAAGTATCTTTGGCGTCTACGGAGACAATAAGTAAGAGTCTCTTTGAAGCATGAAAAGCTGCTTTGATAAATAAACTTTCTTATTATATATATTAGGATTTTATTTATTGATTGGCTTATTGTAGATGCGATGTGACCGTTTGGAATAGGACAAAGAGCAAATGTGATCCCCTCATCTCCTTGGGTGCAAAGTAAGTATTTATGTATAAGCTACATCATACATCTTTGCAGCAACAATATTTTAGTTATTTGCTGGATCATCTATATTCTTCATGGTACACTATGTCTATGTGAACTTCAGTTCATCACCTTACACACCTCTTTTGAAAATGGGAAGTTAGTTTTACCATGATAACTGGAAATCCTAGGTAAGGAATCGATCAGTTACAAGTTATAAGTGACACAAGCACTAGTATCTTATTTTATTGTTTAGCTGCTAGCCTCATCCTGAAAATTTGATGGAAATATAGCTCTGTACACTGGCTTGAGGTGATAGCTGTTTGGTGTGATTATGTTATATATTCTTTTGGGTGGCATAATGACCTCTATATGAGTTTAGACTAGAATAAAAAAACTGACATACCCACGTAATCAGAAAATAGCAGAAAACTGAGTACATGACTAGTCTTTTTTTATTCTCTTTACTTATTCACTTTTGTATTTAGATATCAGAAACAGAATGGCCACCTAGTATGTCGCTCTAATAGTCCATCCTTGATGACACTCCTGAAAGTAGCCATAAAGCTACAATAACTTTGGATAGACCAATCATTGATTCATGTCTTATGTATATATAAATGTCAGTGCGCCTGTGTAATTTTTTGGGGATATATGTTAAATTATTAAGTACAATCTCATCTTGATTATATTGCTTATGCTTTTTGCATCATAAATATCCATGTAAACGGGTTTCCTTTGCCTAGCTTGTTTCACAAGTGTGGTCATACTGAAGCAATGGTCTGAAGGTGCAAAAACTCTTCTTGTATCAATACATTACATACTCCTTCAGTTTGAAATTGACTATAGCGGTGCAAAAAGCACACTTTAAGAAAAGTTTATTTCTCATCCTTAAATCAATATTACTCTTTAAAATGTATTTTTATTATAATGTAATAATGATCGTAATGAAGAAAGGTTGAAATTAAAATCGTTTAAACTTTTCGGAATACATCCAGTTTGGGAAATGTGGACAACACATAAGATGGGAGTGAAGGAGTTTTTTTTTCTTCAATATTTTTATTACTCTAGTGAGTATAGTTGTTGCTATGATTTATGAAAGCTTGTGCTTGAGCCCGAAAGGAGACTTGTCTCCTGTAAAGTGCTGCAGTTTAAGCGAGATTGCATGGTCATATCAATGGCTATGTAGTTATCATGTCTTTACTACAATTTTGATGGTAATTATATATGGTCTGTGGCATTTTTGTTGTTACTTATCCCCACTCCCTCCTAACACAGGAAAATAATGTATACCAGAGGAAGTAGATGTTAAATCATTGGTTTATATAATTATACCTTCAAATTTGAATATAAACTTGAAAATAATTTCTCAGGTTATAAATAAATAGCTGTTCTATGTGTGCAGATATATGTCCTCACCAGAGGAAGTAGCTGCATCTTGTGATGTGACGTTTGCCATGCTTGCTGATCCTGAAAGTGCAGTGCGTATGTTACAACATAGTGTATTTGATTTGATATATTGAGGATGGCTAAAAAGCATTAAGTCTTATTAGGTGGATGTTGCTTGCGGGAAGAATGGGGCTGCAAATGGAATGAGTCCAGGAAAAGGGTATTTGACTTGTATTCCCTCATATATGAATTTTCAATGTTTTAGAATCTTCTACGCAATCAACAAGTTAATTCATTAGCTTAATTTTAATGGTTTACAAGTTGCTTAGCTACTAGTTTCATAACGATATCTTGAAACATGAGGTGTTCATCGTCACATACATGATTTATTGTCTAATAACGTTGCTGTTACTAAAGCTGGTTAAGTATTCTGCATTAAATAGTTTCCAAAAATATTTCATTTATAGTTTATACTTTCTGATTGTTAGAATTGCCTGCCATTACCGCTCACCTTACAAATAACATTCACTGTGGGTTATTACTAGCGGATGTGTATAAATGTGCGTCTAGCCTTGTAAAATTTGCTTCCATCCATATTCTTCTTCTTTTCTTTCCAAATCTGTGATGTCTTTAGTCATCTTATTCTTTTTTGGTGCTTGCAGATATGTTGATGTATCAACAGTTGATGGTACCACTTCTAAATTGATCAATGGACATATCAAAGCTACTGGGGCGCTATTTTTGGAGGTAAATTGCTCAAGGTTTCCCTTTTAATTGTTTCAGTTAAATATCCTACTCACAGAAGTAGTTGTAGTTTAGTTTTTCTCTTTCAGTTAATACCCATAGAAGAACCATTGAAACTCCACCCCGTTAAAATACCTCAAAGCATGTGTTTTTTATTTACATGTTTCAGTTACAAGCTCAGAGTGTATACACTAAAAATATTTATAAGCTTTACTTGTTTCTCAATAGGCCCCTGTTTCAGGTTCCAAAAAGCCAGCAGAGGATGGACAGTTAATATTTTTAACTGCAGGTAATCCTTTTAATAGGGAAGTGATATTTCCACAGGGTTTTTTGATATTTCTACACGTAAATTGTCACTATAGATCTATAGCGACGGTCAAAACCGTCGTTATAGACCTATAACGACACTTTTCATGTGGAAATATCAAAAAACCCTTGTGGAAATATCAGTTTCCTTTTAATATGATTGTCCCAACTATTTAATAAGAAGTTTGTATTTTGTTACAAGGTACAATTATCCAATCAAAATATATTCTCGGTAGTCTTAAAATTTCTTCATTCTTACATCGTTCACTATTGGCTTTCTTTTTTATCCAAGAGCTATGTGTTCTACAAAGTGAAAGAGGCTTTCATAAACTGAAGTGTAGATGCAATCTTTCAGGTGACAGATCTCTATATGAAACAGTCGCTCCGTTCCTGGACATTATGGGGAAGGTATTATTAGCCTTCTTTCATGAAGTTACCTAAATGCCTCTTTTTATACACATGTAAATGTATATTTTATAGGTTTAAATTCATCATTTCCATTGATTGCAGTCACGATTTTATCTTGGGGATGTTGGAAATGGAGCTGCAATGAAACTTGTTGTCAACATGATCATGGGAAGGTTCTGCAGGATTTTGTTAGATATATATTGATTTTTAATTTTGTGCTTTCTCCGAGTAATAACCAAATCATAACTTATTTTTTGTCGAATTCCTTTATATTTGTTTTGGCTTTCAAACTATTTGCAGCATGATGGCATCTTTTTCTGAAGGATTGCTTCTCAGCGAGAAAGTAGGACTGGACCCGAGTGTATTGGTGGAGGTATGTCCTAAATAAAGACTGGTTTTGTTGGATGATAAGCTTTATGTGGCCATTCACTATATAAGACTTTATTCTCGCATAACTTTTTATTTCTCATTGGTTTTTTATTGCTATGTTATTCATTTCGACGAACATTGATGAACTATCCTTTTAGGAGAACAAAATGTGAGATCTTCTCAACTTGTTGATTTGGCAGGTTGTCTCGCAGGGCGCAATCAGTGCCCCGATGTTCTCCATGAAAGGCCCTTCCATGGTCCAAGCCAAGTATCCCACTGCTTTTCCCTTGAAGCATCAGCAAAAGGTTTTAAGTTGTAACCTTCCTAATTTTGCCATTTGCCAACAATGCATCAACCCATTGTCGCCTTATAACAAGAAGTTTAATTTGGCAGGACCTAAGGCTTGCTCTTGGATTAGCCGAATCAGTTTCGCAACCCACTCCAATCGCAGCAGCTACTAATGAACTTTACAAGGTGGCGAAGGCCCATGGCCTTAGTGACCAGGACTTCTCAGCTGTAATTGAAGCGCTGAAAATTAAATTGCAGCGTCAAACATAAAAAATGTTTTCATATAGTTGTTCTTCAGCTTTAGAATGTGTGCCCCGCTAGCTCAATGTTTTGGTTTTTCGCATTTCGCCTCTTCCTGATGTTGCTTTTGGCGGATTTTGTAATATTAGTCTGTTTCGTGATTTGAAATTTTTCGTCAAAGACAGGGTAGATACGACTTTTTTGTTTAGTTCGAATAAATCATAATTACAACTACTGTTGTTCGTTAGAACTACAAAATATATCGAATAAATTTATAGACGTATTTATTATATTTTATTTCTTCTCGATATTTAAATTTAATAGTTATTTTGATTAAATAATAAAAGAAATTTTTTATTTATTTATTTGATCAAAATAATTTTTAAACTTACATATAAAAAAGATAGTATAATAATTGTATTTATAAATATGTAAATATTAAAAAAATAATAATAAAATGGATGTATCTAAAAAAAATAGAATAAATGTATTTATAAATTTGTTCAAATATATCAGGCGGCAACCATTATTCATAATTTTTTATTTTATTTTTAATAATGTGAAATTTTTTAATTATATTCGGACTAATCTTCTTAGTTTGAATTAATTTTTTATTTTGAAATGTCATTTAAATTACTGTGTCTGGGATTTATTCATAATCTTTTAATTGTTACCAGTATTTGTTTTTTAAAAAAAAATTCTAACATTATCGTCTTCCTAAATGGCCCCACAAAACAGTGAATCGCAAGTTGCCACGTGTGAAGATCTGTTTACTGACAGCAGTGATTAAAAAACCTCGCTAACATGTTCACGCGATTCTATAGCAAGTGACCAACATGAAAATTCTTATCAATCACAGTATTGTTGTCTGAAAATTGTTATCCACGCGCAGTAGGACGCGAGCTGTCTTTCATTTAACTACCCCTTCTTGAAACTTTCTTCTATGATTCATCTCACGCTACTGCATCCTCTCTCTCTTTTATGGTATTGAAGCCAAGTAATTTTTCTCTCTCAAACCTCACCAATATACATATAATTAGTGTGTGTATATATATATATATCTATGTAATCGCTTTCTTTCTTTCTCTAAATAACACCGTTAGAAGCGGTCAGTCCATCTTTCCCAGCAATCTCACTTACTTTTTCAATTGCACATATTAGTAGCCTCTTTCTTCTCTCTCTAGGGTTTTGATTCTGCTCTCTCTTTCTCTCTACAAACAGGATGAGTAGCTCTGCTGTAAAGAATAACTTGTTGCCTCCGGGTCTGGTATCGAATCTTCAAGAAGTTCTTCAAAGCAGAAAGGGCAGTGGAGATGAACAATCCAAAGATGAACTCTCTTATTCTTCTGATGGCGTTAAGCTCAATCCGGATGATTCAGAAACTTCTGGAAAGCCACTTGTTTTGGTTACAAATGCTGATGGGATTGAGTCACCGGGTCTTACATATCTTGTTGAAGCTCTGGTTCGTGAAGGCCTCTACAATGTCCACGTCTGCGCTCCCCAATCGTATTTTTCCCCCTTTCTATCCTTTCAGTTTATTTATCTATTTATGATTTGGCTGTGATCGTAAAGTATTTGAGTTTGATTTGTGGCTTGGTTTTTACTAATTTTGTTTTTTGACAATATGGGTGTTCTTGATTTGCTGTATTAACCAATATTAACCTATTGAGTTTTTATCCGATTGAAATTTGTTACATCTCCCTGTTTTGATTCTCTTAATTTTAGTATTTCTTTTTGATATGTAGGGGTCTTCTTTCTTAAATTTATAATTTTATTTTATTTGGTTCACTTGAGATTCGTGTTTTGTGGTTTGCTGATGTGTTGGTGATGACCCAGGGACAAGTCTTTATCAGGTCATTCTGTGACTCTGCGAGAAACAATTGCTGTTAATTCTGCTGAAATCAATGGTGCAACTGCGTATGAAGTTTCTGGTATGGATATACATGTTGCTTTCAGCATTTTTCTCCAACTTTGTCTATAACGAATTTGGGAAGATTTTGATTTTTATTATTATTGTTAAGATTTTACTCCAATATTTCATCATCTGATATTGGTATTCTATTATGGTGCTTAGAAAGGCTGTAGCTTTGTTGCAACAATTGAATTTAAATAGATGACTTTAACTTTATGTTGAGGCTTTCTTTCAGGGACTCCTGCAGACTGTGTGTCATTAGCATTGTCAGGGGCATTGTTTTCTTGGTCTAAGCCTCTACTGGTATGATTTAATATGCTGCAAGTTCTCACTGAGATTATATATGCTGTTGATGTCCTTTGAGGAGTCACATTTTTAATATAATTTTCAGGTAATTAGTGGAGTCCACAGGGGTTCAAGTTGCGGACATAATAGGTAAGTGGTTATGGCTCTTTGACTTCCCTGTTAGCTAGATCTTCATGCATCACATATGGAATGGCAAATTTCTTTCTATCTGGAGCAAAATTCGATGTAGCCAAATGTGCTGTTTTGAGTCTGAATTTATTATTTGATACTTATGTTAGGACTTTCTCTGCGAAGTTATTATTATGATATTTATTGCTTTAATTTCTGCAGGTTTTATTCAGGTGCTGTAGCAGGTGCTAGAGAAGCTTTAATTAGTGGTGTGCCATCTATATCTATATCACTAAACTGGTGAGTTGAATGTTCTATTGTACTTTGTTGCTGCTCCATTGTTGTTATTGAATACTGTAATACATTGGGTAATAATCTATTTCAGGAAAAAGGATGAAAGCCAAGAAAGTGATTTCAAGGATGCAGCGTCTGTCTGTTTACCACTAATAAATGCAGCTATAAGTGACATAGAGAAAGGAGTGTTTCCGAAAAATTGCTCACTAAATATAGATGTTCCTTTGTCTCCTTTGAAAAACAAGGTTGGCTTCAAAGAATATTTTATATTTCATTTAGGACAGTGTTCTGTAACAGAAAATCATGTGATACATTTCGTATAAAATAATGCTCAATGTGTGCATTCTTAATGATGTTTTATTAGTATTGAATTTAGCTACTGCAAAATCTGTTGAAATGATTTTGTCTTGTTACTTCTGCAGTTCCATCTCATTAGGATATGTTTTTGCTAGTTGCATTCTTCAAATTTGGCTAATAATCTATTGCTTCAACCATTGCTCAGATTTTAGAAAATTTCTGTTATTAGTCACTTCATAATGTTGATGTAACAAATTTGGTTGCTGCTCATTATATGGCAACTGGAAAGAGGGGTGTGTGTATGTGTGGTTTACCTCATCATGTAAGATACTTAGTCCACCATTTCTATATTGATAAGATGCAAATGAACTTTTAGATTTTTTTGATAAGATACAAATGAAAGATATAGTTAACCATGGACCACTGTGGTAAAAAAGTCCATTACTTACTTGAAAGTTATATATATCTTAATTTCTCCACTTCAATATTTTTCAAAAAAAAAAAATACTTACTTATGGATTTTTTCCTGATGCTTTATCGAGAAGTACCTACTTCAATACTTCATTAATATGTTTGTGTCATTATATTTACTACTCATCACAATAAAAATGTTGGTGCCGTTATTTTTTATTTGACAGGGATTCAAATCAACCACACAAAGTTTGTGGAGGTCCACACCAAGCTGGGAAGCTATCTCAGCCAGCAGGCAGCCATCTGCTGCACGCTTCATGTCTAATCAGCAAAGCCTGGGCATGCAGCTTGCACAGCTTAGTCGAGATGCCTCTGCTGCTGTAAATTGCTCTCATAAGATTCATTAGTGGTTGTTATCATACTTCATCCTGTTGTTCTCATGCTGTTAATTGTGTATTATGTTGTTTCTCAGGGTGCAGCTAGGCGGTTGACCACTCAGAAAAAGAATGTGGAGGTTGATTCAGTTGGAGTTGCTGGGAAATCTGGCTCTAACCGGACCGTGAAGTACTTCATACAAGAGGTAAGAGAACTTTCACAAGTTGGTTTGCACATTGGATGGAAGCATTGAAATAAATTTTGCCAATCAAATCAAATGCTCGGAAGTCCTTGATGTTATGGTTGCGAAGCTTTATTCAATTTTGGTCCTTGATCAGCATCATCACGGTCTTGCTCCTTTTAGGAACTTACTAATCCAATTTTAAGAAAATCTTGGTCAGATTTCAAATTTTCAATACAAGAATCAATCATTATTTTTATTGTTTATGATGCATTTAACTGGAGGAAGAACTTCAAGTATTCTAGATCAAAATACTTTCATAGTTGTTTAGTAGTGCTTTCTCAAGTTATTTTTTCGCGTGTTTCCCGTGTAAAAGTTTTTTCCGCAAAATTGTTTTTTATCTACTAGTGAATAAATGACTGTAGACCCATTGGGATTATGATTGCAGTTTGTGGAGAAGGATCAAGAAGATGTAAATGAGGATTTAGATTTCAGAGCACTTGAAAATGGATATGTAAGTTTATAACATTCTTTATCTGGTTCATAGGGATTTAAGAATCTTGTAGTATTTCATGAGAGGCATGTCTGGTGTGTTTCTAACTTTATATAGGCATTGGAAACCTTACTGGGATTGACAAATTGGATCATTTTTGAGTTTGTTATCATTGGTAATGGTGGGTAGCATCTTCAATATGTCTTTCAGAGAATTATTTTCATAACTTGCTTTTGATTTCCATATGCTCTGAAGCATGCTGTTGCATTTGTATATTTCCTCTAACTTTGTAGTAGATATTAAGTAGTCTTAACTTTCTCTTGAATATCATCAAATTAGAAGTTAGTCGGATATTGTAACATTTTGGCTACTGATTTTTTATTTATTTTTGTTTAAAATAAGTGGCTTGGAAAATTATCTGACCTGCTAATTTACTATAACAGTAATTTATCAAAATACTGCCTTCAAGAGAGAGAATTCTCTTTTCTCAAAACCCCCGTGCATTTATCTATTGGTGGTTGTCATTTTTAAACAGGTTGCAATCACTCTGCTCTCTCTTTCGCCATACATAGAGGCAGACACCCAAACAGCTGCTTCCAGTTGGATCTCTAGTACACTTGAAGTGGATCAGTAAAGCTTCCAGATTTTGACAGTATTTGAGACACTAATGCATTCCAACGTTGAAGTTGTTTCTGAGTTGTACTGTTACTTCAATTAAGAAACTTTTTCAACCGTTTAGTATCTCTCTAAATTGTTTTGGGGAACAAAAGGCTTTCCACTCTTTATTTATACGGTTGGCATGCTTTTAAATGTTAAGTTAGCTAGTTGTTTCTTCACTACTGACATGACTTGTGTCTCAGTTTGGGTTTCCTCGACCCACCTTTTTTTATTTTATTTTTTTTGCCTTGGAATCTTTACTTGTTCATTAGGTAACTGTATGCGGCCAGATCGGAATTGTTGAATCTGTGCTTGGCAGACAAAATGCTGATTAATTCTTTTTGGATATATGTCATATACTCTCTTTCAATCTCTTAGTTATTTCTTTGAATGCAATGCTTGATTTTTATGATTTTTCAACCGCCAAATGGATTACTTACTATAATTCCAGGGATAAATACAGAACAACATCCTTGGCTGTTAAATGCATTCATTTACTTTCTACTTTTTTGGGTTACATTGCATTCATTTACTTGTCTTGATTCTCGCAGCATATCAGTAGAAATGATAAAATGTGATGAACTTGAAATAACTCCTAAATATATAGTACTTCCAATTGTATTTGGCAAAATAATGTATAGGAGTGAATTTGTAAATGCTACTTTATTTTTTCAGGGGCCAAGGGAGTATTAAAACCCTCCACTAAGTGTATATCTACAACATTTAATTCAAACTTAAAAAAAAAAATTGGATTTATGCTGAAGAATATACTATTAGACTTTAGGTAATTTAATACTCTCTGTGTTGATAAAAAGATTTTATTTTGTAACATTTAAAAATATTAAGAATTCAATTTTATTTCAAATTTAAATCCTCAAAAAAATAAGCAATTAGTTTAATAATTATAGGATGATAATGAAATTATAATAGCAAATTTAAAAATATCTTATATTATTATATATTAGTAAAATTTGTGACACAAATTATACGCGTGTAATTAAAAAATAAAAAAATATATTGGAGAGATTTTAGGAGATAAAGAGTGAGATAAAAAAATGATATATTTTTATTATTCTCACTTGATATAGATTATCAAAAAAAAACTCGAAAAACATACTTTCTCTATTTTTTTTTGGAAAATAGGGTCCGTAACTGAGAGAAAGAGCATACTCATGGAATAATCTCTCCATTTATACAGAGTAGTCTCTCTCTCGAGTTGAAACTTGAAACACCATCAGCTCTCTCTCTCGCTCGGGTTATAGTATAACAAACAGACCAACCAACCTCACCAGTTGTGGAAAATGTCGAGTAAAACACTAATTCGCACCGGTGCTGCTTTCATGAACCGATTCATCAATCCGCTTGTTCATCAAAAGAACCCTAATTTGAATCATCAATTTGTATCGCGCGGCATTGATACCACCCCGAAATTTATCTCCAAGCTCGAAACCTCCATCCATTTGCCCCAAAATGACGTCGAAACCCTAAACAGAATATCTTCCCAAGAATTCCTGTATCCCTGTGGCCTTCCTTCTCTCCGATTCTTCCTCCCTGATGGTACTCTCTTTCACTTAATAATCTAGTTGTTTTTTGTGTTTGGTGTTCTGTAGAAACTTTATTCATAGTGCCTATTTTGCTTAATTTCGAGTGCCTGTGTTTTATGTAAATCTACAAAGGAAAGAGCTTCGTTTCGTTTCGTTTTTACTTGTTTATGACGATGTTAATATATCTGAATTACTAGCCAGTTGTCTTTTGAAAAAGCATGTCCATTAGTGTTCGTTTGGATAGATCGTTACCTTTGTTTTTTTGGTAGCAGTGGAAAGTATATTATTAGAGTTTACTAATTGTAGCTCTTCGTAAGCGGACAAAAGTTAAATATACACTGCTAGACCGGGTAGTAAACAACTGTCCAAACCAGTGAAAAGTATTACTGCCATGGGTAAGTCACCTGCCAAACTCTTTATGATTGTGATCATATGCATCTAGACAAGGCATTTGAATTACTTGACTAGGTGAAATAGAATTGATTTTGTAGTTTAATTATTGAATATAGGAAAATTCGTAGGGACGGCAATGAAAAAAAATCATTAGATTAGCAGAAGATTAGAGCTTGAATTTTTGACTTAGACCAACAACCAAACTGAAATTGACTATATTTTCCATTAAAATTTCAGTTGGTACATGATTACTAGGGCCATATTTTATTTTTCTTGTAATGTCAAATGTTTGTGTTTCCTTACAAAGGATTGTTTGCAAGGTAGATCTCCCCACTATATGTTGAGTGAAAAGTGTCACTACCTTCTTGGTTTAGGTCTCGTGAAGATATTGCCTTGACTTGGAGTAACTTAGTGGTTTTGGATACATGAGTTTGACTTGTCTTGGAGAAATAGGTCAGTTCAGCCTTTTCCTCTTCAAATTAATGTTTCCTTATGAGCTAATACAACAATTTCAGTTGCTGTTATGGTTTGTGGTTTCTTGTTTTCTTTCGGTGTTTTTTAGCATAAACTGTTGGGTTCCAAGCAGATAATGCTATTAATATCTTCTGTTAGCTTTTTTTTCCGATTCTTAACATTTTTAAATTTTCATATTAAACTGTTGCTTGTTCTTTTCTATAGGTGATGACTCTTTGCCAAGTGAGCCAATGCTGTTATTTCCCAAACGAACATACCAACCTAGCACCATCAGGCGCAAAAGAAATCATGGGTTCTTGGCTCGGTATTTCTCTCTTCTTGTGTATATGTTTGTGTGTGTGTGAGCTTGTGTATCTTCATACTCATTTCATGGCTTTTCTTTTGTTTTTAACATTGTTCAAGTAACTTCTGTATACTGGTAGAAGATTTTTTTTAAATCAAATTGTACCCTTGTCCCTCATTTTTTTCAGTGATTTATATAGCAGTTTGTAGTTTCTAATCTACTGAAATTACTAGGGTTGGGTCCAGGAACCAAACTTTTCATAATAATGATATATCTTGAATAACCCAAAAAATAAAATTATTTCTGGCCTTTGGACGGTTGACTTCAGCAAGTGTCAAGCTGCACAAAATTGAGGTTTACCTTGCCCTACTCCCCCCCCCCCCCCCCCCCCCCCCCCCAAAAAAAAAAAAAAACAAAAAAAACCCTTCTTGTTGAGCTAAATGTTGTCTGTCATTAGCATTTAAATTTTGGAGGAAAGGGTGTATTATTTAGTTGTATTCCCCCTACCTACAAGAGCTGCCCAAAAATTATCTCCAGAACTGTAAAACTGATCCATATCTGATTATTTACTCACCTGAAATGCTAAATATATATTATAATGTGTGAATAGATACATCTTTTTGATTAATGCACATTTGCACATGAGCAGCAAAGCAACAAAGGGTGGTCGCAGAGTCATTGCTCGGAGAATTGCCAAGGGTCGGGCAAGAGTCACAGCATAAACTTTGCATGCCAACAAAGCGTGAGATTTCCAGTCTAAGAAATCCCATAGTCCATGACAATACCAAGAAAAGCATGAGCTATTTTCTCCATTGGTGGCTCAGTCTGTTATTAATAACTTTTGAGGGATTTTGAGACTCCTTTATCTTATAAGCTTCTTGGTTTGTTTACATCGGACATAAATTCATTTGGATTACTCTTATTTTCTTGCAGGATTCTAATCCGGAATGATTTTTTACTAACCTGTATTTTGAAATGTACAAGTGGTTCTTTATAATGATTGTGGTAAGATATACCTTAAAGTATTCTTTGGATGCTATTAAGGGTGGTGTGGAAGGATAATGTGACCTTTATTAATACTTGGAAGCTTTGAAATCAATGTACCCCCCCCCCCCCCCCCCAAAAAAAGGGGAAGCTTTGGGGCAATTGTACCAGTAGTTCGCTTGACCATATTCAATGGGGCCTTGTCAAATTGCATACGCATTAGAAAATGGTTTGTCTAATACAGGTTTTCAATAATTTTTCTACCCATAATAGGAGGTATGAGAAAAAAATGTACCGATTTCAGTTTAAATTACAGCAAAAGTAGTACTCATTTATTGAGGGAATATTATGCAAATATGATACTGACGTTGCAGTTGTACATATGTTTATTGAGTCTCAAACTTTCCTCCCAAGGCAAGTAGAATTTATTTGTTTCAAACCGTTTAAAACAGAAACAAATCTTAACATCGCATATAGAATTTAAAATTTCTCCTTCCCATTCAACAGTACAGATATAAAAAAAATGCAAGCCAAACCAAAGCCAACATATTCGATTCTCTATAGCTTTTGAAACAATCTCAACTAGTTTGGGTTCTTCAAGATGGATCCTTTGACCAAATTGTGCAATTCAAAGATCCATAAAAGCCAACAAGATGTTGAACTCGTAGAAAGAAAGCACGCACTAAAAGGAAGCTTAGCTTTGTGATCATATTAAGATTGGCGGGTACAAATCCTTGACCAAATCGACTGAATAAAGATCACAATCATCACTCCTCCTTGCTAGCCCTTTATGAAGAGGACTTTTCTTAAAGAACTGAAGATTCTCTATTGAGAGATGATCCTTCATTTTGGAAGGTCTCTGCTTGGCCTTTATCGACTCGGTGAGCTTCATGTAGCTTCTTCGTTTAGCATTTCTGCCTTCTGCTGGAGTGCTGCTGGACACTGGAGCGCCAAAAGTGGATGCGGACGAATTTGATGTTGTGCTCTCACCGTAAAAAAATTCAGAACATGTATCCGAAGAAGTTGAGCGCGTTGTTGGACTAGTTGAAGTAGGTTTAGCTGAAATCCTAGTTGAGATGTTATTGCGTCTAATTTTCACAGTATCGTGTTCAGAAGAATTTGAAGAAGGACTAACACTGTAATCTTCTTTTTGCTTAGAAACTGGTGCAATCTCCCACGAGTCTCTGTGAAGTGCTTCCATGGACCTAACCTCCCATGACTTGGTTGCCATCCAACCCTCTAAGCAGTTCCAACCAGAGCTATTCTTGTCCAACTTTGACTTTACCAACTTGTTTTTTCTTGAATTTACGACGGGGTTAGTTCTGAGTTGCTGCAACAAAAATAGTTAAATCTCTTTTACCAAAAACAAGACGAGAGAGACTATATTATATCATATTGATGTACCTCAAATATTAATTACCTGTTGAGAGAGGGCATATGTAGTTGCCCTCTCCCTTTTGATTGCTCCTTCTTGCTTCATTTGTAGCTTCGCTCTCACTTCCTCTATTGTTCCGTAACTATCACACCATCCACCCTGTTTATTACGAGTCAAATGATTAATTTTACAAAATTTGACTGCATAATCTAATATCCCGTATAAAATTTCGTGCTTGTGTATTGAACAGATGATTATACTTAACCTGCTTAATGGGATCAAGTTGGTTTAGCCCATCCTTTGCAGCCTGTCCTTCTGAGGAAGGGCTATTACATTGAGCTCTGACTCGAGCCTGCACGCGAACGAGAGTCTGCATGTACCTAAATGTCACATTAGCTTGCTTCCTAACCTGCCGTCCTCGAACTATAGCCTGAAGCCTCACCAATGCTTTTAAGGCCCTCAATGCTCGTCGTGCCTTCAATAATCACATAAATTCAAATTAGCAAATTGTGTTATTCACATTTAACCAAATTCAATCACATAATAATTGCTTCAATTAACCCCGCGGGGGCCATTCGGGATAGTTTCCTAACTATCTGTTAGTTGAGACATAGAACAACAGCATTTTATAATTCAAGAAAATATTCATCCTAACGAACTTTAGTTTTTAGCGTCTTATTTTTAGAATTAAAAAAAAAATATTGATTTTCGAAAGACATTTCCATCCGGTCAAAAAATTAAGAAAACATTTTCAGCAAGGTTTTTAAAAAATAAATTTAATTTGAATGTTTATTCACAAACTTGATTTTAAAAAAAAACTTTTAATTTGAATGTTTATTCACAAACTTGATTTGTAGATGGAAATAGCAAACACCTAACCTCCAATCTAGCCTCGAGTTCATAATTAGGGGAAAAGTTACCGGCTAGGACTTGTCTAATATTAAGTTGGTGTTTGATTATATTTTAATAGTCTATATTTTAATGTTTAAAATTGGTTAATAATTTTTTTTTTTAAATGCTTTTAAATTATTTAGACACAAAATTAAATTTAAACTATTTAAAAGACTATATTAAAATATATTAAAAGATGAACTGTTAAGATGCATTAAGATAGAATCATAGCCAAATCTTTAAACAATTAATAGATAGATATAATTCACATTGATATCATAAAAAGTACCTGCGAAGCATCAGGAAGGTATTGTTACTTGTACACTTGAAAACAGTAAAAAACAAATTAATTACCAAGAATGCCCGAAAGGCGGTTTGGATCCGAATGACAGCCCATTCTTGTCGGATCAGCTTGAAATCTCTTGCAGAAGCTTGAACCATTGTAGCCACAGCAGCCATATACGAAGAATCAGAGGCCACTGATTCAGACAAACGGCCTGCTGCTACTTTGGCACCCTTTAACGATGTCGTAAGCCCACTACCGGAATGAGAACTCCTCCACAGCTTCCATTTACTAGTCTTACCAGTAGCCACCTGCTTCTCCTACAAATTCAAAAACACCAATTAGTTAATTAATGTATGAATTCCTATTAAAGGTAGGGGGGTAGGCAGCTTACACTTACAGCAGGGTCGGCCGGTGGTGTGTGCGTCTTTTTGAGACCAATCAATGATGCAATCCATTTTCCCATCTGAAATTCTCTGCTTTTCTTTTCAACACCACACTAACTCCTCTATGGCTCTATACTTTGAGCCTCCGTTTTTTTTTTTTTGAAGTTCTTCTCGGGGTTACTCTATAAACAAAGCTTTAGGGGGAGAGAGAGACAATAGAAAGGAAGTGTGAAGGAGGGGGGATTTGTCGTTTGAAATTTGAAAATCCAAGAGAAAAAAAAAAAGGAAAGGTTGTAACGGATATATAATGGCTTTTCTCATGTTACCACTTTACTTACTTTATTATTTTTTAATTACCCTTTATCTAATATCAAATTACTCGAGCGTCCAAATATCCAATTAATTTTTTGAAAACTAGTAAATTTTCATCTAAATCTTTTTAACTCTGAAAGAAAATTTTAAAAAACTCTCCCTCCTCCTCTTTTCTTTTCTCTAACCGTTAACCAGTTCATGATCCCGTACGAGAGACGAACTTTGTTTTCTTATAAATTATTATATTATTTATATTATATATTATACTAATATATTAATTCTATTAATAATAGATTAATATTATTTACAATAATTTTTTTATAAAGAAAATATTTTTTTTTCAAATAGATGTATAATTAATTATTGATAAAAAAATAAATAAATTTAAAAATTTATAATAATAATTCTTCTACTTATATAATATAAATGATAGTATTCTTCTTTAAAATAATTTATTTGTTTCTATATTCCAATGTTCATTTATTTATGTAATAATAAAATTTTAATAGTTATACTTATATAACTTAATAATAAAAAATTATTATATAATAAAATATTATTGTTATCAATAATATGAATTTTAAATAACACTAACTAAATTAATATATATATATATATATATATATATATGAGCTATATGTATATACACAATTGTGTAGTATAAAGTAGGCTATAACGACGATTTTTTTAGGTTTTGACGACGATTCAACATATCAGAAATAGCTATGACAACAGTTGAACCCAAAAAAATCGTCGTCATAGCCGACTGTGCATTTCACGGCTGTGTATATACATTTTTTCTTATATATATATATAAAAGAATGAGTTATAATGGTAAATAGATAATTATGATAGTAACAATGTAAATGATTTTTTTTAAATTAAATAATAGATAAAAATTAGTTTCTTTTATTAAATTTTAGGTTTTCTATTAATAAACTAAAACTTTAGTGTTGTAGGACAATTATTAAGTTTTAGGGTTGAAAAATTATTTTGTGTTATATATATATGTATATATATATATATATAGGGGACCGATTCATTGACAATATTGTAAAAATAGAGTTATCCTTATAATAAATTTCAGTTATTTAGGCTGAGATCTATTGTAAGGATAAATGTCTTTTTACAATGTTATATATATATATATGACAGTTCAAAATCATACATCTATAATACTTTTATCAAAACGACGTCGTTTTGAAAATTATTTGATGGCATTTTTGTAAATAAAAGAAAAACAAGTGGAGTCACGGAATGTCAAATTTTTGTATAATATTTTTTGAAAAAAAAAAATAATTTTCAAAATGATGTCGTTTTGATAAATGTATACTATTTAATATGTATTCTTTAGATCCGTCCTCTCTCTCTCTATATATATATATTATTTGTAGTTAAGATTTATTGCTAAATCTTAATATTGAAAAGTCACTTCTAAAATTTAGGGTTGAATGAGAATTTTGTCTTATTTATTATATTAGTATGGTATCTCATGCTAAGTACATGATTTACAGTTGTATTTTATTTAAGAAATTAATATTTTCACAAGTTAATTTAATATTTTCATAAAATTAAATGGGATACTCTTGTGAAAATATCAATTCTCTTTATTTATTAATTATAATTTATTATTATTATTATTAGTAGTAGTAGTAGTAGTAGTAGTTAAGTAATGTTAATGCAATAGTATAAATAATAGTGAAAAATAATAACTAGTTAAGATTGAACTAAAAAAAATTGTATTTGTAATTTTAAAACAGAGATCGAGACTATTAGTTAAAAATTCTATATAATTTTTTATTTATTATTATTTATTAAAATCGTTAGACATGTAATCTTAGCCTTTATGGTATTTATTAGCATCGGTAGCCGTAACAATGCTGAAAATAAATTAATTGGGAAGATGGTATTTGATTGTGAGAAATCATTACATATGAGTGTGAGTAAAAGTTACGATAGATGATAAAAAATGAATAAAATAAATATGTAAGATTTATATGAAATTATAAAAGAAACTCGTATATAAATAATTTATGTATCTAAATATCTGGCAAGTGAGAGGAGTGAGATAAGGGATGAAAATGGTGAAAAAGAGTCTCTATACGATTTTCAGTAAAAAATAATAAATTTATTTGTAAAAAATTTATAAGGGAGATTTTTTTAAGGATTTATTGTCAAATTTTATTATATAAAAAAATTGCTCTGCTCCCGGGCTACAACAAAGCAATTGATATGTTGGGCTTGATTTCTTTCTTTGTTGGGCTTAGGCCCTTGATTTCACCCAATGTATTAGTAATATTATATTAGTTGAGAGTTTAAATTTTAAATACGCGTGGCGTGGTAATAAAATTAGGCAAATTTTTTATATATTTTTATTACAAGATTTATAGCAATAATTTTTTAAATACATAATAATATTTATTCTGTCATTATAGAATAAAATTAAGATGACAAAAATCGTCATAAACTTTAAAAAAATATTTTTATATATTTTATAATAAAAATAAATTAAAATTTTATTATAAAGAATTTGGTCCATAAAATTGGACAGGAATTTTTAAGACCAAATTCTCATCTCTGAATTCCCAAGTTCTCTCTAGAGTAGTACTAAGCGATAATGGCTGAAACCCGACCTGCGGCCACGAACCCTCCTCCTCATTCAGGTACAAATCAGATATCCTCTTCTCCTTCTATCTAATTAATCCTCTTTTTCTGTTTTACCTATATCTGTTTAATCTTATTGTCAATCTATGATTTTTATTTTCTAATTGCAAAGAATCAAATTAGGTTTCCTCCCGGGTGTTTCAGAGTAAAAAAAAAAACATTAGTGGTTGGGATTATCTCATTGCCGCCATCGCTTGTTCTTTGAACAATCGGAAATCTATTTTTTTCATTTCTCAATAATAGGCCTTTCTAGGCCAACTTAAAGGAAAAGTATTAATTCGAACTCTCCTCCCCTTTATTGTCTATGTTGGGTTGGCCAAATATTTTTTAGTACTATACCGATTGTCTTTGTAATTATATAGTATATACTTATGTTTCTTTCACCTTTATACTGGAAGAGACAGAGACAGATGTAAAAGCGCCTAATTTGATTGAAAGAGCTAAGGAACCGATTGAGGCAATCACTCGCACAGAGAAATCGCCTCGCCATCACAAGGAAACACACGGAACTAGTGATGACATTGATGAGAATACACCGACGGATGAAATCAAAGGACCAAAGATATTCGAACGGGTGAAGGAAGAGGCTGAAGCCATTGTCCAAGCAGTTCTTCCTAAGAAATAATCCAGACAGTGGACATTTATCTTCCTAATCAGACCTTGTCTTAGCATTATTTCGGAAGAGGGGATATAAGTGGCGCTAATGTTTAACATTTGCCTGCTTTTTTTTTTGCTTTGTAGTTTATAGTGCTTCTATGACTGTTGAGCATGAATGAAGAATACTGTGGCTTGTTCGATATTTCAGTTGTGCTTTTTCAGAGACGGCATATATATTTTTGGGACAAGTCTCCACAGACAAATGCCAAACACAAATTTCATTTAAACTATTAAAAAGTAGAGCCTTACACAAATTTTCGAGTATTTTTTAATGGTTAGATGGAGTTTGTGTTTAAGTGTTTGGTGTTTGTGTAAGTAGATTTATTCGTATTTTCGTCTTTCATGTTGATATGGGTCATGCAGCATATACGTTACAGGTACTGAGAATGGAACTAATAAATTAAAAGTTAAAGCTAGTTTATCTATATGGGCCATTTTAAAACTAATAGAAATAGTTGAAATGGGCATGGGGTTGATCTTTACTTTGTGAATTTCTACTTGAGATCCGTACTAACTCACTTTTTTTGTACAAAAGCAATTTTAGAGAAAGGTAAAGAGAAGAACACAATATAGGCTCGACTGTTGTAATGTTCATGACCCGGTTTCTCATTAAATTTCTTTCTACTAAACATATTACTAGTAGTGTTGTATGTTGCAAGCTTGTCTTGTTTCCTTGACAGCGTGTCATTTAAAGTATGCTCCACATTAGCATTGTGTGTGTTATTTTACATGTAAGAGCGGCTATTTGCATAGTAGTACACATCTGTTCAGTGGAAACCAGTTTTTTTTTTTCTTTCTAGGAAACCATGTCATTATATCATATTCTGCTCGTAATGTGTTGAAGATTTTAGAAAAGCGATCAACAATTCTTTGTTTCATATATTCATCATAATCCTCGACCCTAATCCAGAAACTGGGTGGCATTGTAACTACCTAGTGGGTTTGATATTCAGAATTTTGATATTCAATAGAAATTGAAGAAGCTTTTCACTGTTACATAACCAATAAGTGTGTTCTTTATCTGGTGGTATGAGGCCCTCTTCCTGTAGAACAGATTACTATTTCGCGAGTTAGCTTGCTTTTGGTTATCTTAGTATCATTGTGTAATGGCTAATCTTCTAAATGAAATTTTGGCCTTAGATTGCAGTGAGCAACACTTCATTTGTCACAAGAGTGGCTTGGTTATGTTTATGTATTTTTTTTATCTGATTGCATATATATTTAGCACTCGGGTTGATTACAGGTGGAGTAATCGATTGGCTTCAGCTGTTCTGTCTGCTAAGGTTTGCAGGGGCTTGGTTGAAATTTATAAATGTGTTTGTCCATTGCTGATCATGTATAGTGTTCTTCCATTGTCACTAGGAGAGGTAAGTTTAGGCCATATCATATCATGAAGCTCTGTAAATTTTATGTTTGTCCATTGGAGTACCAATGGCATATAGCGTAGTAGGCTTTGAAGAACAAACATCATTACCTCTTCTACTAATGCTCACCTGGTAAATGATCAGATAAAGGAAATAATAGCATATCCTGTTGAATTGTATGCTCAGAAGATGAGCTAAATTAACCTTAAAGCCTTCGACAGAAGGGAGAATTCTGCACTAAACATTTTCTCTCTGTTGCTGCCAACTGGACAAGTGGTCAAATATCTTCAGACTGCTGTAACTACTACCCCTAATGTCCTCCCTTTACCACATCATGCGGGTTTAAAGGGAAAATTTAGTCTTTGTTTTTGGTGATGAAATTACACATAAAAATAAAATACTCAGGCTCAATAGCTATTTACAAGTAATAACAGAATAATAATCTTTGACTTAAATTTTTACTTTGTTATTGCTGTGAACTGAATTTTTTTTTTAACTTGTTCCCTTGAATGATTTTGATCGCTAAAAGAAGCGCTGGTTGTGATTAACAGCCACAAGCTCTAACCAACTGAGCTACTCCAGCATTTGTTTTGAATTTTGCCATAAATTATTTTTTTAAATACAAAATGATAATATTCCAAAATCAATTGTGGTTATTTCTTCTTTTGTTAGTTTAAAACTGTAATCCCAGCAGTCTCTGATGAACTTGTGTCAGGAGGCATTAGAGTTGAAGCCTAATTACAATTATTAGCCCACTGTCAATCAAGTGTCCTCTTCGGCTGATCCGGACATATCTAGATATATGAAGGATTTATATATATATATTTTATTGGGCTAATTGATATTTGAAGGATCACATTGTCAAAAAATCATGATTTTGTTTAGAACATTTTTTATATCTTTATTTCTTTAGTTTTTGGTAGATACCCTTTGTAGTAATATATGTCTATATGGATAGAAATGGGTGCAAGCCTTAAATCTAAAGCAACAAGTTTTCCATGGGCAAAGAGGTGTTTGAGGAGATATCCCAAATCCCAATGGAAAAAGGGGCTAGTATTTTCAATTTGCCCTTGGAAATGGTGAAATTTGTGTTTCAAAAGGAGATGTAGGCTAAAAGAGTAGTAGTGCAAAGATTGGAGCTAACTGAAAGATATGTGAGGGGTGCGATATACATTAGCTTGATGTATTGAATAATTTTGTTGTAACCCAGTCCAGTATTTAACTGATTTTATGATATTGGACAATACTATATATACAACATCCGATGACAAAAATGTCCTATTTTTTAATAATTGAAATGTATTTTTTCATTAATTTTGTCACCAAATATTGTACACTTGTAATTTTGGTATGTTATTATTTCCCAACACACATACCAAATTTGCCTCTTTTATAGTACACTTTTGCCTAGTCCATGTGCCTGCCCTGCCTGCTACTATGTCTAGCCTCAGCAGCTACTAACTACTAAAGACAGAGCAAAGGAAGGTGCAATCAAATTTCTAATTTTACCAGCTTAATTTGGCATTCATCTCCGCTCCATGACTCTTGATTTGAAGTTGGTAATAATCAAGTAAACATGACCTGGAAATTAATATTCATAAAATTAAGATCATACAATTATTATATATATAGAAGTGGAGTTGCAGGGGGAAATGGGAAGGCCCAGACTGAAGGAAGAAACACCTTGCCAGCTGATATTGTGTTTCCCAATTCATAGAAAGGAAGGAGATGATTTAGGGGGTGTTTGATTGGAACTTAATGCATTTGAATATGACATAGGGGGTGTTTGATTGGAACTTAATGCATCTGAATGATTGAATCGGTCAGTCATTTAATGTGTTTGTTTAGGACTGAATGGCTGAATCGGTTAGATTTTTGTGCTGAATGACTAAGTTTAATTTTTTTGGCTGAATGGTTAGGTTCCGACCAAATGAAGTAAAAAAATTTTTTAAAAAATATTAAATATTATATTAAGTAATATTAAATAAATTTACAATAACTTTAATTTTTTTAGGGGGATAAAATAATAAAAATATGTTATTTAGACATGTCATTTATCAAATAACTTTTTTCATTCGGTATTCAGAAATTTACTTCATTCAACTTATTTAAATTACTTAAATATTCAGAATTATGTCATTTAGTTTTTATCAAATATTTTTGTAAGTATATTACTCCTCAGTAGGACGAGTATTAAGTTTTTATAACCAACTTATTAACTTTTTTGGTACTGAGTATCTCTGACATTGATGCTGTATAATGATGGTATGAAAAGTAATCTGCATAATTCTGCCACCCACTGCTGAATTTATTTCCTTTCTTCCCATTCTGGAATGAAAAGAAATAAAATACTGGAGTTGTACTAGTATCCGAGGAGGCTCTGCAATCAAAGCAACAAAGATTTTCCTCTCTACCCACCATTTGGTGGCTGCCACAAGTTTTCTCAGACCCAAAAACACAAAATGTTGTTATGGACAAAGTGAGTTGTCAAATGAGATGCGATAATTTTTTATTTTTAATTTTTATTTTGCACAAGAAAGAAAGTAGAAAGTAGAAAGTAGAATCCCTTGTTTGTGAAGCAAAAGATATCTCTAGTCTCTAGAAATGAAAAGGAGGAGCCTACTGTATATAATAGAGCAATCCAAGAAAATGTAGGAGGTTACTCTGCTGCCGTTGTTGTGTTCTGTTCTGTCTTAATTGCTTGTTGGGAAATGGGTCTTAGTTTAGTTTGTTTAATTTGTAGGCCATAGGTATATTCACCCCTTCCTTTATATGTCACCAGACAAAGATCATCATTCATCATCATCATCATTTGAGGTTCCAATTGACAAGATGAAGGGGAATAGATTCTGTTATTGGGTAGTAATATTCCTCCAAATAGTGATGAGTTGGGTTTGTGCAACAAGCAGCAGCAGGCCTTTTGCACCACATGATAATGCTGGTACTGCCGCTTCTTTTGCTCGTGTTCATCAACCAGTAGGTGCAGGTTAGTTACTTAATTTCTGTGATTTCTGGTAGCTAGAAACAGATAATACAATATATCTATCCTTTCATTGCAATGATCATAACGTTTACTAGCAGCTTCTGAAGTCGAGTTGTAAAAAAGCTCATCCACATCGTTCATTTTTCAGCACAACACAGGAGGGGAGATGTCTCTATAGCTTATCAAACAATAATGTTACTATATTGCATGGTCGTTTCTCAAGTGATTTATGTTGTTGACCTTTAATATTCCAATTTTCAGTGCAGCCCAATTGTTAGAAACTAGTTAATTATAAATCCAATCGAAGGAGCAAATTAAAGTTTTCCATCACCTAAATTGTTCCTCAAATTAATGTATGCTTCTTGTCATTGTCTCTATCATCAAGCTTGGCCTCATGATTCACTTGTAATAATTGATTTTGTATCCAGCTATTCTGATCTGTTTACAACTACATAAATTGTGGAATTAAATATTGACAGAAATATCATCGTTTTTGTTTATGTTCAGGCTCAGACCAGAGTCATCATACTTCGGAAATCAACTTGAGCACAAAAGAGGTTTATCTCTATCTAATTTCTCTCTCACTCCTACAAATCTCAGAAAGTGTAAAATGTTAAAATACTGGTATTTTCGATGTCTTAAATAAAGGTGAATAACATGACAACAAGCAGCAGCAGCAGCATGACCAATGAAGAAGCAGCAATGTCATTGAAAGGGGAAGTAGAAGGCCTGGCAGTGGCGGTGGTGAGAATAGGATCAAGTCCACCGAACTGTGAGCATAAATGTTATGGATGTATTCCATGTGAACCTACCCAAGTATCCACCACTCATGCCCATGTGGGGATCCAGGATGCTAATTATGAGCCTGAGGGTTGGAAATGCAAGTGCGGCCCTTCCTTCTACATCCCTTAATTATTAACACCTACTTGCTGCATGTATACAAAATTATTCCAATCCCAGTCTTGCCGTATATGTTTTACTTAGATATGTATATGTAGTACAATTAATAGCTCCAATATCCAATTAATTAGGAGACTTTTAGTAGCTGGCTAGCTAGGTATCTTTGCTAGGGAATGAATTTTTTATCTAGAAAAAGAATCCTTAATTTGATCATAATGGATGGAATTGTACGTACGCATGTCCATCATCTAATTTAACAACTTATATTTGGGATGTTGCTGGAGGATGGAAGTAATAATAGCATGCATGTCTGATAAGATTAAGCTGGACATGACATAATAATCATAACAATTAAACTCATCTCTAAGACTCGAGTTTTGAAAGAACGTAGCAAAGCTTTAACCAACCAATGGAAGCAGCAGCACTTGTTTTTCTTAAGCACATCCAAAGTAGCAATTAAGTTGTTGCTAAAGTTTGAGTCTATCAGCTACACTAAGAAGAATTGTTTTGATATTCGATAGCCAAAACAATAGAATGGTCTTTAAGCCTTTAACCAATGGAAGAAGAAGCAATTTTTTTCCTGAAAAATCGGTAATTAAGTTCAACCAATTATCAAGGTACCACTTTTAACTAAATCTCCACACTTAAAGAAGTAATCCCTCCGTTTTAAAAGAAAGAAAAAAAATAGTCTCATTTAATTTTTTCAAGTTAATTTGTGAAATTCTTAAATTTATAATTGATGTGAATTTATTAAATTTTGAGTTATGTCATAGTTAATATTGTAAATTCCTTCAAATGAATGACTATGTACAAATTTGTTTTTTCAAAAAATTCAAATAAATTCAAATTGCAATTTAAATTTTAGAATATCACAAATTAACCACAATCAAAGTTAAATGGGATTTGGATGTGGAATAAAGTGATTATTACTGAAAATATAATTATTACTTTGAAATTTTAAATTTCATAAATTACTTGGGATCAAACTCACCCCCCCCCCCCCCCCCCCCCCACGGAAATCATGGGGTATAATTTTCTGAACTATACCAGCAAAACAAAATTTCTACGGCTACCGGTCTAATTTTTTATTTTTTAATTTTTTTGACTCGTAAAATATTTATTTTAACATTTTTTTTATAGAATTAGATGATTTAGTTTGTATAACATTATTATTTACATGCGTCCAAATTATACCTAAATTACTGATTTTTGTAAAAAAAAATTACCAGAATAAATATTATAAATATTTTAAAAATAATAATATAAAAAAAAATGAACAGGTCGCCCAAGACTTTTCAAAACAAAAAATATTGATTCGGTATCCTTTAGGTGATCGGCCCAATTAGAGCGCATAGGCAACCTATTAAAACGCTCCCGCGTCCCGACTAATGCAATTTGTTTTTCATCCTGCTCTCTCTGTTTCTCCCATCTCAACCATGGCGAACTTTTATCGAGTATGTATGTCTCTCCATCTCTCATCTCTGGAATTTCTCTCTCCTAAATTTCAGATTCACGTGATCATCAGTTTCTACCATTTAATGTTATACGTATATCATTATTTACTAGATCCAATATCTGATGCATTTTCGAACAATATATAAATGTTTAATATCGCTAATCTCTCTACGTTGGTATACTAGATCTGTTTTCTTCCATGAATGATTCTAGTTTAAACTATTAGGTCTTCATGATTTACATCAAAAGCAACGTATTTTAGTTAATGTCAGGCGATTTTGTTTAGCGGATCTCAATGTTGTGCATTCATACACACTTTTTGTGTTACATTCATAGATTATAGTATATATATTATACACACATATAGGTGATTATCTTGTGAAAAGTTGAATATTCTCCACTCTTAGCTATTTAAATGAAGAAATCTGAAGTGCATTTATCAATTCCGCATTATGCTGCATAAAAGTTTTTTTAGATTTATATTATGATCAAATGTGAGTGGAGTACTCTTGTTGGATTGCAGAGTGCATCAATTGTTATAATTAAAAAAAGGTCTGTTAGACACATGAGTGTGTTTATCTGTGAAACAATTCACGAATTTGTGATGTAGTCAGCGTTTCATTCTTTTGCACGAACACGAACCTGGGACTGTAATTGATGATTTACGACTCTTTATATCTGGTAATTTCATTCACTACTGCAATTGATTATTCATAATAATATTGGGATTTTTAGGAGGCATGCCCGAATATAAAAAACATTCAGATGATTGGCCAACAAACAACACAAAGTTAGTTTCTGAAAAATATTTGTTTACTAAAACTCAAAAGACAAATGCTAGGAAGGTATGTCAATGTTTACCTATACTCACACTTAAATGTGGATATTTTTATTTTTATTTTCTAAATCTTAAATATGGATATTGTTTGAGTGTTGTCATTTAGTAGTTTGATTACTGACTCAGGTTTTCATGTCCTGTTCAAAGTCTTGGATGATCATATCGTGTAGAGAATAAACATGAGTTTAATGTTTTGATTTTTAGCGGAGATATCATTGTTCGACAACTACATTGTTGTCTATAAGTTTGTTCAAGATTTGCACTTCTTTGTGACCGGAGGTGATGATGAAAATGATCTAACACTATCCACAGTCCTCCGGGGGTTATTTGATGCAGTTACCATTCTCCTCAGGTTGTTGGTCTGAAGATTCTGAACTTTATTATTGTTACTTGCGTAATGTTTGGAAATCACCCCAAAAGTATTTTATAATGTAATGGAATTGACCTACTTTGACCATCAAATAAGGAGCTTAATATTTTGGGGAACCATGTACCTTTTCCCTTTTTTTGGCAGATTACCAAGATGCCCTTAAAAGTGATAATAGGATATGGAAAGTGAACATATTTTTGTCATAATAAAGAATTGGACCCATCATAGTGCACCTCCGTAAAAATAAAGATGTTTGTTCCTATCCCATCATTTTTAAGTTGCTTAGAAAATTAATGAGGTACCTTTTGCTGCACCAAGGACTTTGAAGTTTCCAAAATGCACCTCCTTACAGTATAAATTTAATTTGGGTGGCAGCACAAACATATCCGTAAATTTAGTTATGATGAAGTCTCATTGTATGATTATATACTGCCTATTTTAGCGTCTCGATGCTGCAGGAGTAATGTTGACCAAAGGGAGGCACTTGAGAACTTGGATCTGATTCTTTTGTGCCTAGACGAGATTGTTGATGGAGGGTAGGCATTGCTCTTTTTTTATTATTGATATTCTTTACATATACATGAGCATTTGATTCTCCAGCCTTTCAGGTGTTTTTTACTTTGCAAGAGAAATAAATGTATCCCTGAAGACAATTATTATATGATGAACATCGATATTCAATTTAATGTGATTTCTATGTGGCTAAACTAGGTTCTATAATTGAAAATTTTGCAGGATGTTCACTTTTTTCCTTGTAAAAGTATTTTTGTTAGAAAAAGTTGTCACGATCATATTTTTGTAAAAGTTTCGCAAACATCATATATCTGGCAGGATGATTCTTGAAACCAATGGCACTATTATTGCTGGAAAAGTGGCTAGCCATAGCGTAGATGATGGGGCACCTTTGTCTGAGCCGGTAATTTAGCTCCCCATCGTTTTAGCTTGGGTCTCCCTTCTTATTGAGCAATATGAATAGCCTGTGATAGAAACTGTATTTGCCCAATTTCTTATAGGAATATTATTTATTTGCTTGAAACATAAAGTCTAAAAGCATGCCACACCTTTTAATTCTTTTGGACACAATCAACAATCAACACTAAATGCATAAGAGATTCATTCCCCACCTTCCCCACCCCAAAAAAAAAACCAGAACTGTATATGACTCAAATTTCTCATGGACTTCTTGCAACTAAAATGACTTTATTCCTGTGTCGTTTGTTGTTAATCTAACACAAATTTGTCTTTCATTATCTGCAGACCATTACTCAAGCTTTGGCTATAGCACGTGAACATTTTACTAGATCACTTCTTAGATGATGCTTCTATATGCATACACAAATGAGTTGGCCTCTCATACTTACAGTTATTTTCTTTTTCTCGGTTGGTGGAAAGTAGCTTGTTTTCTTCTTCTTTCTATTGATCTTGTGATTCAGATTATAATGTTTGCCTAAAAAATTCTCCTTTACTCCTATCGAAAAATTATTGGTTACGTTCACAGATATTGCAGTTGGACCCAACTTAATTAACATAATAGGTTTGAAAAAGGGCCAAAAGACCCTGTGGAGAGTTTAGCAGGAAAGGAGAAACCTAACTTGGTATCTTGTTTATTCAATTACACAAATATATGAAAATTATCATCGTTGTACAATATAATATAGATACCTATGCAAATGCTTTTCTTTGCAGTACATGTTTTGTATTTTGGGACAAAAAGTATGAGGCCAAAGAAATATAGCAGTTGTTGTATTTGAGGGTGCCCTTGTGGTAGCTTTTAGTTGGGTTTTTGTATATGATATTGCTTAATATTGATAATAGATTATATAGCAATTGGCTATAGTTGACTTGGTCAACAATCCGATCGTTTTCTTGATATAAAATTGATGTAAAATATCTATATAAATTGTCCCCTTTGTGCCGGTTATATGTCAACTCCATCCCCTCCCAATCAGTGCTAGCATTATTGGAGTCGGCTGGAAGCACAATTACCATATGGTCAAGTTTTGAAAGAAAAAACAGATATCAGTGCCTTAAATATTATGCCTTGTTCATAGTGTACGTAGCTTGGTAGGGTTGCCTTTTGTCTGTATATTAGTGTATGTTGTTTGTATTCTATTGTTTACTTCTTGTAGTATTTTTGTGATATATGCAAAAGCTTATCAGGGAATTAAGAGTTTGTTGCCTTGGCCGTCTTTTGTTGACTATATTGATATTGCTAAATAATAGCAGAGCACGATCGTCCGATGGCCCATGCCTATCGATTTGATTTGATATTAGGGCACTATTTTCCGGGGATAGGCAATTAATTAACGGGCAGTAGCAGAATCCTAAACTCTGTTATCGATGGCTCATGTGCTTAGTAATTTTTGGGTCCTCTTAACATGTCTTAGTACATGTTAAGCGCGAAAATTGAAAAACGGGATTCACTAAATATTTATTTATATATAGGTCCATTAATATATTATTTTTTATGTATTAAATTTAATACAAATACATAAATAAATAATATTTAATAGAAACCGTCTCTTAATTTTCGCACTTAACATGTGCCCTTAAAACACATGTTAAAAAAACCCGTAGTTTTTTTACCTCCTAGGCGGCGTTATGTGCTTCCTCCTTGTTTCATTTTGTTTGGGGTACAGACATTCAACATTTTATCAAATTTCTAAAGGCAAATGGGTAACGTATTAGTGCGTTACTAAATGTAAATTATAATTATTTTCATAAAATGGAATACCAAAGCGTGGCTCAATAACAAAGGGCATTATGATTATTTATTAAATAGGGATGGTAAAATACCAATTTTTTTTAATGAAATTGACAAAATGCAAAAATGTTAGGAGTAATATTTAGGTTGCTACAATCAACTAAGTGTGAGTAACATAATCATGTTATTTTATACTTATAATAAGTTGCTCATTTTTTTAGTATTATTATGATTAAAATTTGGTGTAAATTCATTTAGATTTAGAGAATACCAAATTTATATATTTTAAATGGCTTAGAATATTCACAAATATATTAAATAAAATTCATATTAATTTTAAAATCTTGCTAATTAACTTTAAAAATGAAATTCTTACACAACATATATTTATCTATATTCCTTCCGTCTTACTTTTATGTGTCCAAATAGACTTTTTAAAATCAAATTGATCAATTTTAAGATTAATATTTAAATAAATAAGTTAAAAAATTTGAAATCAAATAAGTTAACTTCGATAGTATATCTAATGTGTTTTTATATGATAATAAATTTCTACTTATATCTAATAAACATAAAAACAATTTTTTGATTCTAAATATGGTGAGTTTGATAATAAAATATTAATTAAGACAAATAAAGTTAGATAGAGGATGTATAATAAAGAGGACTAAAATAGTCATTTTTGGACTCTTTGAATTCCTAATATATCCCAAAAAAAATTATCACAATTTTCTCATATTTTATCTCCATTTCTTTTCTCCATTATTCGTAATATCAACTCCCATTTTTATTTTTTTTTAAATTAAACATACAACGTGTCTGATACATGACTAGTACTAGTATATGGTGAGATAAAGACGGAGACTAGACTACAGAGAGATTGAGTAAAGGTGTTGGCTTACCCTACAATACATGAATGCGATGTGGCTTTTAATCTTTTTGTCGGTCTTGTTTAGATATCTTATTCTCAATATATAGTGGAGATCTACCCCCGGGTCTTTGATTCAAAGTTTCAATATTTACTTTGAATGTGGGTGAGCGGGCATGATGCATAAATTTGCATGGATTTCCACATGCAACTTGGAATCTATCCATAAAATTGATACTGAATGAAAACGACATTAATTAAGCGACAAAGCTATCTCCCTCTCTATAGAGGGATTCATGGTAAGATTATCTTTATAGTAAATTATAAAGTTAAGATTATCTTTACACTCAATCATGATCGTTCATTCACGGACAGGTCCCGCACAATTATAGTGCAAGCTCAAAAGTAACCAAAATACTCTCTATGATATACACTTTAATAGTGTGACTTTTATAATAGCAATTGATTTTGGTTACTTATTTTAAAAGAAATGACATTTTTATAATATTTATGTCCACACTTTAGTTGTGCAAATTGCAAAAATGATCTAAGTGCCCTCTTTTTATAAAAAAATCACCATCCGCAAAATTAAAGTATTGATGAAGAGATTTATTTATTTTTGACGCGAAAGATGCCTTCAATTCGTTGCGCTATATTCTTTAATTCTTCAAGCTTTCTTCAATTCTTTTTTGCATACATGTTAGGTCCACTTCAATTTGTGCTATATATTTTTTCAATTTGTCCAATTTTATGTTTTGCACATAATTTTTTTTTTAATTGTTATATTTTCTCAACAATCTTTGGTGAATCTCCGGGACTCATCCATGATCTCTACCTTTCTAATTTTGATTTCTCTGAGAATTTTACTGTTGTTGATTTTGTAGAAGAAGAATTGGCGAAAAATGTGAAGGTTGGCGATTGGAATTGATTTATGATCGAAACTGTGGTATATTATATCTACTGAATATGGAGGATGTTTGGTTGGGCTGCTGCTGAGAATGGACGAACTGTATATAATAAACAATAATTATGCCGACAGTAACAACAGTTTCTTATCGATATTAATTAGGGATGTTATTAAGAATCTAGTTGTTATGTTTGATTTGGATGCAGCTTATTATGCGGGAATAACTGAACCCATAGTCGCAGCAGCCATAGATTTTTTTTTTATTTTTAAGAGAAGGTATTTTTGATAATTATATAGTGAACCTGTCGTCTATAGTTTATTTTTTTCGTCTGCAAAACTAAACTGTGAACGGAAAGTTCCTTAGTCCATTAGATTAGAAATTGAACGGTTTAAATCTGTTATAAGCAGGGGAGGAGCTACTAGTCGGCTGTAGCCCGCCTCAAATTTTATTTATTTATTAAATATATTATATAATTAAGTAACTTTAAGTTAAAATAATTTTCACCAACCTAACCCAAAGTGACTCTAAATTGGAATGACTTTGATCAAGTCAGTCCAATTTAAATATCTGACTCTGTTCCTGGTTATAAGAATAATCATATTTTTATAACTATGGATATAAATTATTCCCCGTATATATATATATAGCTAGATTCTCTTTTTACATACCATTTACTCCGATAAACACTTGGTTGATTTCATTAAAATATTTGGATAAAAAAATGTGAACATTAACCCTAAGAAATCAATTAATCAGCTTCGAATTATCATAGTTGACACCTTAAAATGACCTCCCAAAAAAATTGACACCTTATTTAGAGAAACATATTATACAGTTATTAATAATTCTTCAGTTCAAAAATCGTTTTCGAGAAATTATGCACTTGAAGGTTTGTAAAACAATTATTTTTATAAAATAAATACTTCAATAAAGCTAAGTTGTCATTGTAGTGTGAATCATTCATTTTACTTTTTGTAACAGGTATGAAGCACTTTAAGTTGATTTTCCATTAAAAGAGCGGCCTTTCTTATTTCTTCGTATAACCCTTTCGTGAATTTAGATATCGAAGACAAGTTCGTTCCTAGTAGTTTCTTCGCATTGAATATTGACGAACGAATGTAGACCCCTTTCAATTATCAAAACTTTAGTAGTCATGTGTTATTGGGGCCATTGCCGGCAATTGTCCAATTAGTGGGACCCTTTACTTTGAATATCATGTAGACATGTGGCAAATAATGGTTACTTACACGTTTGAGACCACAATCAATTGAAAAGGTCAAATTAGAGACTTAGGAGGCTAAATAACTAAAATTTAATAAGAAAATTGATATTTTTACACTGTTTTTTAATATATTTATACGGTAATTTTTATAAAAAAATATTATTATAAATATATAACGACGATTAATTGTCATTATAGACTATATATATTAGTTTACCGTATAAAAATATTAAAAAATAATATAAAAATATCAATTTCTCTTAAAAAGTCTCATTCTACCCAATATAGAGAAAGGGTCAAGTAATGTGGTCCAAAAGAAGATGGCAAACTGGTGAAGGGTTACTATTTAAAGATGGTGGAAAGACAAATTTGATGATTAATATAAAAATTAATATTTTTACGCGTAAAATTTTATATTTTTACATGATTTCTCTCACTTTATTATTCACATGAGTTTGTTTCACTTTATCATATTTTTTTTTAAATATTAATTTTTATGAATATTTATAAAAATACTCACTATTCATATAAAAAGAATCATGCACAAATATTATATTTACATGTGAGAATATTAATTTTCTATTATTTTTTAAATAAAATGATTGTTTATCAAATAAATATAATTTTTCAAACATACGTTCGCTATTTGTTAAAAATGTGATAATATGCATGTGGGGTTTTGTCAATCCGTTAATGAGAGTTTAGTTTGTGTTAACGGTTAATTATGATTTGTTTTAATCTTGAAAGCTTGTATTGTATTTTATTATTGGATAGAGTACGTAATATCTTTAGTCTTATCTTATATTTAAATTAAATTGTAATTCAGATATTTATAATTGAATGAATTTTTTTTTATACATATTTTCACAAAATTTATAAAAAAATTAATAATATGTCATGAAATACACATGACTTTGTGATCTAAAAAGGAAAAGTATGAACACGCTAAAACAAAATTGTATGTATAATTTTAGGAACTGTAGGAAAATACATTAAGGTTGCGTTTATTTATAAAAAATATATTTAAGATTAATTTATTTACTTTAATTTAACACTATTTTAAATTATTTTATTTCATGATAGAAGATTAATAATCTCTTAATGTTGTCATAAAGCCATTAAATAATTTAAAATAAGGGAAAAACTATTAATTTTATATTATTTATAAAATTATATAATTTTAAATAAATAATTTTAAAAATAATCTATAAAATTATATTTTTTATAAACAAACAAACGTATCCAAGGACCTACTTATGTGATTAGCCAATCCGTTAAATCCTTCATGTGGCGCACATGCCACGTAGGACTTAACGATGGTGACGTGGTGTGCACAGCTCGCGGTGGTTGTTCTTCTTACGACTTTGATTTTTTTTTTTTGCAAGGTTGGGTTATACATGTACGTACAGCCTGTTTATTTAGGAGACATATTTTAAATTAATTTCAAAAAAAAAAAAAAAGAAATAACAAGGAAAAAGAGAGAGTAGTATCGTAGACTTCTGGTAGTAGTAGTTTACAAACTGAGAGGGCCCGCGAAGCTATTGGCGTTGGTTCGGACTTGGGACGGAAAGTGACCTTCTTTTGCTTGAACCCCTCCGCCCCTTTCTCTCTCTCACATACACACGCAGTAGCATTCATCTTTGGGTGATCTCTGCAAGTTTGGAGCTGGGTTTTACTTGATCTCATCACTTCTCTTTCAATGTTCTTAAAAGATCGCCACCCCTCTTAATTACAGGTAAAACCTCTCTCTCCCCATTGTATGTGTATCCTTGTCTGTCTCTCTCTCTCTGTGTATGTGTGTGTGTGTGTGTGTGTATATATATATATATATCAAGATTTGTTCTTTTCCTTTTTGGAAAATTTGTTTAAGTTCAGGGTTAACTTACTGATAGGAATCTGAAGCTGTAATATATATATAAGTTATGATTGTTCTCTTTAAATTCTTTATTGTTTAGCTGGGAAATGCAATTATTTTTCTTTTTCTTTGATCGTATATGTAATTTTGCCTTTGAGTAATTTTTTGACAACTAGGATGTGGCTATTAGATGAAGCGACTATTGGGGTATGCAGTTTTAGATGTCTATTTTGAATTATTGTGCTAATTTTTGTGTTTGGCCGACCTTATTTTCAAGATTTTGGATATGAAAATTTTAGCTGTTTGAGGTTTCAAATTCTGAAAATGGGTTTTAAAGTTGGCAGTGTATCTATGTTATATTTATTAGTTACGATTGACTAAAAATTCAATTTGAATCTCAGAGTTTATAATTTGTAAATCTGAGGATAAAGGATTTTGAATTTTAACTGATTGTTTATTAGAGTGTTAATGCAAAACTCCCTTTTGGGGGTTTGGTTTGTTTACTATTTGTGGAGTTTGATTTTTGTTCTTGGGTTTGATGCATTCTCAGATTGTGCTCAGCTGGATTTCATCTAATCAGTTTTTTTGACTCAAGACTCCAAGACTGTTGAAATTCAGTCTTTGGAGTTGTTTAATGTGCACATTGAGTTCTTTTAGTTGACCGGTGAATGCTAGAGTTCTTATGTGGTAATCGCAATTAAATTGAGCTGAAACCTGGGAAATGGCACACGGGAGAATCAGGGCGAAGCTTCGAAGGAGCAATCTTTACACATTTGGATGTGTTAGGGCAACTCCTGACGATGTGGAGGATCCGCATCAATTCCAAGGCCCTGGATATTCACGAATCGTATACTGCAACCAGCCCCGTGTCCACCAAAAGAAACCTCTTAAATACTGCTCAAATTACATATCAACCACGAAGTACAATTTCATAACTTTCATACCCAAGGCAACCTTTGAGCAATTCCGGCGTGTTGCCAATATTTACTTTTTACTGACTGCAATTCTGTCACTCACACCTGTTACTCCATTCTCAGCTGTCAGTATGATTGCTCCTCTGGCCTTTGTGATTGGGCTTAGTATGGCAAAAGAAGCTTTGGAAGATTGGCGCAGATTTATACAGGATATGAAGGTTAATCTACGGAAAGCTAGCGTTCATAAAGAGAATGGGGTATTTGCTTATAAGCCATGGATGAAGATTCAGGTCGGAGACGTGGTAAAAGTAGAAAAGGATCAGTTTTTCCCTGCAGATTTATTTCTGTTGTCATCTAGTTATGAAGATGGGATCTGTTATGTGGAGACTATGAACTTAGATGGAGAGACAAACTTGAAGGTTAAAAGAGCTTTAGAGGTAACTTTACCCCTTGATGATGATGAATCTTTCAAGAGTTTCTTGGGAACAATTAAATCTGAAGACCCCAACCCTAACCTTTACAGTTTTGTGGGTAATCTTGAATTTGACCGCCAGCTCTATCCTCTAGATCCCAGTCAGATTCTTCTCAGAGATTCAAAGCTTAGGAATACAGCTTATGTGTATGGAGTGGTAATATTCACCGGTCACGATAGCAAAGTCATGCAGAATGCTACAAAATCTCCTTCAAAAAGGAGCAGGATTGAAAAACAGATGGACAAAATCATTTATATCCTCTTCACACTCCTTGTGCTGATCTCAATAATTAGCTCCGTAGGTTTCGCTGTTAAGACAAAATTCCAGATGCCAGATTGGTGGTATTTGCCTCCAGATGATGAGGGTCTTTATGATCCTAGCAAGGCCAACTTGTCTGGCTTTTATCATCTGGTTACTGCTCTTATCCTTTATGGATACCTAATACCCATCTCACTCTATGTTTCTATCGAGGTTGTGAAGGTCCTGCAAGCAAAATTTATTAACCAAGACATACACATGTATGATGAAGAGACAGGAACCCCTGCTCAAGCACGAACATCAAATTTAAATGAGGAGTTAGGCCAGGTTGACACAATTCTCTCTGATAAAACTGGAACTTTGACATGCAACCAGATGAATTTTCTCAAGTGTTCCATAGCTGGAACTGCATACGGTATGTCTGCTAGTGAAGTAGAAGTAGCAGCTGCAAAGCAGATGGCAATGGACCTTGACCAGGATCCCGACTTTTCAACCAATCCCGTCCATAGAAATAGTACAGATATTTCATCGGAAAAAAACAGGCGTAGTTTTGGACAACCAGAAATTGAGTTGGAAAGTATAATTAATTCTAAAGATGAAAAGTATCAAAAACCTGTGATCAAAGGGTTTAGCTTCGAGGACAATCGTATCATGAAAGGAAATTGGGCTAGAGAACCGTATGCAGATGTCATTTTGTTATTCTTCCGGATACTTGCAGTTTGTCACACTGCAATCCCTGAGCTAAATGAGGAGACCGGCAGCTTTAACTATGAAGCAGAGTCACCAGATGAAGGAGCTTTTCTTGTCGCAGCAAGAGAACTTGGCTTTGAGTATTGTAAAAGAACTCAAACAAGCATATTTGTGCGTGAAAGACATCCTTCTTCTCAAGAAACTGTTGAAAGGTCGGAGATGTTCAATTTGCTTTTTATATTAGTTCACCTTGGATTCGATGTCTTGACAGACCATGAATTTCTTAGTAATTTTCAGGGAGTTCAAGCTTCTCAATCTGCTGGATTTTACAAGCAAAAGGAAGCGAATGTCTGTCATTGTCAGGGATGGGGACGGACAGATTCTTCTGCTGTGCAAAGGTGCAGACAGGTTTGGCTTTAGACTTTGTGCTGTTTTTGACTCTTTTAATTTTTCATTCAAGTAACTCACGGTCAAAGCTATACTTTGATATAAGTTAGTTTAGCACGTTTAGATTCTTCACTTAGCTCCTAGTGGGGTTGTTGGAGTATGCATCTCTTCATTTCATTCACATTTTATGCTTAAATCAGACATACAATGAGATAAAGTTTGAACTTTATGACTTGTCATTGTCTCTTCTAGTTCGTCTCTTTGGGCTAAACTGTATTTAATCTATATTGATTTATTTTGAGATTCAGTTTTCTTTGTGTGGATTGCGCAGCATCATCTTTGATCGTTTATCAAAGAATGGAAGAATGTTTCAGGAAGCTACCATGAAGCATCTGAATGAATATGGGGAATCTGGGTTGCGTACACTAGCACTAGCTTACAAGAAGCTTGAAGAGGCGGAGTATTCTACTTGGAATGAGGAATTTCTTAGAGCGAAGACTTCTATTGGTGGTGACAGGGAGGCAATGCTTGAAAGAGTATCAGATATGATGGAAAGGGATTTGATCCTTCTTGGTGCAACTGCTGTGGAGGACAAACTGCAGAAAGGGGTAGGAGATATGGTTGCCATGGAGCAATAATTTACTAACCAACAATATTTCTCCTCTTTTTTTTTTAGGTTCCTTTCTAACTCGGTTACTGCATCTCAACTCCAGGTTCCTCAGTGTATAGATAAACTAGCACAAGCTGGTCTCAAAATCTGGGTTTTGACAGGTGATAAAATGGAAACTGCAATCAACATAGGGTATGTTTAAGGCTCTGCTAATCCATACTTTGTGACTTGACTTTTCATTTAAGAATGTCTAATAACTGAAATAAAGCTCTTATTTTCCTGGTGCAGATTTGCATGCAGTCTGCTTCGACAGGGAATGAAACAAATCTGTATAGCAACGAACGCCGACATGTTAGCCCAAGATTCCAAAGAGGTACTTGTTTTTAGAAGCATGATAAAATTTCAGAAATGTATTTGAATTCATGTTAGATCTAATTTCGGTTTGTTACTGAGCAGGTAGTAAAGGAGAATATTTTGATGCAAATCACCAATGCCTCTCAAATGGTTAAGCTTGAAAAGGACCCTCATGCTGCGTTTGCTTTAATTATCGATGGAAAAACACTAACTTATGCATTGGAGAATGATATGAAGCACCAGTTCTTAAATTTAGCAGTTGATTGTGCATCTGTTATATGCTGTCGCGTCTCTCCTAAGCAGAAGGCGCTGGTAAAATACTTCTATTCACTATAAAACTTTGTCTTCTTTCTCTCATTTCTGTTATTTAATTTTCAACAGTAATGTTTATCATTGTTGGGTTTATGATTGTTATATTTTATTTGGATTTCAGGTAACAAAATTAGTGAAAGAAGGAACTGGAAAGATAACCTTAGCAATTGGTGATGGTGCAAATGATGTTGGAATGATTCAAGAGGCAGATATTGGTGTAGGCATCAGTGGCGTGGAAGGAATGCAGGTTTGTGGTACCTCTAAAGGGTTGCTTTTGAAGTATACATCTCGTAAACAATTAACATATATAATTTTAGGAAATCTTCATCCTAGAGCACATAGCATAGTATCATCTTCAGAAAAAATAACTTATGACACTTGCGAAATTATTGGATTCCAAATGTGCATTTTTACATCAAAGAAATCCAATGACTTAATTTTCTATAAAATATAGAGATCCTTTGTTAATACTATTTATAAATGAAATTTCTGGGAGTTTATCTAGTAAGTGTAGTAAGTGCAGGCTATGAAATTCCTGTCTATGGTTGTGTCTCAGCACTTCTTTCTTCTCCAGTGACCTTGTGCATTATTTGGATACAACCTTCATGATATTCTGATACACACCAGTCATTGATGGTGTGACATTATGAACCCACAACACACTGCATTACCCTCTATGGACCCAGTCAAATTTTTCCTAACATTTTAAAATACCCCACCTATGTTGTAAAATGAAATATATATAACATTCCTTTCTTAATCTGTATCAAGCAAATAACTTTTCCATCAGGAAAAAAAATTCTTTACTAAACTGATGGTTGTTCAGGGGATTTGGTAGACCAATTTACGTTCTTGCAATAGACAAAGTTGTGCATATCCTTATTAGCAATAGTGATGCATTCTATTTTGTAGAATACTAAATGCCGCTGGCAATAATGACGAAGTGAAAACTCAATTTGCTGCATATTGCAAGTCGCACTTGCGATATGTACATGACTAGCTTAATTCCCATAGACACTAAACCACTGGGCTGCTAACTACTTTTTGACAAAATCCCTACTTGTAATAGTGAAGTATTACTACTGTTACTGACTATATATAGTACAAATGACATTCCCCTCTTCAGTCTTCTTCAATTTTTTTTTTCAAGCTCACAAAGTTCTCAGCTTTTTGCAGGCTGTTATGGCTAGTGATTTTGCTATTGCACAATTTCGATTTCTGGAGAGACTTCTGGTTGTCCATGGGCACTGGTGCTACAAGCGGATAGCTCAAATGGTAATAATTAAGAAGTGGCCAAATTTATTATCATATCATATCACCACTCCTTGCCATTTTTACTATAAACCAATCAGTTTTTTTGCATGTTCACTAGAACAAATGCTTATTTCATTTTGCATGTCAAACTAGTATGAACTCACAGGTAGGCCTGTCAACGGGTCGGGTTCGGATCGGATCGGGGGTGATCCGGATCCGATCCGTCGGGTTCTTATCGGATTCAGATCGGGTCCGGTTCCTTATTGGGTCATTTATATAATAGCAAGAATCGTTAGATTATGTAAAAAATGAACGACTCTGATGGAACATAATTAAATATATAGTAAAATATATGCAAATTCGGCTAATCGGATCGGATCGGATCAGGGGTGATCTGGATCCGACTAAACGGGCCGGATTCAGATCGGGTCCGGGTCCAGACCCGGTCCGTTGATAGTCCTACTCACAGGTAGGGTTGTCAACGAGTCGGATTCGGATCGGGGGTGATCCGGATCCGAATCGATAAGAAATTATCGGATTCGGACCAGAACCGATAACCCGACGGATCTCAGATATTAAGGACCGAACCCGAATCCGATAATACTCCGATAACCCGATCCGATAATCCGATCCGATTAAGTTTAGTATTAAAATGTAATAAATGTATTAAAATGTATTCAAAAATTTTAAAATGTATTAAAAATGTATATATATGTATTAAAATTTTTTAAAATGTATTAAAAATGTATATATATGTATTAAAAAATTTAAAAATGTATTAAAATGTATATATATATCATATTTTATAATATATATATATTATATGTTATCGGATCAGAGTATTATCGGGTCGGATTTATATCAATCCGAATCCGATCCATTTAGTTATCGGGTAATCGGGTCAATCGGGTTTCAAAATTGAATCCAAATCCGAATAAACGGATCGGGTCAAGACCCGCCCCGTTGACAGCCCTACTCACAGGCATGCGCACATGCACACGTCTACACATCTAATTCTTTTTTATTATTTCTAGTGTTGGTCATTACTAAGTCATTCTCATTGAACTGCAATTCTCTGCATTCAGATTTGTTATTTCTTCTACAAGAACATCGCCTTTGGCCTTACACTGTTCTACTTTGAAGCATTCACCGGCTTTTCTGGGCAATCAGTTTATGACGACTGGTATATGCTGCTATTCAATGTCGTTCTTACCTCATTGCCCGTCATTTCACTTGGTGTCTTTGACCAAGATGTTTCTTCTGAGGTCTGCCTACAGGTCAGTCCTCCAGTGACATTTGTTTTGAACTTTTAACATACATTCACTTCACCAATGCTTTCGCACTCACATGAACTACTTGTGACTTCACAGTTTCCAGCATTGTATCAGCAAGGACCCAGAAACTTGTTCTTTGACTGGTATCGGATATTTGGGTGGATGGGAAATGGTCTCTATTCATCTCTTGTTATTTTCTTTGTAAACATTATCATCTTCTATGACCAGGCCTTCCGCTCAGAAGGCCAGACTGCAGACATGGCTGCTGTAGGTACCACTATGTTCACTTGCATTATCTGGGCTGTGAACTGTCAGATTGCTCTCACAATGAGTCACTTCACATGGATACAACACTTCCTTGTATGGGGAAGCATTGTCACTTGGTACTTATTTCTATTTCTCTATGGCATGATATCACCAGTTTACTCTGGGAATGCCTTTAGAATACTCATAGAAGCTCTTGCTCCTGCCCCTCTATACTGGGTTACCACACTCTTGGTAACAGTTGCCTGTAATCTCCCCTACCTGGCACATATAGCTTTCCAGAGAGCGTTCAATCCTATGGATCATCATGTTATCCAAGAAATCAAGTACTACAAAAAAGATGAGGTGGATCGAATTATGTGGACAAGAGAGCGGTCCAAAGCTAGACAAGAGACGAAAATAGGGTTCACGGCAAGAGTTGATGCAACGATCAGGCAGTTTAGAGGGAGGTTGCAGAAGAAACATTCCTCGAGTCCACGTCGTTTAATGTCCCCGGGATGATTGTGCACAATAATTATATGATATAATATTATTTTTTCTCCCATCTTTTGGTTCTGTTTTATACTTAGGGTTTTGGCCGTTTGCAATTTTGTTTAGTGGCCCTTTTGTAATTCATTCTTCATGAGTTTTGTCCAGTATAGTATTGGTTGGTTGAATTGATAGTATTGAGAAGGGTTGTATGTAGAGTATCCAACTAAAAGATCTGGTTGCAGCTCATGAAAATGCCTAGTTGATAGTATAATTATATCTATTTGCTAGTTTCTCATCTTGTGCTAGTAATACTAATATTATGCATGATGTGAATGGCTAGCTTAATTGTGTGACCAAGTAGTATAAATGTTTGTGGACTGAAAATTGTGCCCACTATTTCTTCAATTATTTTTCTTCTTCTCTTTCTTCAATTATTACTAATAAAAACTAGCGACAAGCCACACAAGAAATAATACGCCTAGCAAATTGTTTTAAATTATAAAATTAGTGTCAATTTTTAAAAGTTAATGATGAATTTATTTAATTTATGTCGATATAAATAGAAATATCATAAAATTTATTATTTTGAAATTTTAAATAAATAATGTCAATTTTAATTTTGAAAATATCGGAAAATTGATCTTATAATTGAAAACGGATAAAATATTAGTTATTTTCTATTTTCTGCCTTCTAATTATTTTTTTTTTATATTTGTTTAATAATAATTTTATCTGACATGTTTTACAAAACATCAGGCTTCTTTTTATTTTTTATTCGGAGCGCAACTTTTTCAGCATTCAATTCCATAAAAAAGAATTTCATTTAATTTTTTTCTTGTTAATTTTTGAAATATTAAAAATTATAATTGAATTTGATAAAACAAAAGTTAATATTGTAAATTAGATATTTCAAATTTCAAATAATTATTAATTAAACTCCATAACACCTATGTTCTTCTGTATGTTTAGTGGAAAATTTAAAAATATATATCACCTTCGATTGAAAGAAATTTTAAAATTTTCAGGTTCGGAATTATTATTGGTTGGAAGTAATTTATAATTATATATTATTGAAAGGGGAGGAAGAATAAATAAATACTTCACTAGATTAGAGTTATTTGTAATAATTTATTAGTTCAAGAGGAGTTTGTGTAATAAGGAGGACGCTGTCGTTTTTACAACTCCCTGACCCTGAAGATTCGGAAAAAAAAACGTATCCTTTATTTATACAAACGAAAGAGAAAGAAAAGAAAAGAAAAGATAATAATAATAATAAATAAAATAAAATTAATTAAGAGTAAAAACCAAAAAAGTAAAGCTTCGATTGGATCAAAGCAGCAAGGAGTGGTGATATGATGCGGCCTCCTCCTCCTCCTCCTCCTCCTCCTCCTCGTTTTATCCGTCTTTCTCTGCAACGTAAACCTCCATTAGAGCAGCTCCGACAAAGAGAAAGCTTGAATATCCATTGATCTTCTCCAAAAGTCTCTTTATTATTTAATTATCCGATTTGATTCATGAAATCGTTTTCCTGTCTCTCTGGGTAGGTGCGGGATCTCAACTTTCGTCCACGGCTGATTTATCCCGATCGTCTGATTGCCTAGCCGTTGGTCCATTTTATTTTATTTTTTTATTTCCATTTCGCGAGTCATTAGAGTTTTAGTTTATAGCTTGGGTTTCGGGCAATCAGCGATTCTGGAATGGAGCCTCGGGTTGGTAATAAGTTCCGACTTGGTCGGAAAATCGGTAGCGGCTCATTTGGGGAGATCTATCTTGGTTTGTTAATACATGTTGATGTTCGAACTTATCAGTTTTTTTACTTTTGTTTGTTTCTGATGGATTGTTGCTGAAAGTATAATTATTTTTGCTTTGCAGGCACTAATATTCAAACAAATGAAGAAGTAGCTATTAAGCTAGTGAGTGATATTTTCTGTTTGTACTTTTCAATTCAAGAAATTATTCAATACAAACTTAGATATCTAGGTGTTATCTTAGTTACTTTTTTGTTCATATTGTGCATAAAATTATCTTACTAAATATATGTTTTCTTGCATTACTACACTTGGGACATTTGAATTTTTTTTGTATACAACCAAAATGCACTTTCTTAGTTTAATACAAAGGAATTTGAGAATTAGTTATGGCATGTATATATTCAACCCTTTCACACCAATGGAAATTGACTATAAATTCTCATTTAGTATTCGGAAAAAATGCATTAGCAGGCATGAGAACACCCATTTAAGCTTGTAGCACAAATGCATTGGCATATGTGGGAAATTTCTTTCTGTAACACTACAACAAAATGAATAAAGGTTATAACTCATAAGAAGCGGTGGCTGGACTGCTGGAGCAACGGTACTGACAAAGCTAGGGACAAAGCCATATGAAGACCAAGGGCTGTGAAGAATTTTAAGAAAAGCTCTATTTAATACATGAACAGTTTTTTGGTGTTTCTAGCAACATTATTGTAAGGACTACTTTTTAACTTTGCCCTTCTCCTTGTTATGAACCCCCACTTGGCAGCACAAATTACTAGTTTCAGCCTTGTGACATGGAGTCTACTTGACAGATGAAACTTGTGTTGGACACCCGACACCTAGACATGTATGTGGGGGTATGGCATCCATGTTGGACATGGCACATTATATATTGAGAAGAATAAAAATGATGCAAAAAAGTATGAGGGAAAGAAGAAACATATTCGCTGCGAAAGATGAAAAAAGATGTGGTTGCATGACTTGTCAAACTTTTTATCTAAACATCGTGTCTACGCACCCATATCCAAATATTGGACACTTTTCAGCCATGTACATGTGTATGAAGAAACTGATTTTACAGAATTTGATACCTAGAAACATACCTGTACCTCACACACGCACCTTGTCTATGTAACATAGGCCTTGATAATTTTGCCAATCTTCAACATGGTTCTGAACAATTTTTCATTTCCTCTCACATCTCTCATTCTTTGTTTGCTTGCGATTTCTCATGTTTTTTTCATTACTAAAGTTAAGAACAATTTGGCATGAGAACTTTTGGTGTCAACATTTGATTGATATATCAGTATGGAATTACAATCATTGGTACATCTTTGTAGGCAAATCCTTGATTTTTTTCCCTAGCGTCTTAAGAAAACACTTACTCTTGACATAAATTTGTTGAGAACATTTGTTCAGATTTTGCAGCATTAAAAATGATTGTTAGGTTGGGTGTTGCTAGATTTTGGGGTAACAAGTTAAGATTTTGTATATTAATTTTTTAAAGAAAATGTTAACCAACTGAGAATGTTAAAATTTTCCATATGAAATTTTTTAAGGAAATGCTAAACAATTGTACGTTCTGGTGTCCGTGGCTTGCATAAATGGTTGATTAGAAATGTGTCTAGTGGCCTAAGGCTTGATAGTTGAGTAGAAATGGAGTTAGCATATAAGCTCGAGTTATATCATTCTTTATTGCAGAACTCTGTTTATGATATTGAAGGTCTGTGAATCACCAATTATTGTTGTTTTTTCTTACTTTCCTCTACTCAGGAAAATATCAAGACAAAGCATCCTCAATTATTATATGAATCAAAGTTGTACAAAATACTACAGGGAGGAAGTAATGAACTCTTCCCTTACTCTTGTTGAGTTTTCTTTTCCTTTTCCTGTTACATGTCTGATATCCTTGTCTTTTGGCTATGATTTCTAATTTTATAGCTGGAATTCCAAACGTAAGATGGTTTGGGGTTGAAGGAGACTATAATGTTCTCGTATTGGATTTGCTGGGACCTAGTCTTGAGGACTTATTTAATTTTTGTAGTAGGAAGCTGTCTCTGAAGACTGTTCTGATGCTCGCAGATCAGATGGTATATTTTTTAATTTCAAATGTTGACGTTGAGCATTGAAATATATATTCGTCTTTCACCATTTAGTGTCGATTATATGTTTGACAGGTAAATCGGGTTGAATTTGTTCATTCAAAATCATTCCTTCATCGTGATATTAAGCCAGACAACTTCCTTATGGGACTAGGAAGACGTGCAAATCAGGTTTTATTTAAATTTCATGGCTACTTTCCCTTATTCTTTTTAGCTTTTATTGTCTATTTCATCGACTGTGAAGTAGGTTTACGCCATTGACTTTGGACTGGCCAAGAAGTATAGGGACTCCTCAACTCATCAACACATTCCATATAGGTGAGCTCCTTACAATGTTTCAATAATTGAGTTTGTTTAATTCTTTTACTGAAAATAAGGTTTTCATTAATTTATCACTTATCGAACTGATTTGTAAGGGAAGGTGGCAGTATTTTATATATTTCCTTAATTTCTTAATGTTCTTTTATTGCTTTTGGCAGTACTTGATGTATTTGATACATTCTCTTATTTGCATTGATTGTGACGGCCTTTAAAACTAATTTACTATGTGTTTGGTTGAATGAATGCAGAATGGTTTAGGCAATGAAGTGGTTACCCCGTATCCACTTTAGCATATCATTGTTTACTTTATTTTTAGTATTATTTTTCTGTGTCAAATCAACATTACTTACTTAATATGGATTATTCAAATATCATGATCTACTTCAGCTGAACTGCGACCTTTTTATGCTGCTCCTTTGGTGGTTATGATACATTAAACCAATTCTATATTATTTTACAAGTGAATTTGATTGATAGTATAAAGTTGCTTTTTAGGATATTAATATAAATGTTGTATTTAGCATGATTATAATACTACATTCGTCCAACTTTATGTATATTGTTCTAGGTTTGTACATAACTGTTTGGTCTTTTTTTTTCATAATATCATTTGATTTGTGATGGGGATAATTGGGTTAGATTTCCAATGATACTAATTTTTGAGACATGAAATATTTCATTTATAAATTATGGCATGTATGTTGTACTTGTTTTGTGTATGGGTCTAATATGTAGCCCCTCATCGCTAAGTTGTATAGCCAAGGTTTGGATGATTTTGCGAGTTCTCTTAGTCCTTGTTTGACATAATGTCAAAGTAACGTTAGACTCTAGGTACTAAGGAATATTTATTTAGCTAGTTTCCCCATTATTGTTATTGTTTTGTGCTTGGGCTTTCTACTTTGTCTTGATGTGATTTAAGTTTGCAACAACTTTATGCCATCTTGTCTTTGGTGCGACTTTTCTTAGGGATTCTTGCACAGTTTTGCTTGTTGCGTCAGTTTTGCAAATATTTCTTGACTTTTTGTGTTTTTTTTCTTGGAAATGATGTCATCAAATGCAGAGAAAATAAAAATTTGACAGGAACAGCAAGATATGCTAGCATGAATACACACCTTGGCATTGGTACGCTTACTTCTGGCTTAATTTTGTTTTTTTATCTTTCTTGTGCAGTCACATAATTATATAGTACTACTAAGGAGTAAGGTCTTACTAAGCACCTTTTTCCTGGTGGTTTCACTTTTTCTTCTTTCTAGAACAAAGCAGGAGGGATGATTTAGAATCACTTGGATACGTTCTTATGTATTTTTTAAGAGGAAGGTAAACATGCTTTTTTATATTATTATTATTATTGAACTCTTGATTACATCAGTATATATTTATGCTTGCATTGTTTCTCTTCTGTAGCCTCCCTTGGCAGGGACTGAAAGCAGGAAACAAGAAACAAAAGTATGAAAAGATTAGTGAAAAAAAAGTTACAACTTCTATCGAGGTATTTTTTTTTTTATTGAGGTTGTTATGATGCTCGTGAATATGTGCACCATGAAACTGAGTAAAGAGCTCATTGCTTATCCCGTAGGCTTTATGTCGAGGATATCCTACAGAATTTGCGTCATACTTCCATTATTGTCGTTCACTACGATTTGATGATAAACCAGATTATGCGTATCTTAAGAGAATCTTCCGTGACCTTTTTATTCGTGAAGGTTTGAATTTTTCAAATGCTATATGGTATTTATTGTTAATATTGTTATCTTGTGTCATCATTCTGATGGTCATCTGCTTGCTTCAGGCTTTCAGTTTGACTACGTGTTTGACTGGACAATTTTGAAATACCAGCAATCACAGCTTGCAAATCCTCCATCGCGTGCTTTTGTAAGTCACATATCTTTGTGGGAGTTCACCTACTTTTGGTCCAATCATACTGTCTTATTATGATCTTGCAAACAGGGAGCTGTTGTTGGAACAAGTTCTGGGATGCTTCCTGCTGCTGCGAATGTTAGTAGACAAACAGGTGGGTCTGTGTTATCATTTACAAATCCATTTATTGTGGAGCTTACTTTGATTACGTTCGTAATAACTCGTTAATCAGACAAACCAGCTGTTTTAGTTTTTGTGTTTTGATGATGTAGCAATAGTTTGTTGCATGTCCTATGTGATCACTATGTTGTTCAAGTCTTGTACGAAATCAGCTTATTATTCTGCGAAATATATGTCTGAAGTTTCTATACTCTTTTTATGGCACATGGTGCTGTGTTTAACTGTGATATGCTAGAAGCTTAATATATTCATGCTATTACGAATGCAGGTGGTGATGAAGGTAGGCCTACTGGTTGGTCTTCTGCAAATCCTTCTCATAATAGAAGTACTGGACTGCCTTTTATTTCTGGAAGCTTATCTAAACAAAAAAATCCACTTGCTGATGATGTGGCCGTGAGTAAAGAAGTAAGTTTTGCTTTTACTCTTAGAAAGAAAAGCTGAAAAGAATGAATGAAAGAAAGAAAGACAAGTTATTTTTCTCTTAAAAAGGTCTATGAACGTAACTGCTCCATTGCGTACAAAACCCATGGCGAGTTGAGTACTTTTCAGTTGATTTATGCATATACTGCATGTGGGTATGGTTGGCGTTGTCTGTCTGCTAGTTTTGTAGGAATTACTCCCTCCATTCCAAAATTAGAGAGTCATTTTCCTTTAAAGTCCGTTTCAAATTTAGAGATACATTTTCCTTTCAAGTCCATTCCATTATTAGAGATACATTTACCTTTTTAGTCCATTCCAAATTTAGAGACAGAAATGTATTTTTGGACTATAAAGTGACATTCCTAACATGCCATTATTTTTATTGTTAGTTGATTGAGTACTATCATACCACTACTATTACATTTCTAGCTAATATAAGGGATATATTTGGAAAATAAAACTTTCCTTAAAAGTCATTGTTTTAGGAAATTATCTTTAATTTTGGAATGGAGGGAGTAGTTGGTAGGAGTTACTTTGTGGTAGTAACTAGTAACAGTATTGCATTACTGGTTGTTTTTCTGATTAGTATTAGTTGCTTTTCCATGTTGTTCCTTTTCTCTTAGTGCGTCCATTTTCTGGGACTAGTTCTATCAAATGATCTCTATGCATTTCAATCGCTCTCTGTGGCCGGGGAAGTGGACGAGTGGTTCCACCTTTTTTGTGTTGGGTCTGAAGGATCCACTTTGTTCATCCTTATAAATTTTTCTAGAGTTATTCTGTTGGAAAAACGAATATGGCCAATCTACCTTAGGAACAATATTTGTATCTCTGATTTTCTTTATGCGAATTTCCTTTGTGGTAGTTTATCTGGGTTAATTGCTTCAAGATATAGTTGGCCTTGAATTATTATTTACTGCTTTTGTTTGCTACTTGACTTGACTGGGCTTTCCAGTTATCTAGTTCTAATTTTTTGCGGTCAAGTGGATCTTCAAGGCGACCTGCTGTCTCTAGCAGTCACGAGCCAGTGACTGCTGGGGCTGACTCTGACCCCTCACGTGCCCGCACAACTGATGCAAGCTCAGGAGCGTTCCGCAAAATTTCTAGTACTGCACAAAGAAATTCACCAGTTTTATCATCAGATCAGAAGCACAGCTCCTCTAGTAGAAACCCCAACATAAAGAACTTTGAATCCACTCTCAAAGGTATTGAAGGCCTGCGTTTTAATGATGAGAGGTTGCATTTTTAGAACCTGCGACTTAGTCACTTTCCTACTGTAAATTTTGAAAGCTTATATGTTATCAAGAATGGGTTTTTCTGCATATTACTTTTGAGGAAATTTGCTATCTGTTATGCGTATTGGTACAAGTTGGGTATTGTCTATCCAATAACCACAAAATGGAAGAGGTCATTCGGGTACAGATTCCCAGCGGAGATCTATCCCATTAGGCCATTTTTCAGTTCTGTTTGTGCTCTCTCTGTCTACATATAACCCAAAAGCCCAAGGTTACTTAAGCTGTGTCCCTGTAATATGGTGACTAAATCCATTGTATTAATTTTTAATTAAGCCCAAGTTTGTGCTCCTTGCTTCTGTAGCCTTTGTCTGGCACATGAGTTGTGTTGGCATTGTTCTGTTCTCTCTCACACACTCACTCCAAATCCCTAAAGTACAGGCTTTCTTCAATACCATAAGATAGTGTTGTCCCTGGAATATGGTGACCAAGGCCGTCGTATTTATTTTTCTTTGGCTCATTGTGAATCTCTCGAGTTTGTGCTACTTGAGCAGTTCTCCTTGCGGTGTGTAATAAAATTCTTTGTTTTAGCTCTCCACAGTAGGTGTTAACCTGTTTGTATTTAGCATTCATTTATGAAGGCGAGTTTACTGAATTTTCATTCTTTTGTATCTTGTGGCAGTTGACTCAAGTCTCTTTTTTCTTTTTCTTTTTTAGTTTTGTTGATTTAATATTGAGTTGGCCAAGATAATTTTGACCTTTGAGAGAGATTAAGATTGACAAAGATACCAAAAAAAATTTGACATTTGAGAGAGTTAAGTAAAATAAAATATAAGAAGTGTATGTTGAAATTATTACTCTCAAAAGCGAAAGACTAATATTAATCAAATAAAACTGTTTTAAAAGCTAAGCACTCTCGTCCCTCGCCCACAGTGCATCAAAGAAATTCGTATCGTACATTTTACAGTTGTGATTGTGGTTTTGGTATAAAAATTATATTCTCTTTAATATTTTTGTGTGGTTGTAATTTTCAGTTTAGAATATATAATTTTGTATAGTTTAAAAATTTTCCGTGTACGCAAGTATTGAACATGAGAATGAAAATTTTATTTTCATTTTTAATAAATTTCTGTATTAATTATCTTGTTCACATAATTGTTGAGATTTGTCGCCTATGGACTTTGGTTTATTACTCGGGAGTGATGATCTTTTTCGGCGTCCAAAAATTATTAAAACATAAAATACTCCACACATAATGAAATTTTATTATTTAAAAATGGGATTAATGAAATTATAACAGAATAATAATAGATAAATTCATACGGCCAATGAGAAAAACGATCTGCTAAAAATGGTAGATTCTAAAAATATGAAATTTCGTTTGTTTGTTATGATTTTATATTGCAGTGGTGAAGTAAGCCAACAAAACTTCCCAAAATAGAGTAGGTAGGTCAGCTGATCATTCTTTTACCAAATTCAAGCAGTTGAGTTTGATTGAACATACTAACACAGCCATATGCACTATATGCCTAAATAATCTGACGATTATATAAATATAATAAAAATATGACCGTCTTTCCTTATACTGTCTGAAACGAAAAATAAAAATTCATCTCCCAACCAAACTAGCTTTCATGTTATCATGTCTATGCGGCCAACAATCAACTTCATCGCCTATAAATATCCAACACACACACACACACATATATATATATATATATGGAGGGTGAGAGAATCCAAAATTAAAAAATCCAACAGGATGAATCTACCAGCGTTTCCCATCTCTCAAATCAAATCTAATCATGTGAATTTTCACTGTAAAAATTGTTTATTTTATCTGATGATTGATACACATGCACAAAACCGGAAATAAAGGAATAGAACAGAAATTAATCCAACTTAAAATCTCAATTATATAAGGATAAATCCACACAAACCTTCCTTATAATTAAATAATCAAACAAAAATTGAAAATTAGAGATAAGGGAAGAAGGAAGGGGGAATACAATACAAAATCCTACCTGAAACAAAACTTGCAATTGCTTATGCCCGCCTGACTGTATGGTAACCTGACAAATTCACCCTCAATTGCAACATTGCAGTAACCACATCAATGGCACAAGTGCTTTTGCAACATTAAATATAAAACTGGATCCGGAACCCCAAAAAAAATGCTAATTAAGTTTAAGAACAACTTACCTAAGCAAAACCTTCCCCTTCCATTAAAGGAGTTCAGCCACATTTGATGGCAATTCCTCAACAACCACATTGTAGAACTTCTGAATGTCAAACAGCATTCTTTCATCATCCTTGGTCACAAAATTTATGGCAACACCTTTTCTTCCAAACCGTCCACTTCGTCCAATACGATGGAGGTAATTTTCTGGCTGAGTTGGCAAATCGTAGTTTATGACAAGAGAGACTTGTTGGACATCAATACCACGAGCCAATAGATCAGTGGTGATAAGAACACGGGAAGAGCCTGAGCGAAATTCACGCATAATTATATCTCTGGTATTCTGATCCATGTCTCCATGGGTAGCTGAAACTGTGTGGTCACGGCTTCTCATTTTGTCAGTAAGCCAGTCAACCTTGCGCCTGGTGTTCACAAAAATGACACTTTGGGTGATTGCCAGGGTCTCATAGAGATCACAAAGTGTTTCAAGCTTCCATTCTTCCTTTTCAACATTAACATAAAACTGCTTAATACCCTCAAGTGTTAGCTCATCACGCTTTACCAATATCCTCACAGGCTTATTCATGAACTTCCTAGTGATCTCAAGGGCTTCTGGTGGCATTGTGGCAGAGAATACTCCAACTTGAACTTTGGCAGGCAGCAGCTGGAAAATGTCATAAATCTAACAAGACATATATCCAACATCAGAAATCCAACCATACTACAAACTCAAGAAAACCAAATATGTAAAAGATTTATAAGCAATTGAACTAAGCAACGGAACTGAACTGAATACCACCCCAAAGGAAAAAGGGAAAGGGAACTGAATCGAAAAAGCATACCTGGAAATACCCAGGGTTGGTATAAATGCGACAAGTATGGAATCCAAACATGTAAATACACAACTTGAAAATGAATTTATGTATGGTCAATGTAAAGTACCAGTGTTAGAAAATCCTGTGCAGAACGGCAGTCCCCCTATGAGTTATGTTTATAATATGCAATACTGACAGAGTTATGTTTATAATCCCTGGACTTCAGTTCTAGTTAATGCCTACCCAAAAACCATACGACCATAGAATTTGATGACATAACTGCAAGGATCCCTACAGTTTAATGGCTTCCGGTAGAACGTTAACAAAAAATTAACAGACACATGTATACCTGTAGAGATTGTATGAGTACTAGATTTAAGAATACTATATCAGCACATTAATGTGATTGACCAAAACAAGTATGCATGTGCAAAGCTGTAGTACATTCATATACACACCAAGAGAATAGAGAACAGAAAATAAAACAAAAATAATAACGTACCTGATCCTTAAAACCACGTGAAAGCATTTCATCTGCCTCATCCAATACAAACATCTTAATATAATCTGGATGAAGTGACTGTCTTCGCAACATATCAAACACACGACCAGGGGTGCCAACAACAACATGAACACCACTTGAAAGAATTCTCTGATCCTCACGCACACTGGTCCCACCAACACAAGCATGAACCTTCACACCAAGATAGTCACCAAGTGCACGCATAACCTTCTCAATCTGTTGGGCAAGTTCTCGAGTGGGTGCCAGGACCAATGCCTGACATTGGACTACGCCATAATCAAGTTGCTGCAATATTCCAGAACAGAAAGTTGCTGTTTTCCCAGTTCCAGACTGAGCCTGCTGAATAACATCAAGGCCCTTGCAGAAAGGGACAATTCCCCTTTGCTGGATTGCAGAGGGTTTTTCAAAACCTTCAAAATTCATATGGAAACTTACATCAGCCAGCAGCAGAAAAATTAGGGGAAAAATGATATATATCAAATATCTAAAAATAAGCATGCAGGCTTAAATTATGACAGCAGTGAGGTAGAAAACACACACAAACATTAAATTAGAGTTTTTATGTGATATAAACACCAATTATGTAATTCTTAGGACAGAGGTGGCCACTTGGAGATGTTATGAGGTTTATGTCCCATGTACGATATACAAAAAATAAAAATTCATATCTGAACACAGAAAATAGCATCAGAATACAAACCGTAAGCATAAATGCCCCTTAGCAGATTCTCTTGCAATGCCATAGCATCAAAGCTGTCATAAACTTCATCATATGATGTGAAGAAATCTTGCCCATCAGAAGAGAGACTGCAACAATCAATTCGTTATAACAAGCATAGATGTTAATATCTGCCACTTTCAGGTAAATAATTGATTTTAATAAAACTCAGTCAAGACGTGTATTAATCTACATTGACAAAAAAAATGTTGTGTATGAGTAAGGAGCTTACAGATCACTCATTTTGGCATCATATTGACGAGTATCAAATTGTGTTCCCTCTGGTGCCAAACCTGCCATGACTGCAACCAAGAAGCCAAATATATTAAACAAAACAACAATTAAAAAGACATCAACTGCCATGAAAAGTTTATTAATATACGTTCTTACAGAAAACCTAATAACCAAAAATAACATTCAAACACAGCAACTGACTTGGAATCAAATAACTCTGACAATGTCATGGCTGGTATATACTAAACATGTGAATACTATGGCCATACGGATCCTAAAAAGAGGGAACACTATGCAGTGTCATAGTATCAAGTATGTGATGCGAGGAAAAGTAAAAATCTCTTACAGACAACCCAAAAAGCTTCCAACTTGCAGAATTTCTTCAATCAGTAGCTCTATATTCTATATCAAACAAGTAACTTGATTTGAATCTATTCTTCTTCGACGTGTCTATAATCACATCAATTAGAAAATTAAAATTAATATTTTCAAAGAGCAATAGTGCAATACACAATATTTTAGTTCATATATACTTTCAAAGAAAATCAAGTCAGATTTACTCATAAAAAAATTAAATCAAATCAGATTTATGAAGTGTTCAATTCAAAACTCAAAAATTTCCCACAACTCAAATAAAACGTCAACAAACATAAAACATAACATAAATAAATAGATCTATATAGAAACAAGTTATATACAGTTAGGATGCATGGGATCGATAATTGAAAGAGAGATGGAAGACGAACTTGCGTATGATGCTTTCGAGAGGAAAAAAAAACAAACGCTTTACTTTGCTTTTGCTAGGGTTTGTATTTCCCAAACTCCTCGGATCTGCGCCGTGGAGTTTGAAATTATCGTTTCGAGGGGAAGTGAGGATTAAATTCAAGAGAGATTTTATTTATATTGGCCCTCTGTTGCCCTTTCACGATACTAGTATTCCGACTTTGCCCCGGCTTTGTTTTCCAAAAATATTAATGGATAATTAATAAGAGAATAAATTATCTAATAACAATATATCACCTAAAAAATTTAAGAAAAAATCAAGTGATTTAAATTATATTAACAAGTTTTGTACTTATTATTTACTATGATAAAATTGTTTAATTAATTATATTTTATTTTAAATTCATATTTTTTATAAAAATTTTATGTATCATATTGTTATTGAACAGTATAAAATTTTAATTTTACAAATCATTCGTATATAATTTATTCTTAATTAATAATTGAGTTAAAATAAATCAATTTTAGATTCCTATCCCAGCTCTAACATTATATGATATTTTTAATAGCTAAAAAATAATTGCATAAATATGCTCGGCTTTTAATAATTAAATGTTATTCCTACATCACTCATCCTTCTGTCGACTTATCAAAAAATAATAATTATGATATTATTTTTCTCATCCACTAATTAATTCAAAAGTATATATTATAGTCGAACAAATCTTAAATATGAAATTTTATTTTTAAAAAATTGAATATAAAACCTGTTGACACGACAAACGAAAAAAATTCTTAAACACGGATTATTCACTATGTAATTAATTAATAATAATGTCCCCTAATTATTTTGTTAGTTAAGCATAAATTGTTAACTATGTAATTAATCTCCTTAGTATTTCACAATGAAACACCTGAACTATTAATTATAATGATTAATAAAAATTAAAAAAGACAAAGTGATACATGAATAACACATAGCAACATAAAAATTATAACGAATTTTTATTTTTTAAAACTAAACATACACTAAGAGTTGTGTATTAAAAAAGAGTCGATAAAGAAAAGTAAACAAATTTCTTAATCTTATTTTTTAGCTTTTATTTTGTATAAATATCATTATATTTTTTATATTCTGATTTTCATTTATTTGGTGAGTAACAACTAAGTCCTGTTTCCTCTAAGAAATAAACTCAACTTCTTCTCTCTTTTTTGTCTTGTAAGCTAGAGGAGAGTTAAAGGAACAAGGCAAACCATATTCAAAAGGTTAGGCCCTTTAATGAAAAAAACATGGAAAGTTTCGACGTAATTGGAATTGAAATAAAATATCAGGGCCAAAATGTAATTTCATTTACATGCGCATCCGTATAACAAAAAAAGATAAATTACTTCATAGTGTTATTTTTCTATTTATATTGGTTAGGGCTTCACGGGTTCACATTGAAAAGTTCGGGCAAGAAGAACAAACGATTGCGGCATCGGTGGGATAAAACGATCGGCGACGACATCGTTTCGAACTAGCTTCCCGTTTGAGTTGTGGGTAATTTATTTCTATTATTTTTTCTATATTAGTTCTTCAGCTTCAAAGCAGATTTATAGAGTATTAATCTAGCTATTATCGATTGATGCATATAGATTTAAGCCAGAATTGAGTTCATGGATTATATTAGAACACATATAATCACGCATACGAGTATGTAACATTGTGAATCGGTATTTATTCATCTCAACTAGCCGATAAACGGACTTGTACAAGATCTTAGATTCGTCGCTCTCATGGAACTATTGTTATTTTGGATACTCTTGAGCTTGTTTTGTTCAATTATAATTGAGGGAATTGAAAAAAGTTTCCGTTTTTTCCTTATTTTGTTACCATGAAAAGGGATGAAAAAAGAAAATAGGAGGAAGGGCAAGAGAGAATTTAAATTTGTTTTCTTTTCCATGAAAAGTTGCACTTGTATGCCTAGGAACACTATTCTTTTATTTTATCCTTGGATCTCAGTGTGAGAGAGAAATGAAAAAATAGAAAAATATCAATGCTGACTGAAGTTAAGAATCAAATCAGCTGTTCACTAAGTCTATCTTTTCCCCCCTTAAATAGTTACGTATGGTATGAGATCTGAATAAGAATAGAGAAATGTGTTTGTGTTAGTTTATAGTCCATTTCTTTCTCTACTTGTCATTTCATTTTCTCCCTACCCTCTTAAAGATCCAAAAGGAGTTTTATTTTGTATTACTGCTATAATGGTCAAATAAATCACTGTTTTGTTGTCTTACAGTCTACCGTATCAGAATTAATTAGAGATGGCTGACAACGATTCAACATCTAATTCACCCTCGGAAAACCAAGCCCCTAATCCTGATGGGAATTCCGCTTCAGAGAATGAGAGTGATATATCAATTGATGCTCTAGCAAGGCAGGTTCAAGAATCACTCTCTCTTGCAAAAAAACATAAATTTTGGGAAACCCAACCTGTTGGTCAGTTCAAGGATCTTGGTGATTCAAGCTTGCCTGAAGGACCTATTGAACCTCCAACACCACTGTCTGAAGTAAAACAAGAACCTTATAATCTTCCCAGCCTCTATGAATGGATTACTTGTGACATGGAATCAACAGACATGTGCACTGAGGTTTATAACCTCCTCACTAACAATTATGTGGAGGATGATGATAACATGTTCAGGTTTAATTATTCGAAGGAGTTTCTCCATTGGGCTCTTCGGCCCCCAGGTTACTATAAGAGCTGGCATATTGGGGTCCGAGTGAAAAGTTCAAAAAAGCTGGTTGCTTTTATAACCGGGGTTCCTGCAAGAATCCGGGTGCGAGATAGTATTGTTCATATGGCGGAGATCAATTTCCTGTGTGTTCATAAGAAGCTTAGATCGAAACGACTTGCTCCAGTCATGATTAAAGAGGTGACTAGGAGAGTTCACATGGAAAATATTTGGCAAGCGGCTTATACAGCTGGGGTGGTTCTCCCTACACCCATATCTACTTGTCAATATTGGCATAGATCATTGAATCCAAAGAAGCTTATTGATGTTGGGTTTTCTAGACTTGGGGCAAGAATGACAATGAGCCGCACAATAAAGCTTTACAAGTTACCGGATTTGACAATTACTGCTGGGTTCAGGAAGATGGAGCTCCACGATGTTCCTGCTGTTACCCGTTTACTTAGGAATTACTTGAAGCAGTTTGTTGTTGCAGCTGACCTTGATGAAAATGATGTAGAGCACTGGCTTCTTCCAAAGGAGGATGTTGTGGACAGTTTTCTGGTTGAGAGCCCTGATACTCACGAGATCACTGATTTCTGCAGTTTTTACACACTTCCCTCGTCCATTTTGGGCAATCCAAATTACTTGATTTTGAAGGCTGCTTATTCCTACTACAATGTATCTACTAAAACTCCTTTGCTTCAGCTGATGAATGACGCTCTTATTGTGGCAAAACGGAAGGATTATGATGTTTTCAATGCATTAGATGTTATGCAAAATGAATCTTTCTTGAAGGAGCTGAAATTTGGGCAAGGTGACGGAAAGCTCCATTATTATCTTTATAACTACAGAGTAAAACATGTCCTTAAACCGTCGGAACTTGGGCTTGTACTCTTGTAGTTTGATCATCAAAATTTGTTCGCACGGTGAACTTAACTTATGAATGCCTTTCTGGTATCGTGTGATGATTACTCTGGTTTCAAAGATGTATCCATTGCTCTGTCATGGTATCGGCAATCTGTGATTGGATTGTACTTTTATTTCTCTGTGACGCTGTGGAAGACAAATTTTGTGACTATGAACTTCTCTTTATTTTTATTGGTTTCACTGGCATTTATCCATTGTTGGGTTTGTGTAACTGAATTTTTTTGTTTCATTTGCATGTGCTGTACTTGTTTCAGCACTTGATTGATACCTCAAGAGAGTTATTTTTGGTTTTCATCTAGTTATGCTTCTCTATAATGGCCCCAATGAGCAGATTTGAGGAATTAATTGTGATTTATTCTTACTATGATGTACTGTTTATTAATCAACTCTGTTTGAAAATGATATTTAGGAGCTTGGAAATCGTGAAGCCCTTCAAAATTCTGGGAGTTTGTTTTTTTTATAGTATTATATCGATTCTTTCTTCATAGCATCAGTATTGGCATCTTTGGCCATTCGTTTATACTTGCAATTAGTTACCAAATGCTGGCATGGAGATATTTTAATGGAGCCTAGGCGAATTAGTAATCATCTATCGGTTTCTTCTCAGCTGCAGTCATTAATTGGTTTCTTCTCAGCTGCGGTCATAATCTTTGTTTTTGTAACTACTTCTGTAAGACATATTTTAACCTTTGGATTGGACATCAATTTCAAGGCAATATTTGTTTTAATGTCGTTAGTTTTAAAGCAACTTGAAACCCTTTATATTTTCCTCCAGTCCTGTATCCTAACCCAAAACATACCACCACCCACACCCACGCACATAATAATCTTCATGTTAGACTGGACATGTAGAGAAGAAAATAGTCAAATGGATGTAGGATTTTTGAAGGAATATGACAAAAATTAAAAAGTTAATGAATACTAGTGTTTGTGGGTAATTAAAAAATAAAAATATAATAAAATATAAATGAAACATTATGGGAGAATTTTAATAATATATATATATAGAGAGAGAGAGAGAGAGAGAAAAAAAAAAGATTAAATGTAACACAATTTCAAGCGAGTAGTTATTTTTACTGCTCTCATTTAATAAAATCGATATCGCTATTTTTTCTCTTAAATATAAAATAATAAATTTTTTTAATAAAAAAAATATATCTTATCATACATGTGACTCAAAAATACCAAAATAACGGTTATTAAAGCTTCATACTATATGATAAGGGATAAATATTATGATATCTATGATAATTGAAAAAGTATCCAATACCTAGAAAGAATCACAGTAGAAGAAAAGGATTGGACTAGAATGAAAATAATATATATATATATATATATATATATATATATATATATATATATATATATATATGTATATATGTATGTATGTATTGGGAGATAACCCACGATGTAAAGAATTTATGATACTTATGATTAAAAATAATATATGCATTTAGTAATTTTGTAACATTTATTCAAATGAATCCTTATTAGTTGCGAAATGCTGCTTCACCTGTATGATAACTTCTTGTTCTTGATAATTTCAGCTTAATTAATCTCCGATTTCACAAATATAGTTGAAAAATGTTAGTGTTGTATTCTTATATGATTTCGAAATGAACATTATATTTTCCCCACATCCAAGTATCCGGCTAACTATAAGCCGAAAAAGCTAGCCACCAATCTTGCGCAGAGTGTCGATCATTACTTTGCCATAGAAAGATATTGGTAACCAATATGGTTAATTTAAGTAAATCTTAATCATTAACCATTTAATATCAAAATTTTGAGAAATAAATAATGCATTTGGGATTCAGATATTACATTGTTCGTAGATCCCCTTCACCATTTGTAACAGACTCGGTCTTCAGTCATATTTGAGACTCTTTTTTCGCCTCTTTGACTACTTCAGATGCCACAAATGACTTGGAGAAGGCCTTGGCTCGACATCCTTTAGTTTGGGAAAATTGTTTTTGTTCTTTAATCATCTTGTAACGTTTATGGACCTGCATTGAAGGAAAACTACAAGTGATAGCCTTGATGAAAGCTCATCAATGCTTTAGGCACATAAATAATTAGTAATTGGACCTTTGTTTCTATAAGAAACCTGCTAAAATATATGTCAAAATTGGTGCAGTAAATGAATCGAATTGTCTCCGAGTTCAGTCGGACCCAAGCTCGTTAAACAAGTCAAATTCAAACAAACTTTTTTGCCTATTTACGTAACCAAGCTATTTCAAACAGCAGTGTTCTGTTCAAATAAACTCAATTTGTTTAGTATTTAATTAACTATTTTTTTATTTTTATATTAATAAAATAAAATGAGTTGGTCATAAACTCGAGTAGACTTGGTTCGAATCAAACTTAAACTTTACTCCTTTGTTAAACATGCCTGTTTCCTCTGATAAAAATTATATATATATTTTTATTTTTTTATTTTTTTGTAGGATAGAAGAGAGTTAAAAGAATTAAGGCAAACCATATTCAAAAGCTAAAATCATGTTCGGGAAGTATTTATAAGTTCCTTAACTTATAAGTAGTTAAGTTAAAAAAAATGTTCAGGAACAATTTTTTTATTTTCTTTGCTTATAAGTCAAAAAAAAGTCAAAAAAAATAAACAACTAATTCGTGCTTAAAAAAATGATTTAAAATTTATTTTTTTAAGTCAATCAATTATTACGAAATGACAAAAATATCCTCTTTTATTTTTCTAATATTCTTCTTATTAAAGGACATTTTAATAATCTTTACATTTTATTTAATTTATAAGTCATTATTAGCTGAACACATCCACAACTACTATTATTTATAATTTTCAACTTATAAATAAAAGTGATACCGAACACTTTTACTTATAAATTTATTAAAATTTTAACTTATAAATTTATTAAAATTTTTATTTTAAATTAAAAAAAAGGGTTCATTTAATGTGTGCCCTAAGAGCACACACTAAGCGCGAAAAATAAGAGATGAGACCCGCTAAAAACCGCTAAAAATTATTTCTTTATATAGTTGCACTGAATTCAATACATGGGGTCTACTAGTATATTATTTTTTTATACATTGAATTCAATGCACTTACATAAACAAATAATATTATACATTATTTTTTGCACTTAATGTGTGTCCTAATACACACATTAAGAAAATCCATATAATTTACATGCTTATGGATTCTATTCCTATAGCCAACATAAATTAATTAATTAATAGTGTTCTCTGTCTCTTTGAATCTTATATAGGGTAGGGCTTCACAGTTCACACAGAGAAATTCGGACAAGAAGAAGAAAACAAACAATTGCGGCATCGGTGGGATAAAACGGATCGGCCGTTCGTTTGAGCTGTAAGTTATTTTTATTATTTTCTCTATAGTCGTTCTTCAGCTTCAAAGCAGATTTATAGAGTATTAATCTAGCTTTATCAGTTGATGCGTATAGAGTTAAGCCAGAATTAAGTTAATTGATTATAGAAAAACACATATAATCACACATACAAGTATATAACTTCGTGAATCGGTTTTATTCATCTCAATTAGCCGTTAAACAGACTTGGATTTGTCGATCTCATAAAACTATTGTTATTTTTGGATACACTTGAGCTGTTTTTGAGGGAAATTAAAGTGCAAAAGAATCCAATTTTTCCTTGTTTTGTTCATGAAAAGGGATGAAAAAGAAAATAGAAGAGAAAGAGAGTATTGATGTTTTTTTTATATACTTGAAACGTAGCATTGGTATGCCTGGGAACACTATTCTGTTATTTTATCAAAGAAATGCAAATATAAAAGATTTTCTGACTGAAGGTAATAATCAAATCAAAACTGTTCACTAAGTTTTTATTTATTTAAAGAGTTACATACGGTATGAGATCTGAATAAGAATAAAGAGTTGTGCTTGTGTTAATTTAAAGTGCATTTATTTCTCTACTTAAGCAGAGTTGTGTTTGTGCTCATATTTAGTGCATTTCTTTTACTGTTTTTCATTTTATTTTCTCCCAACCCTCTCAAAGATCCAAAATGAGTTTTACTTTCTTTTAGTGCTATAATGGCCAAATAAATCATAGTTTTGTTATCTTACAGTCTTCTGTAATGGCTGACAACGATTCAACTTCTAATTCACTGTCGGAAAACCAAGCCCCTAATCCTGATGAGAATTCGGCTTCAGAGAATGAGAATGATATATCAGTTGATGCTCTAGCAAGACAGGTTCAAGAATCACTTTCTCTTGCAAAAAGACATAAATTTTGGGAAACCCAACCTGTTGGTCAGTTCAAGGATCTCGGTGATTTGAGCTTGCCTGAAGGACCAATTGAACCACCTACACCACTGTCTGAAGTCAAACAAGAACCTTATAATCTTCCCAGTCTCTATGAATGGATTACTTGTGACATGGAATCAACGGATATGTGCACTGAGGTTTATAACCTCCTCACTAACAATTATGTGGAGGATGATGATAACATGTTCAGGTTTAATTATTCAAAGGAGTTTCTCCATTGGGCTCTTCGGCCCCCAGGTTACTATAAGAGCTGGCATATTGGGGTCCGAGTGAAAAGTTCAAAAAAGCTGGTTGCTTTTATAACTGGGGTTCCTGCAAGAATCCGGGTGCGAGATAGTATTGTTCATATGGCGGAGATCAATTTCCTGTGTGTTCATAAGAAGCTTAGATCGAAACGACTTGCTCCAGTCATGATTAAAGAGGTGACTAGGAGGGTTCACATGGAAAATATTTGGCAAGCGGCTTATACAGCTGGGGTGGTTCTCCCCACACCCATATCAACTTGTCAATATTGGCATAGATCATTGAATCCAAAGAAGCTTATTGATGTTGGGTTTTCTAGACTTGGGGCAAGAATGACAATGAGCCGCACAATAAAGCTTTACAAGTTACCGGATTCGACAGTTACTCCCGGGTTCAGGAAGATGGAGCTCCATGATGTTCCTGCTGTTACCCGTTTGCTTAGGAATTACTTGAAGCAGTTTGTTGTTGCAGCTGACCTTGATGAAAATGATGTAGAGCACTGGCTTCTTCCAAGGGTGGATGTTGTGGACAGTTTTCTGGTTGAGAGCCCTGATACTCATGAGATCACTGATTTCTGTACTTTTTACACACTTCCCTCGTCCATTTTGGGCAATCCAAATTACTCGATTTTGAAGGCTGCTTATTCCTACTACAATGTATCTACTAAAACTCCTTTGCTTCAGCTGATGAATGACGCTCTTATTGTGGCAAAACGGAAGGGCTATGATGTTTTCAATGCATTAGATGTTATGCAAAATGAATCTTTCTTGAAGGAGCTGAAATTTGGGCAAGGTGACGGAAAGCTCCACTATTATCTTTATAACTACAGAGTAAAACATGTCCTTAGACCATCGGAACTTGGGCTTGTACTCTTGTAGTTTGAACATCAAAATTTAATCGTGTGGTGAACTTATGAAAGCCTTTCTGGGTAACCTGTGATAATTACTCTGGTTTCAAAGATATGTCCACTGCTCTGTCATAGTATCGACAATCTGTGATTGGGTTATAGTTTTATTTCTCTGTGACGCTGTGGAAGACAAATTTTGTTACTATGAACTTGTCTTTGTTTTATTAGTTTCATGGGCATTTGTCCATTGTTGAGTTTTTGTAATTGAATTTTTTGGTTTCATTTGCATGTGCTGTACTTGTTTCAGCACTTAATTGATACTTCGAGAGAGTTTGAAATTCACTCTTCCAATTTTTGATCTTCTTCTAGTAATGCTTCTCTTTAATTGCACCAATGAGCAGATTTGAGGAGTTAAATTGTGATTTATTCTTACCATGATGTTCTGTCTTACATTGGCCAACTGTTTACTAATCAATTATGCTTGAAAATGATATTTAGAGGACTGCTAGGACATCTTGAAGAAGAATCCGTCTTTTTGTTTATTACATGCCATTTCAAAATTCCGGGAGTAGGTTTTTTATAGGATTTTATCGATTCTTTCTTCATAGCATCAGTATTGACATATGCCTTTAGCCATTTGTTTATAATTGCAATTAGTTACGAAATGATGGCATGGAGCGATAACCATTTCCCCCTTGCCCCTTGCCCCTTGCCCATGGTTGGGAAGCTATAGGACTTGGACGTGTGCTGCTCCTGTCGTGGCTTCTCTAAATTAAGGTGTCACATAAATATTAAATGTGCACGGATAATATGACCATGTTACTCATAATTCATTGGTGAAAGGCCTTCTCATTTGAGAACATGGGACCATCATTCTGGTTTACATGCTCATACCATGTCAATTAACGGCATGGAGGGTTCTTCGTAATTGCTTCCAAGTTTCGTCTCTCTACTTCCTATTTTTGTTTCAGTATGTTTATGTTTTTACTTGCTTTCATTAGTAAAAAAAAATTAAAATAATATTAGTTGATAACTATGATTAAATGTTAGTTTTATTTTATGAAATAAAATCTGAGATTTTGTTATTCATAAGATTCGATGTCTGAACCTGATTACAGTTGGAATGGTTCCTTAAGGCTGACTGAAGGTGAACTTTAAGCCGAAGAAGCCACCAGCCGCAGGCCGCAGAGTAACAATTACCCAGTCGCCACAGTAAGCAGCATCTATCCGGAATTGCTGTCCTCAGTTTCAATAACCTTAGCTCAATGTGTTGCATCAACAAAGTCCATAGAAAGATATTGGTAACCAATCTGGTTATCATTAACTACTTGATATCAAACTTCTCAGACAATCTTACAAACTTTGACTTTAAAAAGTGAAACTGATTTTGGAACCAAGGGAGTACACTTTCTAGAAGTTGGTAAAAATCAAACTTAACCGGAAAGTATTGTCATCTATGAAATGGTATGAAACAGCTACAGGGACCTCATCTAATTATCGAAAAGCTACAAGAACCTTATCATAGAACCTTGAAACCAATTGCCAACTATCATCTTGATCGTGACTTCATCAGCCTGCTTTCAAAGGTGCCTTAAACTCTCTACCCAATAGCGTTTTGAGAAATGAAGATGGTAACCCTTCTTGCTACTCAAAATCTAAAGAGCCAAACCTTCTTCCCACAACATTTCTAATATCAACAAAATTACAAAGGATGACCTGTATCAGAGTCCCAATAAAAATTAAGGGAGGACAAAAAATTTGTCTCCTGAACCTGCAACAATGAAAAAGCAAGTCATTTTCTCAAGTAACCCGAAAACAAAACAAGAATTAATGGTAATTTCTTTTGTTCCCCAAAAATGAATTTGGGTTTCAAAAATTACATTGTTCATAGATCCACTTCACTATTTGTAGCATAGACTCGGTCTCTTCAGCCATATTTGAGACTCTTTCCGCCTCTTTGACAGCTTCAGATGCCACAAATGATTTGTTTTCTGCATCAGCTATCCTGTAGGCAGCCGTTCTTACAGCCCCTTCCTGTGTGCTAGGGATCACTAACCCAGAAATTGGAGAAGGCCTTGGCTTGACATCCTTCTGTTTCGGGGAACGTGTTTTTGTTCCCAAAACTGAATCTTTGATCTTGTAACGTTTCTGGATCTGTTTTGAAGAAAAACTACAAGTGATACCATTGATGAAAGCAATGCTTTAGCCAAATAAATAATTAGTAAACGGGGATAAAGCTGAAATGTCAGTTTAGATACAAGTTGAACGTTGTTGCAAAATAAGTCTTCTAACCATTGAACTTAATGATCTTCTGAAATTCTGGGGTACCTCATTCCTTTGCTGCAGTACGTATACAATCAGAAGCACTTATTAAAGTTGAATAGATAAAAACTGATTACTGCAATTAATTTTCTGGACAGTGTGCGAGGTATAGGATTTTTCTCTCTTGCATTTAAGAAACTTCAATCGGGGGATATTCTTAATCAGCACAACCAGAAACTTTTATTAAAGGGTCAATGATTTACCTCAATAAAATTACAGCACTATCAGCAAAATTATCACTACATACCAAAAGCATAACTATTTTACAACTGATTTTCATTGAAATTTAAAGAATCCATGCTTATCTTTTCTAGATAAAGAATTCATAAATCTTCCAAGAAGATAAGAGGGCCAATTGTCCACCATGCACTTAAGGTGGCCTCACCCCTGCTCTTTCTTGACAGTAAATGGAGGATCTGAGTATCAATATAATAAAATTACTTTTCTATGCAATTTTTAGGTAAAAGAAAAGGACTTGAATAACAATTTACCGATGTACATCTCTTGCAATATATAAAATACTCTTCACCCTAATCATGCTAAATAGTTTTTTGTTGTGTAAAATATGGAGTGGTAACCAACTATGAGCTTGAAGACATAATATATTTACTTTAGCAAGTCTTAGCAGGCTTCAGAACCAAATTGCAAATACAACATCAGCCAAGGAGAAATTTTCACATAAGCATCCACATCTTTAGCAGTTGTTGAAAGGGTTGGAATATAAATCTTTGCTTGGGTGCTTACAGTGTGCATTGACCACTAGAAAATGAGATCCACTGGAAAAAGCATATGGATGTATAAGGTTCAAAGCTTCCAAACTACTAGTAAACCTGATTAAAAAAAAACTACTGTTCTTAATAAGTCATAATAAACTACTTTTTATTTAAGGTAGTTTTAATAACAGTTTCTGTTTTATTATGCCTACTCTTCTCTTATCTACTTCTTCCTCTAGTATTTTACAGGGTTTTGCTTTCTTACTAAGACATCCTCGATAACACGTTACATGAAGAAAAATAATAGATTCATCCTCAGAATATTTAAATTCTACAATTCATTTCAAAATCAATCAAACATCACACCAATTACATCTGAACAAGTCTGAACTCATTAGATTATTCACTAAATTACCTCCACCATATAACTTTCCATAGTCTATATAGTCTACAGAAGAACGTAAAATACATACTTCTCATGAGAAATATGTAAGATCTCTATATGCGACCTCAATAAATCTGGCAATAGCACCAAGATCAGACCCCCTTGAATCTTTTATGGTAGATAGTGCTTCAAAAATCAAAGTGTAGTACCTGATACAACACATTAAAATCAAGTATCTGATAAAGATCCAATGAATGGGATATTGAAATATATTTTGGATAGAGACAAGCACAATAATGGAATAAGCATATCAGAGAAATGCACGAGTAACACCTATGTAAAATATATTACTAAATGACAAGAATGCTAATCAAACTAAATTGCAACTGTTGTCAGTTCAGGAGTGCTTTTGTAACATCCAAAAGGACCAAAACCAAACAGCTTATGTTGCAAGTATTCCACGATCCATGTAAAAATTTAGGCTAGATGGAGATCTCATTTTGGGCCAACTCGTAAAAAGGTTCAATAGTTATAACTGTAATCTTGCACCAAATTCTTGATTATTAATGTACACCAGTGTGTCGAGGAATCAGATTTATAATAAAAGTATAAGTTTGTCTAGTATTCAAATCCATCATTATTTCTACATCTTTTTCTTTATAATTTTTAAAATCTAAATACTATGGTATCTATCTTATCAAAGACGCCAACGCCTTCCATGGGAACATAGGCCAATTTTAAAGGAAATAGCAAATTTCACTGTTCTTATTGGCAAATTTGCCCAGCAAGATATATAGCAAATATAAACTGCAGCTACAAAAGGTTCCACGTACACTCGAGTTCAGGCAATTTCCAAATTATTTTTGCTTGCTTTAAATTTCTTTTGCTTGAAGCTTTTACCCACTGCATCACTCTGGGACAACCCACTATCTTCTGTCAAACCCTTCCCGAATATCGTCCATGAACTGAATAACTAATGAGTCATACCAAGTGCCACCAAAATATCAGATGCATTTATGCGAAAAAAGGAAAAGAAAAATAAGTCCAACAGCTAGAATGAAGTACATTGGATTGATATAATATTGGTTGATCCTCCTAAAAATATGTCAAGCTACAATGTGTTGATACCAAAGACGAACTTTCCAAACCAAAACAGATTTCAAGCGAAACACATTTCACTGATCAACTGTGAGCTCAGACCCGTGCATGTTTATGGCTGCTTAAAGTCTGTCAATTCAGGTTCGGTAATTGATATGGCTAACGTAAATGTGAGGAAGAGTGCATCGGTACCAACTCAGTCCTTATTCATCTTACTTCTAATCCTATAAGCATAAAAATTACAGATGTCAATAATGACTATAGGTTGCTTAAGTCTGGCTAAACAAATTCACAAGCTGATATTCTATCTAATTTACATTCTTTGACTCTCAAGCCCAGCATCCCAAGCGGGTCAAGCATTTTGGATTTTTATCATCTTAGAATGCTTGTTAGTTTGTCAGTTGAGCGATGCAAATAAAAAAATTAAGTTTAAGATACTATAAAGTTTGGTTCATTAGTTTTACAAGCCAATTTCAACCTTCTAGCCAAGTCTAATTAACAAAGGTATATGTGATAGACGCGTCAATTGGTTTAGGTGCTGGTAATCATAGCTTTAACTAGGTCTAAGAATATGAATTTTCTACTCTCTATTATATTTTCCCCTTCCTCTACATCTAAGAATAGATAGAAAAAAGTATTTAAATTAATATCTTTAACAAGCCTAAAATCTGACAAAACAGGACAGCAAACACTGAGGCTAATCTTTCCTCTACTCTTTGCGCATCAGACAAATAAATGCTCTGAACTTTTTGTCGAGCACCGGTAATAAGTTCCTCCATGTGGCTTAAGAATAATAACGAATAGCTATAAAAAAGCAAAATGTATATTCCCAGTCAAAGATAATGTATAATAGGTACTTAAAAATACTTAGCATAGAAACACATATCTGAAAAAAATAATGGAGCACTGCCTAGTACCAAAGGAAAGAAAGTTCAACCCGAATGTCAAATAGTAAACCAGGAAAAGTAACAGAAAAAACACACACCGCTGAGCTGTTATTCCATCTGGTGGAATTCTGGCAGAATCACAGGTAACATCGTTCTCAGCAAGAGAAGCAACAGAATTCGAGTTCTGAGCACTGGAAATTGGATCATACGTGACTGTTAAGCTAGAAACTCTATCTCTATCTTTAGAGCCTTGCAGACCAGTACTAATACCCTAGTTACACCATTTATCCTGGTCATTCAAACAAAAGTGCGGCTTATTAATAAAATAGCCCGTGAAGGTCAAATAATGCAATTTAATAAAGTTATAAATAAGTAATAAAGTTATAAATAAGCAACAAATACATAATGTATAGATGGGCACAAATGTGTCCTAATGTTTAAATATATGTGCCTTTAATATTTGCGCAATACAATTAAAGATCAAATCAAATCAGCAGTAACAAATAGCATTCAACTTATGGTGATAAGTAACGCACCGAGACCGAGCATTTTGTTAGTAACTGACAGAAACAATATATAGATAGATATACATGCACAAGTCTGTGTGTATAAGCCTTAATTATTTGTACCAAAACACATTGAAACTCATTTAATTTTAGGCCTTTATCCGGTTTTTATTTTGTTGTTCGAGCCTTTCTTTACGATATATGATTTTTTTATCAAAATTTTAAAAATTAAATTTTATTTTTAAAAAAAACTTTTAACTGTAAAATATTTATAATAATTCCAATTTTTTGTAATATCATCAATTATTATTAACAAAACTATTAAAATTAAATAATTAGTGTATTAAATAAAATTAGAGAGACGTCAAATCCATATATTTTACTTCTTTCATAATTTGTCCGGTTTTTATTAGATCTATTGTTATTGCAATTCAATATAAAAATGTATTTTATAATAAAGGTCTAAGGAAAACATATAACCTTCGGACATAGAAAATGAGAGGTATTCGCTGTTAGACCCTCATTTGTAATCTAATTTATTCATTTTTTACATGAATATAAGAATACCAGTGTTTTTATATTTATTTACTTTTTTTTTACCTAATTTTTTTATTCGTATATAAGATAAATAAATGTGGTCTCATTTTATTTTATTTTTAACTTAAATAAATAAATCACACTCATTTATCTTATATACAGGTAAAAAAAATTAATAAATTTATAATTTTTCTAAGAATATATATATACACACACCACCCCACGTGTAATAATTGAGGTCGGAAGACGCATACATAAATTTATATTTATACATATTTTTTATTTACGGTGTTTAAGTTCAGTCTATTTGTTAAGTTCATTATAGTCTAGCATTAAGTATTATTATTGATTGAAACCCTTCAAGTTATAACAATAATTATCTATATTAAGATTAATTATTTAAAATTTATTAGATATTTCAGACTCATGCAATACTTAAATAAAGAGATTTTTTTTTAAAACTCAAATCCTCATGGCCAATTTTTATTTTTTTTTAGGGTTGTAATGTCATTAACAATCTATCTACCACGAAGACGAGTGGTTAGAAATCCGATTCAAGATCGACGTGAAAAATTTATATGAGAATCAGATTCAATAATTAAATGAGTTCAATTTAAATTAATTTTAATCCTCGAACATTTATACGAATTAAATGTGAAACGCTTACTATTCGCTTATTAAAATATGAAATTTTATTTATCTCATTTATCCCTATTCGATAAAAATTAGTTGATCCTTGCACATAAAATATCGAGTATACTTAATTTATTTAATATATAGTATTAGCAATTAAATTCTTCCCATATTTTGAGAAATGTAAGGGATTTTTATATTTTCGTACATGTCCATCAATTGAAAGAGTAATAATATAATTTCATTAATTTTTAAAAAAAGACTTGAGATTTACTTTGAATAGTTTAAAACTAAATCATTTCAAATAGTTGACTGAGCTAATTTTATCTACGTTATCACAATATAAATTATTCAGTTCAAATTCGTGTATGTCATAAATATTCGCGAGTAGTTCAATTAAAAAACAAGTTGAGTCGAGTTTAACTCGGCTACAATAAAATTTCGAATCCGAGTACATTTAATAAAAATCGAGTTGAATCTGAATAAAGTATTGCTTGAAATTATTTTTACCTTGAAAACTAAGTGTTGCATAATACATGGTGATTTAGTATTAAAAAAATATAAAAAATAAATGGGATGATTGGCTAAATAATATATAAATGAAAATAAGAGTATTATTATATATAATTATAAATTTATATTTGTAGACACCCAAATTTTGCACTTCTCTACTAACCCTGGCAGGAGGGCAAAGTCGTCACTTGACCCGACATGCGAAAAGGAAGGTGGAACCCAACACGAAGCCACCCCAACGACTTACGGTCAAAGCCGCCACAACGGACAACGAGCATCCGGTCACTTGAGGCGAGGCGAACAGTTGACCCAGAAAACTTGAGCTGACCACAAAGGACGACTAATGGCCACTCCGCTTACGATGTTCGGGGGTCTCGCTCCCCGGTGAGCGAGCGGCTGCCCAGCTCGCCGGTGAGCTGGCGGGGGTGGAAAGGGGGCAGCGCCCCCTGGAAGCCAAGCACAACGAGCAATTTATACACCGAGGAACAGCCTTCCGAAATAATACAGCAGAAAGTGACGATTTAAGACCGCGTGGCACGAAAATCGAGAAAAGGAAGCCAGACAGCCGCGGATGCATCTGCGGCCAACGACTTTTGGGGCTTCGCACGGCTCGAGGACGGCACACGGCAGCCGAGGCGGCGGCCCAGGCGGCCACAGCAGGCAGCCGCAGATGCATCTGCGGCTGCCTCCGATCAGCTATACAGCGGCCATTTTCGCGTCCGAGAGAGAGGAGAGAAGTTTTTTGAAGGTTTTTTAGAGAGAGAAAAATGGCGGAATAGAGAGAGAAAGCCTTCGGGTTGGGCCAAAAATGTGAGGATTCATCTTGTTTTGTTCAACTTCCACACCACATATGTTATCCTACATTAGATTTGAGTGTTAGTGTGTTATTTTCTTTCAATATCAAGGCGAATATTCGATCTTTCTTTGTGTTGTTGTACGTTTTGTAGATCTTTTGGATCTAATCCGTTTATTTTGCTTTGGTAGTTTAATCTTTTGTAAATATTTGTTTATTTGTGCTTTTGTTGGGTGGATCTTCTGTGGATCCGAAAAATATTTGGTGCATTGCTATTTAAATAGTTTGATTTAGTGTATTTAGAAATTTGATCCAATGTAGTCAATACATTGTAGATCTATGGATTAGGGACGGTTAGAGAGGATTTATGGTGGATAGAATCTCCTCCTAACCTCCCGATGATATCCTTTTAGTTTATTTTATAGTTTTAACGCATGTAGCGATGGCGATGCATTTGTATTGTAAATATGTAATTTTCGGGCCTTAAAGCGATGTCGGATCGAAAATCGGGTTTAAGGCCCCGTAATAATGAAATGTGCGATTGTGGGCGTTTGGGGTTATTCGGATGGGTTACATGCCCGTGAATAGCCGCAACGTTATTTTGATGCTTGGTTTTCCCTTTTGACACGAGAAAACGATTTTGGAATGAAATGATAAAGATTTTTATAAAATCAAGCAAATTAGGATATTAGATCCACGAGGATTAAAATTAAGAGTTTTGGCGAACTTAAATCCATGTTTGGCAAAAAGGCTTCATTTGGTTCCAAAAGGTCATAAAAAACGATTTCGCAAATAAATAAATATTTTCATTAAACTTTGTGCATAGGGTGAAAGAGTTCTAGAAGTTGCCTTCATTTTGTTCATTTTATTATTAGAGGGCAATGTATAGTCTCGATACCTATTTGACAAAAGTTTACAAATTGTTTTATGAAAACGACACTTAATAAAAAAACCCCCCATCGCTTTCGAAATTAAAATCAATCTTTATTGTAAAAAATGAAGTCTTGTCAATTGGGTCAAAGGATGTCTAAAACGCTTTCCAGATAAACACATTTGTCATATAGAATCAAAGCAACTTTTATGCAAAACTCACCACAAACGTTCATTTAGGCATACACGCACACACCCGCGCACACACACATTTTAAGATTTAAAAGGATAGGAAAACATCGAGATTGCGGTAACCGTATTTCACGGAAGTCGGGGGGTGCCTAACACCTTCCCCTCGCTTAAGCAAGCCCCCGAACTCTATGAATCTCGATTTGCGGACCAATTAATTCGGAGTCACATATGAGCCAGCGATTACGAAAACAAAATTCGGATGAGTTGGTACATCCATTTCAAATATACCAACTGGCGACTCTGGTCAATTGGCTCATTACAAAATCGACCTTTCAAAACCCCGTCGACACTAGGCCGGCCCTTTTCAAAAAATCACATCTTAAATCCAAAGGCTAAAATTGGAAAAGGGCATTTTAATTATTAAAAAACGAAACGACGAAAATCCGGCGTCGACAATATTCATATTAAATACTGACACATGATATGAAACAATATATATAAAATCAATATATTATTATTTTATTTTATTACACCTTTGCAATCCTAATTTCTCATGAAATTCCTTAACATATATTATTAATTTCTTAAAACTAAAGGTTAATTATACCGAGTACACTAATTATAACATAATTATAGCCTATTGTCCACCTCAATTTGCTATATTCATGTTTAGAGTCCCCCTCTATTATTCTTGTAATGTATTGGTCTTACTTGGAAAGCTGGCATACATTGTGCGTGTATAAGTTAAAAATTGAAAGCTAACCAATAAGAAGATAATATAAGAGTGAGAGAGAAAGTAAAACATAAAATATAAATGATTTTATTTATCTTTTTATAACTCCTAAAAAAATAAAATGCGCCATAATTTCTTTCAGAATGCTTCTACACTTATTTTTAAACTTTACCCACAAGCCTTATTTTCACAAAAAATAAAGAAGTATGGTTCCACCTCATTTGTAAAATACAAATAAAGTAGAATCACATTTTTTTCGTTTTTTTTACTAATAAAATTAGTGTGAAAATTTTAAGGGTAAGTCTAGACTTTTTCTTATAAAAAACATACATACATGATACATACAAGTAATTAGTATACATGTAAAATGAAATAAAAAATAAAATAAAATGGAAGACGTAACCAATAGCGAAAAGAAAGAAAAGTACGTCTACCATATACAAGTACAACGTGGAGTTGTATTCGCGTTAGGTTGGCTTCTAGACCTACTTTTTAACCTTGCTAGCAATTCCATTTTAGTAAATCGCCGATCAGACGCCGGAGAAGAAGAAATCGAGTAAAAAGAGTACGGAGCCATCATGTCTTACGCTTCTCACATCTTCCGTCACTCTAAAAAGGTTCAGATTTCGCAATTTCCACTCTGTTTTCCTTCTTTCTATTCTTGTTTACACGTGTAATGACATATATTTACTTAGCTGATGGATATTGATTCAAAATTAATTGTGGATGTAACCGCGAATGCATTAGACGACGTATCTGTAGTCTAATACCACAAGTTAACGGCCGTGTAATCATAAAATCACCTAATATATTTGAGCTAAGACCGAAGGGAAAGACAAATTTATTTCAAATTATTCGATGTGGGGTGATGGGGGAATATTTATGGCTAAACGAATAGGAATCATATGGTCAACTGATTGATTAAAGCTCCAATTTGATCAGATACCCGTACTGTATTATGTTATGGCGAAGATTTTTGAAATAATGTCTACCACATGTATTTATTATTTGACTATTGTCTGTTTATAATATGCAAAGTAATAATTCCACTGTCCCAATTGTATCTTCCTGGGTCATTTTTTCCAGCACAGGATTGGTAGTGGTTAATATTTGTCTGTTGTCTGTTTATGTTGTGTCTTTGCATAAATTGAGGTCATATTTTCCGCAGCACAATTCGGCCTACTTCCTTGTAGTCAAGTAGCTGGTTCTGGGTTATTAATAATTTTTTATGTTGGGACAATCACATTACTCTTTAGATAAGAATAATAAGAATCTTATCTGAAGCCATTTACATCGGGGGTTCGGACAGTTTCACATTTTTACCAACTTTAGAAGCCTTGAAAAGTCGCAAGATTGTTAATGGCCGGTAGTCAAACTTTTCACTAAAGTATAGATTGTCCTATTCAGTAGAAGGATTGCATGGAAGTACTGAACTGAAATAATAGAAATTTGCAAGATCAATGCACTATGCACAAAATCGAAAATGTAGATCAATGGTTTAAAATGCAAAGATAATAGTGCATAGGGCCATAGGATGATGATGCAAAGCAGGATCAGCATCATGGAGAGGAGAACAAATAAAGACGACAAGGCAGCAATTTGCCACACTCAATTATTAGCTTAAAGGCCATGCAAATGTGGGCTCGAGTCCAGTTCAACCAACAGCTTTGTGCTATGATATGGAAAACCCTCTAACCTACCTATCTCAGCACCTAAGTGGATGTGGTTGATTTCTTTTTGTTGTCGATCATATTAGTTTGACCTTGAACTTGATGCCATAGACTATCAGTGAAGAGGAAAAGTGCACATCTTTGCTTGGTACTAGGTAGCAAGGATAACGATTGGTTGCTTCATTTAAGTTTCTGGCTTGTTGGATTTCTACGTTACGTATGATATTGAACTTATTAATTTTTTTGTTATTCAATCTACAGTTAAAAAATGCTCCAGGCTTATTACAGCAAGATCATGCCATCCTGGTCCGTTGGCTTGCTAGCGATGCACGCCCCTTTATAAATAGTGGAGATGGTAAGTAGCTGTCATTATCTAATCGGAAAACGATTGTTTCTTGCTCTATTGCTCCATATGGATGATGATTTGTTTGGTTACACTGCTTTTTAATTTAGATGACAAAAAGATATAACTTGTTTTCCAGACGGACGCACCTCATGTAAAATTAAAACTTTTCCTCCCGAGTTGTTATCCAAGCATGGTAGATAAGGAATAGACTGTTGTGACTATGTGAAACATGAAAAGCTGATTCATGTTATAACTCGCTGTGGAACTTAGAGTAGGCACAAACTTGATATTGTGCTGTTTATAACCTGCTGTAAATTGTCGTAGATAGTTATACACTTATGTTGTTCACAGTTGTGTTATGAAGTTTTTCCCAGTGTATTTTTTAAAAATCTCGGAGAGTGTTTATTCCAAATTATGTAGTTCCGTCCAAACGTGTACATTCACATGTATTTTGCATGGCTTTACCTAGGCATAGGGCTTTTCTAGCTAGCGTTTATATAACTTGCAATAGCACATATCTTAGTTTGAATCTTATAACTATGTATGGTGGTTGGGGAGATATGCAGTCTTGGTTCTTTCTTTCCGTAAAGTCCTTTGATTGTGTTATTTCTCAGATATTTTGAAGCTTCGTCGACTTGGTTATGCGCCACGAGAAAGAGATGAGGCTTGCAGTAGAAACACTTCAACTAATACCTGCTTTAGTCACAGCTATAGCACAGTAAATCCTGCCACGGTGATTAAATCCATACAGTATTTTTTGCATTCCCCCTTACCCTCCTACTTGTGCTTTCCTCGTTTGCTTCTTAATCCTTGCAGTGTGTTAATATGTTACCACTCCCACCATCTACTGATGGGGGTCACTTTTACCTTTAAATTTTGTCTCTATACAAGTGTCACTTGCTGATAGATCAAAGTTTTTAAAATTATCTAAGCTCACTAAATTAGTCTGTTCATATTTAACCATATAAAGGAAGGTACAATAAGCAAATACCTTGAGAAATAAATTCATACAGCTTACTGTTAAAGGAATACGAGTCTTTCTTAAAACCCATTCAATTAGCAATACTGACATTCTTTATAGGATTGAGGAGTATCACAAATATGAAATGGCAATGTTAACTTACGATTTCACGATAACTTGTGCAGGTAACATTTATAGGAATACAGCAAGGGAATTCTGTAAGGGCAACAATGAAACTGGAAAGATTGGTTGGTTCAGTGCTTGGTAGAGGATTCTCAAGGTAAGTTGTGCACCAGAATCCTCTTTGATTATTTTTGCACATGTGCCTGATCCTATGTTTTTTATGCCAGTGCTCAGGGACAATCTAGGAGGAGTTTTTCTACTGACTCAGGTATGGGTGGTCTCACGGCATCATTTTGGTAAAATTCAATTCATTATTTGACTATATACACTTTTTATGTTTAGAAATGTTCCTATTTGAAGACCATTGAAAAACAGAAGTTTGGTTATTGTCTAAATGCTTAAGAGCATCCTGAGCCAATATATTGCTCTGTTTTAACTAATTGAAGGCATATTTGCCCTATAAATAACATTAATTGTAACTTATTATTGGTCTTTTTCCCCTTCAAGGTCCTGGATTATTGATGATTTACCAACTCGGGTTATTTAACATTCATCTGATAGTGCTCTTGACTAACTCATACTGAAATGATTTGAGATGTATATATAGTAGAAAATTTGTAGGCAAGTAATACTATAATTCTTTAACATGGGATTTGACTAACTAATTGTCTGGAAAAAGAAAAGTATATTCTCTTTAGCCCAACGAAGCTATTGCAACCAGATATTAAATAATATGATAAATTGAAAATAAAGATAAACACATGAATGCAGCAAAGTTTATCTTGTTGATATGATGACAAGCCTGAATTCTCACGATGGAACCTGATTACAATGTTTGGAAAATATACTTTATTTTAAGCAACCAACAAAACCGTTTGTTACAGATAACATCTTCTTGTTGCATCCAAACATATAAATATAGGAATGGGTTAGTTATCCCTCATTAATTCCTTTCTACTCCTTTCTCCTAGTCTCGCTTTTGTCGATTCTTATTGAACTATCTACATCCGTAATCTTTGACTGTTATTCACTGCAGCGAAAAACATGCTAGGCATCATCATATAAAATGATTTGCATTACTGGGCCAACTTTATATGACAAGATAACAGTGTTAGTCAAAGTAAATATGGCACAAACTCTGTGATAAATTAAATTCTTCATCATATCTGGGTAAAGTGAGAGGGAACCCGTGACCTTTTATTGTACAAGCTTTCCTGTTGTAACTTTTATGTGAACATCTAGTAACCATTATGTCAGTAGAACCAAACTGCGGAAGATCCTTTGAGCTCAGTTTAGTTATTTCATTGGTTTTGTGTTGAGCATTACTTCACTTGAAACTAAAAAATTGTCTGCCCAAATGGTGACAATTTCCTTTGTGAGATTTTCATGGATTGAATCAAAGAATCATATTAATTTTCCAATATACTTGCCAATATGTGATGGTTGTCTGCTTTTCTCAGTAGGTTTTATTTGAATCTAGTTTTTCTTGGAGGGTCTAGATAACAAATAGTGCATTTCATTACCAAACTTACCAGGTATATGTGCATTTGCTTTCAGGCCTTCCCCCCCACCAAGAGATTGGAATGCCTTCTCTTTCACCTACGATGACAGAGGCATGCATCTTTAAAGCTTTGAGAAGAGTTACAGTATTCTTTATTTAAAAGTTGTTCTCGATATGATTGTATATCTGTGAATTCAGGGTAATATTGCAAGGTGGTTGAAGAAAGAGGGTGATAAAGTTTCTCCCGGTGAAGTTCTTTGTGAAGTTGAAACAGTATGGCTGTTTCTCTTGTATCTCATAATGTTTTCCTTAATTTTACCTTAATCATCTGATAAACTGAAGTTCTTTGTGTACGCCTGTTTAATTTGTAGGATAAAGCAACAGTTGAGATGGAATGCATGGAGGAAGGATATTTAGCTAAGATACTGCATGGGGATGGGGCAAAAGAAATTAAAGTTGGTGAGGTATTGATTTGACACGCTGTCAAGGCGACCTTACTCTGATTTTTGATTGCATCTATAATAATAATAATAATAATAACAATAATAATAATTATTATTGTTATTGTTGTTGTTATTATTATTATTATTATTATTATTATGTTTTTTTGTTGTTAAGAGATTGTTGGAGTTACAGAGAATGTGTACAAAGCTTAATCTAACAAGTAACAACAATCTATTGAGTCTATGCTTGTCCAATTGCATTATTTGAGATTATTTAGGTAATTTGATATTAGATTAGTTTTCTGCTTTTGGTATCGCTTGTTATTTATTTGAGACTCTATTCCATGATCTCAATCACAAAGTCACTTTTCCGTTTCTTCCCCCTTCTCCTTCCTCCTCTCCTTACCTACTGCACTATCTGTTTATAAGTACAGCCTATACCTCTACTTGTTGGTTCATTCACTGGTACGTTTTGGACATACATAAATTTCCTAGGGGCTTTCTTTTTAGTCCACAATTTCTACTTCCCTGTAGCTAAACAATAGTATCTATCCTAATTATACGTTGTGATGATACTTATCTTTTTCTATGTTGACGCTTAATTTATCTATGCTCAAATAAGTGTACGTGATTGAAATTTAAATTTCTAGTTGAAATCAACTGGAAAGCTAATGCATTCTATGTATAAAAGGTGGCTTATATGTGCCTCATAATTCTTTTCACTATATATAATCCTTGTTACTTCATTCAAAGCTAAGCTCTAACACTAACACCCGCCATGTTACCTGGGCTGATTCTTTTCTGTTTGCCTCAGTTTTGTGGAATCATTCAACATTATTGAAAGCACCAACTCCAGTTATATGTTTTCCTTGCTAGTCATCCATCATGACATCCTTATTCCACATCAATTTGGTGGACAAGTGTCTTGATTGCCTGGCATTCTAGTCTGTTGTCATTTTTCTAAATTCAATTAACAAATGATGACTTTACAGTGTGCGTGCATGACTTTTTTGTGAGCATTGCATTAATTGGATCGTTGTTTGGTCAGTACTGATAATCACTTGTATTGGTTGCCTTTTCTCCTTTATTGTTAGCAATAAGTAAATTTCATTTTGAAACATGGAAAATTAAATATGTTTTCTTGCAGGTCATTGCCATAACTGTTGAAGATGAGGATGATGTTGCAAAATTTAAAGATTACAAACCTTCAAAGCCAGATGATGCAGCTGCCCCTAAAGAGCCTTCTGTTTCTACTACACCGAAAGAAGATGTAGCTGAGAAACCTATCAGTTCTCCGGAGCCAGAAGTCTCGAAGCCCAGTGTAGCACAGGAGACTGGGAATCGAATTTTTGCTAGTCCTTTGGCTAAGAAGTTGGCTGAAGATAACAACGTATATTATATAAGTGGCTAAATTAAAATTTACAGCAGTAGTAATATTTGATATAGGATATATTTTGTATATATCCATTTCTTTTAGTATGCTTCATTTGGTGAAAGCTTAATTTCATGAATCAGGTACCTCTCTCAAGTATCAAGGGAACGGGACCTGATGGATACATTGTAAAGGCTGATATTGAAGATTATTTGGGTATTGTTTAATGTATCTATTTGTCTGCTGAGGTTCTAAGAAGCTCTCAATTTATTTCCTATATTACTTTCTTCTCGAGGTCCTCTGTTTTAAGGCAGAATAATTGTTCACTTGAAAAAACTGTCCCCTATGAAATTCCCCACCACGATTTGTTGGCAAAAGTTGTAGCTCATTTGCAGTAGTCAATTGGTTGGGTTATGAACACTTTATTAAGTTTTTATCATTTATTGTTTACACTCCCTTTCATGTAGCTTCTCGTGGGAAGGAAGGTTCTCCGGCATCTCCCAAGGCTGATAAGACGGCAGTTTCAGCTTTAAATTATACAGACATCCCTCTTTCTCAGATAAGAAAGGTAATTTTGGTATTGTCATATCATTGACCTTATACCCCTTAAATTTATCAAAGCAATTTTATGTTTTGGACCGACATCCTTTTCCAAATGCAGACTCAATTCAATTTCTTTCTTTTGGAGTTTTCAGAACTCTATTTACCATTCTCCACATCTTATTTACTAGCAGAACCTCTTCTTTCTTTATCTAACTCGTGCTATAATCTCTGACAGGTCACAGCTTCACGCTTGTTGCTCTCAAAGCAAACAATTCCGCATTATTATTTGACGGTTGATACATGTGTTGACAAACTTATGGAGTGAGTGTTGATCACAACTTATTTGTAAAGTTAAATATAACTGCCATTTCACTAGTCTGAAGTGCCGACTCTATCTACAGGTTGAGAGGGAAACTTAATTCACTACAAGAAGCTTCAGGAGGCAAGAGGATATCCGTTAATGATCTAGTAGTTAAGGTATTAGTTATTAATTATCCAAGGCGAAATTTTTTCAAGACCTTACGGGAAACACATGGGAGAATGGTTAAAATGCCTTAGATTATATCATAGTGCCTGGGTAATTTTTAGAATGAAGTAGCAACTGCTCGAGTTGGGATTTTTTTGTGATTATCAAAATGGGAGGGTATAGACTACTAGTAATCTGCTGTGCTGCTTCAAGCTTGCCGGTTGTCAATTGTAGGAGTCTTTTTGTCACCGTCAGTTGTAAGAGTCTTTTGGCCACTTGTCCTATATCTTCTATCACATATACCCCCCACTTGACACATGTACACAATAAAAATAAAAATAAAAAAAGAAGAGGAAAACAGAGTTGTACACTTTTGGAAAAGTAAAATACACCACAGCACAGTAAAAAATGTTGAATTGGTCTTCAAAATAAAATTCTGAAATGGTCTTCAAAATTACTCAACCAGTTAACTGTAAGGGAACTCTCATGCAGGCTGCTGCTTTGGCACTTCGAAAAGTTCCTCAGTGCAACAGTTCATGGACCAATGACTATATTCGCCAGTAAGTATAGGAGAATGAACATAATATTTTAGTAAGCACACGACAGCCGTAATGAGATCTTGTGTGGCAAATTATACAGGTATCATAATGTGAACATCAATGTCGCAGTGCAAACAGATAATGGATTGTTTGTCCCCGTCATTAGGGTGAGTCATTTTCCCAACATAATGTCCCAAAATATTCAGGTTTATGAGCTGCATTTTATGATTATAAGTTATATCTCGGAAACCATATGCTGGGATTTGTAGGATGCTGACATGAAAGGGTTATCCAAAATCGGCAATGAAGTAAAGCATTTGGCTCAAAAAGCCAAGGAGAACAACTTAAAACCTGAAGATTATGAGGTTAGAATTGTACTTAAAAGTAATTCACTTCATTCGCAGCTGTCTGCTCTGGACATTTGGACATGATTATTGAGCATCCTCTTTACAGGGAGGTACATTTACCGTGTCAAATTTGGGAGGGCCATTTGGCGTCAAGCAATTTTGTGCCATCATTAATCCTCCTCAGGCAGGCATTCTCGCAGTTGGTTCTGGTGAGATTGGTTTATAGTGCATTTCCTTGGTATTGAACATGATTACTTAGTATCATCCCTAAGTAAATTGTTGTTGAGCAGCTGAGAAGAGGGTTATACCTGGTTCGGGTCCTGATCAATTCAAGTTTGCTTCTTTCATGGCTGTGACACTGAGCTGTGACCATCGTGTTATTGATGGTAGGTTCCTCTGACAAATGCTTTCAGATTATGAATTTGTCTAAAGCCATTTAACATATTATTTGAGATAATAAATTTGGTACTGTCTGTAGGAGCTATTGGTGCAGAATGGTTGAAAGCATTCAAAGGCTACATTGAGAATCCAGAGACAATGTTGCTTTAAAGTGCTATTATTCTTTTTTTTTTCTTTTTTCAAATGTTGATTTCTCTGCTGATCAATCTGTTGAGGCAACCAACCGTTCCTTGGCTCGCTCAATATAATCAGTGTGCTTTTGCCCACGCGGACACGGGGTAGAATGTTTTAGAATAAAGGGACCCTTGAGTATCATGACTCAGTTTTGCCCATTGTAGAGTGTAAAGATCCCTTGAATGCAAGGACAGAATTCATTTGAGCAACACTTTTTGCTTTTAGTTAATTTTAAGAATTTGTCGTGCATTATGTTTGCTGGTTTCAGTTGTTGAGATAAATGACTGCGAAATATGCTTCAGTTCGTTGCAAATGCCAAAATGAAAAGAACAAAACATAACTGAAATAAAATTTCACAATAAAGTAGTTTTTTGTGTAATTTAAATCGGATTTTGTCTTCTGTAATATAAATCTGGACCCACCCCGTATTTTTAGGAGTAATGTATGGATACAAATTATATACAAAAAAATGAAATGATATATGACGAGTAAGTATTTGGTAGACCCATTTATAAGGAGGATTGGTGACTGTCGTGAACCTAACTAAATACTACACAGTGTCATGTTATTTTATGCATAATCTTTTGTGTCCATAGCATTACTCATCTGTAGTCATGCTTCTCAAGTCTGACTGTTGACGAAGCTTTAGCAGTTTGCATCACAATTGTGTTTTAACAATGATTTGTTATACCAACCAAGTTTAAAGAAAATATAAATGGCCCCAACACCAAAGTCAAACGAGAATCGGGGCATGGCAACGACTGGCGTGTATTCCCTGTTCTGTCGCTGATGCTATATATAACACAAGCATTCTAATAAACCCATAATTCACAATATCAGTACTGCATTTCGTAACCCATCCAGAATTCACTCTCATTATCTGCAGGACTCCGATCAGAATGCATGTCACTAGGGAATTAGAAAATTTATCAATATTGCAAGCAGGCAGTTTTGAAATAATAGCATTATTTAAAATATAAAAAAAAAAGTACTGTAACAGCATATATAAAAAAAGTCGAACGAGAATCGGGGTATGACATATAGTTGAATATGAATAAAGTATTGCTTGACTCGACTCGAAATCATTTTCACCTCTAAAAGTAAGTGTTACATAATACATGGAGATTTAGTATTAAAAAAATATAAAAAATAAATGGTATGATAGACTAAATAATATATGAATGAAGATAAGAGTATTATTATATATAATTATAAATTTATGTTCATATTAAATACTGACACATGATACGAAACAATATATATGAAACTTATATATTATTAGTTTATTTTATTACACCTGCAATCCTAATTTGTCATGAAATTTGTTAACATATATATTATTTTCTTAAAATTAAAGGTTAATTATACCAAGTACACTAATTATAACATAATTATAGCCTATTGTCCACCTCAATTTGCTATATTCATGTTTAGAGTCCCCCCTCTTTTATTCTTGTAATGTATTGGTCTTACTTGGTAAGTTGGCATACATTGTGCGTGTATAAGTTAAAAATTGGAAGCTAACCAATAAGAAGATAATATAAGAGTGAGAGAGAAAGAAAGACATAAAATATAAATGATTTTATTTATCTTTTTATAACTCCTAAAAAAATAAAATGCGCCATAATTTCACGAAATATTTTTTTCTTCCCATTTCCTTATAAAAAAACATACATACATGACACATACAAGTAATTAGTATACATGTAAAATGAAATAAAAAATAAAATAAAATGGAAGACGTAACCAATAGCGAAAAGAAAGAAAAGTACTTCTACCATATACAATTACAACGTGGAGTTGTATTCGCGTTAGGTTGGCTTCTAGACCTACTTTTTATGCTTGCTAGCAATTCCATTTTAGTAAATCGCCGATCAGTCGCCGGAGAAGAAGAAATCGAGTAAAAAGAGTACGGAGCCATCATGTCTTACGCTTCTCACATCTGCCGTCACTCTAAAAAGGTTCAGATTTCGCAATTTCCACTCTGTTTTCCTTCTTTCTATTCTTGTTTACATGTGTAATGACATATATTTACTTAGCTGATGGATATTGATTCAAAATTAATTGTGGATGTAACCGCGAATGCATTAGATGACGTATCTGTAGTCTAATCCCACAAGTTAACGGCCGTGTAATCATAAAATCACCTAATATATTTGAGCTAAGACCGAAGGGAAAGACAAACTTGTTTCAAATTATTCGATGTGGGGTGATGGGGGAATATTTATGGCTAAACGCATAGGAATCATATGGTCAACTGATTGATTAAAGCTCCAATTTGATCAGATACTCGTACTGTATTTATGTTATGGCGAAGATTTATGAAATAATGTCTACCACATGTATTTATTATTTGACTATTGTCTGTTTATAATATGCAAAGTAATAATTCCACTGTCCCAATTGTATCTTCCTGGGTCATTTTTTCCAGCACAGGATTGGTAGTAGCTATTATTTGTCTGTTGTCTGTTTATGTTGTGTCTTTGCATAAATTGAGGTCATATTTTCCCCAGCACAATTCGGCCTACTTCCTTGTAGTCAAGTAGCTGGTTTTGGGTTATTAATAACTTTTTATGTTGGGACAATCACATTACTCTTTAGATAAGAATAATAAGAATCTTATCTGAAGCCATTTACATCGGGGGTTTGGACAGTTTCACATTTTTACCAACTTTAGAAGCCTTGAAAAGTCGCAAGATTGTTAATGACCGGTAGTCAAACTTTACACTAAAGTATAGATTGTCCTATTCAGTAGAAGGATTGCATGGAAGTACTGAACTGAAATAATAGAAATTTGCAAGATCAATGCACTATGCACAAAATCGAAAATGTAGATCAATGGTTTAAAATGCAAAGATAATAGTGCATAGGGCCATAGGATGCTGATGCAAAGCAGGATCAGCATCATGGAGAGGAGAACAAATAAAGACGACAAGGCAGCAATTTGCCACACTCAATTATTAGTGTAAAGGCCATGCAAATGTGGGCTCGAGTCTAGTTCAACCAACAGCTTTGTGCTATGATATGGAAAACCCTCTAACCTACCTATCTCAGCACCTAAGTGGATGTGGTTAATTTCCTTTTGTTGTTGATCATATTAGTTTGACCTTGAACTTGATGCCATAGACTATCAGTGAAGAGGAAAAGTGCACATCTTTCCTTGGTACTAGGTAGCAAGGATAACGATTGGTTGCTTCATTTAAGTTTCTGGCTTGTTGGATTTCTACGTTACGTATGATATTGAACTTATTAATTTGTTTGTTATTCAATCTACAGTTAAAAAATGCTCCAGGCTTATTACAGCAAGATGATGCCATCCTGGTCCGTTGGCTTGCTAGCGATGCACGCCCCTTTATAAATAGTGGAGATGGTAAGTAGCTGTCATTATCTAATCGGAAAACGATTGTTTCTTGCTCTATTGCCCCATATGGATGATGATTTGTTTGGTTACACTGCTTTTTAATTTAGATGACAAAAAGATATAACTTGTTTTCCAGATGGACGCACCTCATTTAAAATTAAAACTTTTCCTCCCGAGCTGTTATCCAAGCATGGTAGATAAGGAATAGACTGTTGTGACTATGTGAAACATGAAAAGCTGATTCATGTTATTACTCACGGTGGAACTTAGAGTAGGCACAAACTTGATATTGTGCTGTTTATTACCTGCTGTAAATTGTCGTGGATAGTTATACACTTATGTTGTTCACAGTTGTGTTATGAAGTTTTTCCCAGTGTATTTTTAAAAAATCTCGGAGAGTGTTTATTCCAAATTATGTAGTTCCGTCCAAAGGTGTACATTCACATGTATTTTGCAAGGCTTTACCTAGGCATAGGGCTTTTCTAGCTAGCATTTATATAACTTGCAATAGCACCTATCTTAGTTTGAATCTTATAACTATGTATGGTGGTTGGGGAGATATGCAGTCTTGGTTCTTTCTTTCCGTAAAGTCCTTTGATTGTGTTATTTCTCAGATATTTTGAAGCTTCGTCGACTTGGTTATGTGCCACGAGAAAGAGACGAGGCTTGCAGTAGAAACACTTCAACTAATACCTGCTTTAGTCACAGCTATAGCACAGTAAATCCTGCCACGGTGATTAAATCCATACAGTATTTTTTGCATTCCCCCTTACCCTCCTACTTGTGTTTTCCTCTTTTGCTTCTTCATCCTTGCAGTGTGTCAATATGTTACCACTCCCACCGTCTTCTGACGGGGGTCACTTTTACCTTTAAATTTTGTCTCTATACAAGTGTCACGTGCTGATAGATCAAAGTTTTTAAAATTATCTAAGCTCACTAAATTAGCCTGTTCATATTTGACCATATAAAGGAAGCTACAATAAGCAAATACCTTGACAAATAAATTCATACAGCTTACTGTTAAAGGAATACGAGTCTTTCTTAAAACCCATTCAATTAGCAATACTGACATTCTTTATAGGATTGAGGAGTATCACAAATATGAAATGGCAATGTTAACTTACGATTTCACGGTAACTTGTGCAGGTAACATTTATAGGAATACAGCAAGGGAATTCTGTAAGGGCAACAATGAAACTGGAAAGATTGGTTGGTTCAGTGCTTGGTAGAGGGTTCTCAAGGTAAGTTGTGCACCAGAATCCTCTTTGATTATTTTCGCACATGTGCCTGATCCTATGTTTTTTATGCCAGTGCTCAGGGACAATCTAGGAGGAGTTTTTCTACTGACTCAGGTATGGGTGGTCTCACGGCATCATTTTGGTAAAATTCAATTCATTATTTGACTGTATACACTTTTTATGTTTAGAAATGTTCCTATTTGAAGACCATTGAAAAACAGAAGTTTGGTTATTGTCTAAATGCTTAAGAGCATCCTGAGCCAATATATTGCTCTGTTTTAACTAATTGAAGGCATATTTGCCCTATAAATAACAATAATTGTAACTTATTATTGGTCTTTTTCCCCTTCACGGTCCTGGATTATGGATGATTTACCAACTCGGGTTATTTAACATTCATCTGATAGTGCTCTTGACTAACTCATACTGAAATGATTTGAGATGTATATATAGTAGAAAACTTGTTGGCAAGTAATACTATAATTCTATAACATGGGGTTTGACTAACTAATTGTCTGGAAAAAGAAAAGTATATTCTCTTTAGCCCAACTAAGCTATTGCAACCAGATATTAAATAATATGATAAATTGAAAGTAAAGATAAACACATGAATGCAGCAAAGTTTATCTTGTTGATATGATGACAAGCCTGAATTCTCACGATGGAACCTGATTAAAATGTTTGGAAAATATACTTTATTTTAGGCAACCAACAAAACCGTTTGTTACAGATAACATCTTGTTGTTGCATCCAACATATAAATATAGGAATGGGTTAGTTATCCCTCATTAATTCCTTTCTACTCCTTTCTACTAGTCTCGCTTTTGTCGATTCTTATTGAACTATCTACATCTGTAATGTTTGACTGTTATTCACTGCCGCGTAAAACATGCTAGGCATCATCATATAAAATGAGTTGCATTACTGGGCCAACTTTATACGACAGGATAACAGTGTTTGTCAAAGTAAATATGGCACAAACTCTGTTATAAATTAAATTCTTCATCATATCTGGGTAAAGTGAGAGGGAACCTGTGACCTTGTATTGTACAAGCTTTCCTGTTGTAACTTTTGTGTGAACATGTAGTAACCATTATGTCGGTAGAACCAAACTGCGGAAGATCCTGTGAACTCAGTTTAGTTATTTCATTGGTTTTGTGTTGAGCATTACTTCACTTGAAACTAAAAAAATTTCTGCCCAAATGGTAACAATTTTCTTTGTGAGATTTTCATGGATTGAATCAAAGAATCATATTAATTTTCCAATATTCTTGCCAATATGTGATGGTTGTCTGCTTTTCTCAGTAGGTTTTATTTGAATCTTGTTTTTCTTAGAGGGTCTAGATAACAAATAGTGCATTTCATTACCAAACTTACCAGGAATATGTGCATTTGATTTCAGGCCTTCCCCCCCACCAAGAGATTGGAATGCCTTCTCTTTCACCTACGATGACAGAGGCATGCATCTTTAAAGCTTTTAGAAGAGTTACAGTATTCTTTATTTAAAAGTTGTTCTCGAAATGATTGCATCTCTGTGAATTCAGGGTAATATTGCAAGGTGGTTGAAGAAAGAGGGTGATAAAGTTTCTCCCGGTGAAGTTCTTTGTGAAGTTGAAACAGTATGGCTGTTTCTCTTGTATCTCATAATGTTTTCCTTAATTTTACCTTAATCATCTGATAAACTGAAGTTCTTTGTGTACGCCTGTTTAATTTGTAGGATAAAGCAACAGTTGAGATGGAATGCATGGAGGAAGGCTATTTAGCTAAGATACTGCATGGGGATGGGGCAAAAGAAATTAAAGTTGGCGAGGTATTGATTTGACACGCTGTAAAAGCGACCTTACTCTGATAATTATTATTATTATTATTATTATTATTATTATTATTATTATGTTTTTTTGTTGTTAAGAGATTGTTGGAGTTACAGATGTACAAAGCTTAATCTAACAACAATCTATCGAGTCTATGTTTGTCCAATTGCATTATTTGAGATTATTTAGGTAATCTGATATTAGATTAGTTTTCTGCGTTTGGTATCACTTGTTATTTATTTGAGACTCTATTCCATGATCTCAAATCAAAAAGTCACTTTTCCGTTTCTTCCCCCTTCTCCTTCCTCCTCTCCTTACCTACTGCACTATCTGTTTATCAGTACAACCTATACCTGTACTTGTTGGTTCATTCACTGGTAAGTTTTAGACATACATAAATTTCCTAGGGGCTTTCTTTTTAGTCCACAATTTCTACTTCCCGGTAGCTAAACAATAGTATCTATCCTAATTATACGTTGTGATGATACTTATCTTTTTCTATGTTGACGCTTAATTTATCTATGCTCAAATAAGTGTACGTGATTGAAATTCTTGGATTTCTTGCAATATGACTATATGAGATTGAATGCCATAACTCTAATTTGTATTTTACTTCTTATTGGTGCTGTTGGGAAATTATTTTCTGCCTTATACATTTAAATTTCTAGTTGAAATCAACTGGAAAGCTAATGCATTCTATGTATAAAAGGTGGCTTGTATGTGCCTCATAATTCTTTTCACTATATATAATCCTTGTTACTTATTTCAAAGCTAAGCTCTAACACTAATACCCGCCATGTTACCTAAGCTGATTCTTTTCTGTTTGCCTCAGTTTTGTGGAATCATTCAACATTATTGAAATTTGAAAGTACCAACTCCGGTTATATGTTTTCCTTGCTAGTCATCCATCATGACATCCTTATTCCACATCAATTTGGTGGAAAAGTGTCTTGATTGCCTGGCATTCTAGTCTGTTGTCATTTTTCTAAATTCAATTAACAAATGATGACTTTACAGTGTGCGTGCATGACTTTTTTGTGAGCATTGCATTAATTGGATCGTTGTTTGGTCAGTACTGATAATCACTTGTATTGGTTGCCCTTTCTCCTTTATTGTTAGCAATAAGTAAATTTCATTTTGAAACATGGAAAATTAAATATGTTTTCTTGCAGGTCATTGCCATAACTGTTGAAGATGAGGATGATGTTGCAAAATTTAAAGATTACAAACCTTTAAAGTCAGATGATGCAGCTGCCCCTAAAGAGCCTTCTGTTTCTACTACACTGAAAGAAGATGTAGCTAAGAAACCTATCCGTTCTCCAGAGCCAGAAGTCTCGAAGCCCAGTGTAGCACAGGAGACTGGGAATCGAATTTTTGCTAGTCCTTTGGCTAAGAAGATGGCTGAAGATAACAACGTATATTATATAAGTGGCTAAATTAAAATTTACAGCAGTAGTAATATTTGATATAGGATATATTTTGTATATATCCATTTCTTTTAGTATGCTTCATTTGGTGAAAGCTTAATTTCATGAATCAGGTACCTCTCTCAAGTATCAAGGGAACAGGACCTGATGGATACATTGTAAAGGCTGATATTGAAGATTATTTGGGTATTGTTTAATGTATCTATTTGTCTGCTGAGGTTCTAAGATGCTCTCAATTTATTTCCTATATTACTTTCTTCTCGAGGTCCTCTGTTTTAAGGCAGAATAATTGTGCAATTCAAAAAACTGTCCCCTATGAAATTCCCCACCACGAGTTGTTGGCAAAAGTTGTAGCTCATTTGCAGTAGTCAATTGGTTGGGTTATGAACAATTTGTTAAGTTTTTATCATTTATTGTTTACACTCCCTTTCATGTAGCTTCTCGTGGGAAGGAAGGTTCTCCAGCAGCCCCCAAGGCTGATAAGACGGCAGTTTCAGCTTTAAATTATACAGACATCCCTCTTTCTCAGATAAGAAAGGTAATTTTGGTATTGTCATATCATTGACCTTATACCCCTTAAATTTATCAAAACAATTTTAAGTTTTGGACCGACATCCTTTTCCAAATGCAGACTCAATTCAATTTCTTTCTTTTGGAGTTTTCAGAACTCTATTTACCATTCTCCACATCTTATTTACTAGCAGAACCTCTTCTTTCTTTATCTAAGTCGTGCTATAATCTCTGACAGGTCACAGCTTCACGCTTGTTGCTCTCAAAGCAAACAATTCCGCATTATTATTTGACGGTTGATACATGCGTTGACAAACTTATGGAGTGAGTGTTGATCACAACTTATTTGTAAAGTTAAATATAACTGCCCTTTCCCTAGTCTGAAGTGCCGACTCTATCTGCAGGTTGAGAGGGAAACTTAATTCACTACAAGAAGCTTCAGGAGGCAAGAGGATATCCGTTAATGATCTAGTAGTTAAGGTATTAGTTATTAATTATCCAAGGCGAAATTTTTTCAAGACCTTACGGGAAACACATGGGAGAATGGTTTCAATGCCTTAAATTATATCATAATGCCTGGGTAATTTTTAGAATGAAGTAGCAACTGCTCGAGTTGGGATTTTTTTGTGATTATCAAAATGGGAGGGCGTAGACTACTAGTAATCTGCTGTGCTGCTTCAAGCTTGCCGGTTGTCAATTGTAGGAGTCTTTTTGTCACCGTCAGTTGTAAGAGTCTTTTGGCCACTTGTCCTATATCTTCTATCACATATACCCCCCACTTGACACATGTACACAATAAAAATAAAAATAAAAAAAGAAGAGGAAAACAGAGTTGTACACTTTTGGAAAAGTAAAATACACCACAGCACAGTAAAAAATGTTGAATTGGTCTTCAAAATAAAATTCTGAAATGGTCTTCAAAATTACTCAACCAGTTAACTGTAAGGGAACTCTCATGCAGGCTGCTGCTTTGGCACTTCGAAAAGTTCCTCAGTGCAACAGTTTATGGACCAATGACTATATTCGCCAGTAAGTATAGGAGAATGAACATAATATTTTAGTAAGCATACGACAGCCATAATGAGATCTTGTGTGGCAAATTATACAGGTATCATAATGTGAACATCAATGTCGCAGTGCAAACAGATAATGGATTGTTTGTCCCCGTCATTAGGGTGAGTCATTTTCCCAACATAATGTCCCAAAATATTCAGGTTTATGAGCTGCATTTTATGATTATAAGTTATATCTCGGAAACCATATGCTGGGATTTGTAGGATGCTGACATGAAAGGGTTATCCAAAATCGGCAATGAAGTAAAGCATTTGGCTCAAAAAGCCAAGGAGAACAACTTAAAACCTGAAGATTATGAGGTTAGAATTGTACTTAAAAGTAATTCACTTCATTCGCAGCTGTCTGCTCTGGACATTTGGACATGATTATTGAGCATCCTCTTTACAGGGAGGTACATTTACCGTGTCAAATTTGGGAGGGCCATTTGGCATCAAGCAATTTTGTGCCATCATTAATCCTCCTCAGGCAGGCATTCTCGCAGTTGGTTCTGGTGAGATTGGTTTATAGTGCATTTCCTTGGTATTGAACATGATTTCTTAGTATCATCCCTAAGTAAATTGTTGTTGAGCAGCTGAGAAGAGGGTTATACCTGGTTCGGGTCCTGATCAATTCAAGTTTGCTTCTTTCATGGCTGTGACACTGAGCTGTGACCATCGTGTTATTGATGGTAGGTTCCTCTGACAAATCCTTTCAGATTATGAATTTGTCTAAAGCCATTTAACATATTATTTGAGATAATAAATTTGGTACTGTCTGTAGGAGCTATTGGTGCAGAATGGTTGAAAGCATTCAAAGGCTACATTGAGAATCCAGAGACAATGTTGCTTTAAAGTGCTATTATTCTTTTTTTTTTCTTTTTTCAAATGTTGATTTCTCTGCTGATCAATCTGTTGAGGCAACCAACCGTTCCTTGGCTCGCTCAATATAATCAGTGTGCTTTTGCCCACGCGGACACGGGGTAGAAAGTTTTAGAATAAAGGGACCCTTGAGTATCATGACTCAGTTTTGCCCATTGTAGAGTGTAAAGATCCCTTGAATGCAAGGACAGAATTCATTTGAGCAACACTTTTTGCTTTTAGTTAATTTTAAGAATTTGTCGTGCATTATGTTTGCTGGTTTCAGTTGTTGAGATAAATGACTGCTAAAAATGCTTCAGTTCGTTGCAAATACCAAAATGAAAAGAACAAAACATAACTGAAATAAAATTTCACAATAAAGTAGTTTTTTGTGTAATTTAAACCGGATTTTGTCGTCTGTAATAGAAATCTGGACCCACCCTGTATTTTTAAGAGTAATGTATGGATACAAATTATATACAAAAAAAATGACATGATATATGACGAGTAAGTATTTGGTAGACCCATTTATAAGGAGGATTGGTGACTGTCGTGAACCTAACTAAATACTACACAGTGTCATGTTATTTTATGCATAATCTTTTGTGTCCATAGCATTACTCATCTGTAGTCATGCTTCTCAAGTCTGACTGTTGACGAAGCTTTAGCAGTTTGCATCACAATTGTTGTTTAACAATGATTTGTTATGCCAACCAAGTTTTAAAAAAATATAAATGGCCTCAACACCAAAGTCAAACGAGAATCGTGGCATGGCAACAACTGGCGTGTATTCCCAGTTCTGTCGCTGATGCTATATGTATTTAATTTGATACGTTCACTGCAGATATAACACAAGCATTCTAATAAACCCATAATTCACAATATCAGTACTGTATTTCGTAACCCGTCCAGAATTCACTCCCATTATCTGCAGGACTCCGTTCAGAATACATGTCACTAGGGAATTAGAAAATTTATCAATACTGCGAGCAGGCAGTTTTGAAATAATAGCATTATTTAAAATATATATAAAAAAAGAAGAAGTACCGCAGCAGCATTGAATTGAAATCCAAGAACCATCTCAAGTTAAACTACCAACTGAAACCACCCATCATCGAGTACTAACTTTGACGCTTACATCCAGGCACTGTAATTGTTATTTTTATTTCGATCACTATCAGGTACAATACCACCTTCACTACTACTTTCTTGACCCCAAATTTATTATCTTCATATTTTCATGTGTAGACATGTCTTCACCTCATTTAATTTAGAATTTTATAACGGGTTATGTAAAATAACAAGGCAGAAACTTAAAGGTTAATCAAAACATAACCATAATATTTTTCTGTATCACAGGCACACATATCATATAGCTGGCTAATCGAATACATAAATGCACATCAAGTTAGAAGGATAGGAAAGATGATAGGATATGTTTACGAAACTTTTGAATTTTATTTTCAAACGTTTCCCGTTTCAATTCTATCAAAGGTCATGGTATCATAAAGAAGCTTTACAACACACATGATTTTAATTTTGCTCCCCATATATTAAACTCAATATAGCTCAGATGTCTTCTAGTTTTCATTGACTTCATGAAACCATCACTTTTATTTGTTCGGTCCTATATGATTTGTTAATTTCATTTGTTAATTTCCAATCAGTGTTCTAAATGGCACGCATTTCCTATTTTGCCTTTTTTGTCTGTGTTGCAGAAAAATGACACCTAATGTTGGTGATCACTGAACATAGTTATAATTGCTGCTTTCTCCTTGTCTTTTTAGCACCGCCTTTAAAAATCTCCCTCATCTCAATTTCAACCTTAAAAGTGTATTGTGTTTTCTCACATGTTGCCATCCTTCATCCTTCCAATAGTCTTAAATATTTTAGATGACCCGTACAGAAACCCTTGTGCAAGTCATAACATGTCTCCCTCATCTTGTATTCATCCCTGTGACTTTCAATCCAATAGATAAGACGTGTGCAATACACAGGGAAACCCCATGACGGCATAAATATAAAGTAAAGTAAACTCCCCAAATAGTGCTCCTTTTTTATACCATGTGCTTAGCTTCAATCTTGTAAACCATATATAAGGGAAATCCTATGCTTCTAATATAAAGTTAACTGCCTCCTTATGGCGTCCAAACTCCCTAAGGACCTAATACACCTGTAATCAATCATCACACTGAACCACATTAAGCTAGCGAGCTCTAAATTTACAATCTTCTCTCAAGCCTGTCAGAAAACTTCCCATTTCAACAGTACCGGCAGTGTCTTCAATATTGCTTCCACAATTCTGAAACTGATTATTTTCTCCAGTTCTCCAAGTTCCAAGGAAGAATAAATTCACAGGGTACTCTAGCGCAAAAGATCAAGACTCAAAAAAAATAACTCTTAACAGTTGGAGTTAGGGTGGGGAAGGACAGTGGCAGGTCATGAGCAATGGATTTTCCTATGCTCTAACAATACCAAGCAGGAATTTAGACTCCTGTGAGATTTATAGACTCTGGTGCTGTTAATGGTTTCTTGGGTACCCAAAATAGGACTTGGGGTCAGAAACTCATCGTACGGAGCATACCTTCAACTATGACCGAAAGAAACTGAATTCAAGGCAATACAATCGTCCACGGACAATTCTATTATTTACCATAATCTCTAGAAAGCTAGATAAAGAAAAGTAAGATAGGAGAAATAATAAATAATGCCAACTAATAGTACTCGAGCTAAATCAGGATGTTCTTTGTATCCAAAGAGCAATAACATCCAATGCCAGCCAAAATCTTCTGCATCCATGGACCTCAGAAGCATAGAAAATAGAAACTTTTCAACAAATGACATTTTTTCTTTCTCACATTCCAGTCAATGCAATTAACTCAGAAGAAAACCCTCCAATAAAAAAAATAATTTTTTAAAAAGATTATCTCAACATAGCAGTGTAGACAAACATATAACAATCCAATTGCCATGTAAAATTCCAGTCAATTATTCATCACCTAAACCTTCAGCAGTGTACATTGGAATAAATATATATTAGATATTGTACTACAACAGTTGAAAATGAACACCTTTCATTTCATATCTCAACGTATCAAAATTGTAATGATTGGGAGAGAGGAGAAAATCACGCACCCCGCCAACCCTTGGATTAAATCGGCACATATCTTCTCAGCATTTGCTTTCCCGTGACCCGCCAATCCAACTACCGCGCCACCTATAGCCCCAGCCACAGCCGCCGATCTTGGCCCAGCAGCCGCCTTATACAGAGCTCCGGTCCCGAGTCCCGCCACCAGACTGTTGAAAATATCATCAGCGTCCCTCACAGCCACCATCCCGCTCTCCAACCCGGCAAACATCAACCCGATCACGCCCGCCCGGTTGCCGAACTTCCGACCCGTGTGGCCCGATGCGTTGAGAATCCGATTGACCCGGAGCTTCATGGTATCTCCTGGCTCCGAGGACTTAATACCTTCAATAAGGCCTTTTCCGGCACCGGAAACGGCACCTGCGAGGTAGCCGGTGCCAGTATAGTAAGTGAGATTCTCTCCCCAGGAGCGGCGCTGGGCGATGGATTCTTCTTGGAAGAGAAATTCGGGGGAAGTGGGGAGCTTGTAGAGATTTTGAATGGGGACTTGGAGATCCTGATAGGGGTTGTAGAGACGACGGTTGTGATCATTTTGATCGTCGTGGTTTGAAGGTCTGGGTTGGTGCAACATCGTTATTGTTATTGTAGGGTTAGGGTTTTGCTGGTGGTGGGAATTGAAATTGCGTTCTTGGGGGATCGGAATATTCTTGGAGGAGAGAGAGGGTGGGGTTCTGAAAGTTGGTGTGGTCAATGGTCAGGCGGTCTGAAAGTTGGACCGTCTTTTTCCCTTTTCTTATTTTAACAGGACCGGTCTAATAAGGATGAGAATTGAGACTCGTTTGGCAGATATATTTTTTCATATAAATATTTTTAGAAAATAATTGAAAAATGTTCATAATAATAATTTAAGGTGGCAAAAGAAAAAGTTGTAACAAATTTTTAAATACCCATTTTTTTTATTTGCATATATTTTATAAGGTGAAATTATTTTAATTTTTCAATTTAATTTGTAATTTTAATTATGCGTGGTGGAAAATGATAAATTTATGTTAGAACTTGAGTCATTTCTAATCTATATAACATTAAAGAAGTCTAGTATTCGGAAAATTGATTTTAACATGTTATGTTATGTTGTTTGTAATTCTGTAAAATTATTATCCAAGTAGTAATAGTAAATGTTTTGCCCGGCTGAAAAACAAAGTTCTTGGAGGAAGCAATTAACCTCTAATATATATTGGCTTGCTGCAGCACCTACCTACCTACTGATGCTTTCTTCTTTCTAGACTACTTGACCAAATCAAACATCTTTGTCATTATCATTTTGTATTTTTACCAAAAAAGAAGACTGAGCAGATAGATGTCAATGCTTTTCTCTAAATATTACTCCATATATTAGTTATACAATGGAATGGAAGAACAGTTCTTCTACAGCAAAGGTTAATATACCATCCACGAACCTTGAGACGTAGTATAAAAACTTTTCAGATAGGAAATTTGTTCCCTGAACTGAGTTGAGATTCTTAAGCTAAAGAACTTCTTCACACCCTACCAAATACTTTATTTATTTGGGCATTTCAACCTGTTTAAACCGGGGAAAGGGATCTAAATTTTCAGCAGTAGGCTTTAAAATTTTCCTCTGTGCTTGAATCGTAGCAACCTTCTTATACTCGTCATCTGCATGAATCTCCAGCTGCAGCACTTTAAGATTGCTTATTCCTGTTGAAAATAAAAGTTCAATTACAGTCGTCTCATATCACCATGTATAAGAGAGAGTTTGAGGGTGATGGTTAACTAGACCATCAAGAAACTAGCCACATCAACAGCAACAGATCAGGGATCTCTCTCTCTCTCTCTAGAATAGGTAATCTCAGCTAACTGTCATTTCCTCGACCTCTTTGATTTTTCTTAGTTTTTTACATTAATAAGACTAGTCTAGCGTTTACATACCAGGCAACCAGTATGGTTGGACTTGGACCAATCGGTACAGGCTAGGTACACAAATTTGCTTAATTTCCGGTCTCTAGGATCAATCAGCAAGGAATATGTCGATCCTTTATTGCTTTATGTATAAATTTGGGCAAAAGTAAGCACAAAGGGCTAATAAATTCTGGGGAAAAAGGGCTACGAAAACTGTGATTTGGACTCTACCAAAAGATCTTTCCACTTGAAATAGAGATATTAGATATTCCATTAGTTAATCCTTGCATTACTAATACCAAGCTATCAATTTAGAGAGTCTAGCCAAAATAATGATATCACTGGTTTTAAAAAAATTATATCTGTCGTACCTTTTGCACTATTCAAAAGCAAACAGAGTCTATGAAATGGCTAGAAGGTAATGGATGAGTGCAGAGTTAAGAGGAAAGAGGAATATGCAAGTGAAGTTTGGCTCAGAGGTTTCAAAATGGGAACTGACCTGACTAGTGTACGAGCTTCCTTCAAAACTTGTAGTAGAGCGTTGACTCGCACCATAGGCACTTCCACCTATGTAATCGGCTTTATCATCAGATCCAAGCTCTCTTAGTCGATTCAGTTCGGGCAATATGACCTTATCAAGGGCTGGCCTGTCCTTCCTCCTCAGCTCACAACATTGTAAACACAATTTGGCAAATGATGCAGCCTCCTCGACAGGCCAATCTGGCACTGTCGGATCAAGCACTTCTAATAATGTTCCCTTCTCAATTGCCCTCGAGACGTGGTGGGTTATACCAATTGGAGGCTTTGCTGTAATAAGCTGCAACAGCATTACGCCCAGTGAGTATATGTCTGATTTTGTCCCCAACATTCCAGTTTGTTGGTACTCTGGGTCAATGTAACAAAATGTTCCAGCCGCTGCAGTCATGTGATATTGGGTAACGCTGTCAGCCACGGATGGTGGAACCATCCTGGCTAAGCCAACATCACTTATCTTGCTCACATAGTTCCCATTTAAGAGAATGTTGGCAGGTTTAAGGTCACGATGCACCAGGGGCTCTGGCTTTGACTGGTGAAGGAAAAGAAGGGCAGTTCCAATTTCGGCAGCTATTGTGAAACGGGTTTTCCAAGAGAGTGGGGGAGTGTTGTTTCTTCGAAATAAACAATCTTCTAAGCTGCCATTTTCCATGTACTCATATACAAGGCAGCCATACTCGGGGCAGGCACCTAGAAGGAGAACCATGTGAGGATGTCTCATGCAGCTTAAGACATCAATCTGCATTAGAAAAGACAACATTAGATGGGAATTTAGAAATACAAATTTGATATCCTTTTTAATTCTTGCAACCATCACATGTGCTCTTAAGTGCCATTATATATTTTTGGTCGTGGACATGACCATTGACTTTGTTCTTTCTTCTCAATAGTCACTTAGTTTGCTATATAAATCATGGCACAAGGATTTGTTGCACTGGGAAGCTAGGTCCTACAGTGGTCCTGAAGGTTTTCTACTGATGTGTAAGGCGAATAGATGAACTCATTTCTGAACTTTGGCTTTTTTGACAAATAAAATTTGAATGCCACAAAAACTAAGCTGGCTTTACCACCAATACTGAAAGTAAGTGATGGTCAGTGAATAGTGTGTTCAACACCAAGTCAAAGTGAGTTTGATGGAGTTATTCTCCGCCCATCTTGATGGATCTTTACTATCACAATGAAAACTGCATAGACTTCACGTCACAAGGAGTGGTTACACTTTCAGCTTTTCCAATTACAGCATGAATAAATTATTATCTTTCGACAATAATACTGTTAATTAACAACTGCTAAGCCAGAGTATGTGGTATCTTGGATAAATGATGGTGATATTTGGCTGTGAAGTTTAAAGAAACAGAAGACATTGTTCATTTTGATGAGGCTGTATTATCTAGACATACTCTTTTTCCTCAAGTCTAATACACAACACAGCCTTTATAACTAATGATAGGGGTCATCGATTATATAAGAAACGGGAATCGTCATAATTTGACTGGAACTCTGATTTTTCTATCGAGTACATGATCAAGTTCTAATGTGGTGCTAGCGAGATATTAGAAAGAAAGAAAGAAATAAATGGAAGCCAATTTTGAATCTGAACAATATTTTAATATGAAGTATTTGCTTGTTGTGGGCGTAGCCTAATTAATTGATGAACCCCCAACCATGGTCTTGAGCATGGTTCAAGTCTCACCAGCTGCGGCAATCTTTCCTTCCTTCCCCTATGTTAGAGTAGAGTAGATTGTTTCCTACAGTTATAAACACACATACCTCTCTTTGAAATTGCTCTAGCCCTTGAGAAATGTCAGGCCTTAAAACCTTTATGGCAACAGCAGTGTGATCGAGAAAGCCTTTATAAACAGGTCCATACCCTCCTTCACCGATCTTTGCAGAATCAGAGAAGTTATTTGTTGCAATCTCAATATCTTCAATGGTGTACTTTCTATACCGGAGGTCAGTGCGAGTCAATGCATCCATCATTTTCCTCATCTCTTCTGCCTCCTGCTTAGCCTTACGTTCTGTATTTTTCCGCTTCTGGAACTCCAGTTCTGCTAGACGTTGCGCCATCTGTGCTGCTTCCATTGCAGCCCTGCACTTTTGCTTCTCCATCTCTACCACAGCTAATGCATCCTCTTGGGCTTGCTTGGCTTCATCTATCCTACGTGCCTCTGATGACTTCCACTGATCAATCTCTCTTACCTGGAAACATAACTTACCGTGAGATTTCCCCCCTCACGCTGTAACAAATATTTTATCTGGATCAAGTTAAAATCTGACCTTCTGTTTAGCATTCATACTTTCATTGTAAGCTGAGTTGTACATTTCCATGGTTCGCTTCAATTCAAGTTTCATTCTCCTCATCTCATCCTCTAGGTCTCCCTGTAAAAGGTAACTCATTCAGGTGAGTACATTCAAACCAGATTTAAAATCTGCTGTCTGGGACTTTTACTACATTCAAAAGCCAATTGGAGTCAAAAAATGAAAAAATTGCGTAACTGGCAAGAAAAGGATAGAAAATCAATGAAGTGCAAAAATTGTTTCAGTATGTTATGTAAATACTCAACCAGTCGAAGTCCTGTTCTGTTTACTTGGAGTTAACTAGTAAAATCCTGTTTTTGAATACTCCCTCTGTTCCACATTGAGAATCCAATTTCACTTTTTAGGATGTCCCAAGATGAGAGTCCAGTTTCAAATTAATGAAACAAACTTAATTGAACTTAAGAAAGTTGTAATATATTGATTAATATTTTTTTTCTTGAAGGTATCAATTAATTGTATATTAAGGTTAAACTTTACTTCAAAACCTTGACCTTTAAAAGTTGACTCACATTTTGGAAAGGATGGAGTACATGTGATCTAAAAGAAATAGGCTGCTGGGTTCAGGCAACATAAATCTTCCAATTTGATCCTAAGAGGTAGCAGAAGATTTCTTGGGGTTCACAATCCCAAAAGTAACACATCATTTCTAGTACAGTATTGCTTACTCTAATCACACAAAGTAACACATCTTTTTTATAGCAAGCTAGTTGGGGTATAGTTAAATAGTTAGCTTACAAGTTTCCCAATTCAGCACCTGTCATTAACAATAACCATAATCATTAGGTTTGTTCTGTGACCCTTCAAATATATATTATAGTGAACTTACTCCTTTTTGGGAGGATGTATAGCTATTCATCCTGGATCCCTCTGATGTGTGGGAGTGGTCCAAATTCTCGAAGGAGAAATCAGATGATTGGAAGCTAGAAGGCCCAGAAAGATCGCTGCCCTCAAAGGAGAAATTTGGATGCTGTGGACTGGAACTAGCCTTTGTGTGAACCATTTGATTAAGATTGTTCATCGACTGTTGGAATGGAATTTTGCTGCCGGAGTGCCTGTCGAGTGGATTAATTTGCATAAAATCACTGCTCTTATCAGTAAATGAACTATTCTCACTGCTTCTATCGAAAGATGTTCTCTCGGAGCCTCCTCTTTTCCAACTTGACTGGCTAAAAGATCTGCATTAGCAGGAATACAGTGAAATTGAGTATAAGAAGTCTTTTAAGGTAAAGGAATTGCTTATGTTAGGAATAAAGATGCAATATCCAAATTATGTCACAGAATGTTGTGATCTTAACACTGACCATCTTCTCTTATCACTAGAGGGAAAAAATTAGAGAATAATAAAGTGCATAAGAATAGAGATTGAAGAAAGGAAGAACATATACCATAGGAAAAAAAATAGAGTAGATTTAAAGAGTTTTCAATAATATATGCATAACATTCTCAGTCAGAAGGCTCCCTTATAGAACCAAGTGATCAATAGAAGATAAATGCTACACTTACTCTACTAACAACCAGATAACTACCATCCCTATTCTACTGTGAACAAGTTAAAAACCAACTCTAGACTTTATTCATGTTAGTTAAGTAACTAGTTGATTCTCATGACAATTCCTCGTGTTATTTACAAGAAAAATGAAAGTCTAAGACCACATACAATGTTATCTGTTCAATATTATTACCCACTTCAGTATATTCTTACCCATCTGATGCATATCCGGATTGAAATGGTGGCTTTGAACTGGTTGTAGTGCAAGGTGTAGCTGGTCGACTAGCTGATCTTACGTTCTGAACTCTTCCTTTTGATATTGCATATACTGAGCAGAAGTCTGGTGCAGATTTACCTAAGCTAGTTGACACATCTGGATTTCTAAAGGCCCTGGTGGTAACAACAAAAATTGGATACAAAAGGACGAAAAAGATGAGGTCCAAGGCACTTAACCCACTTTGTCACAGAATAGTGTTCTATAGGGCATAGACACAGAGAGAGATAGACAGATAGATAGCTAGATTGAATATATATATATATATATATATATATATATATATATATATATATATATATATATATATATATAAAGTGAGCGAGAAACACCTTGTTAGAGCACTCCGGTTTGAAATACCAACAAGAATAGTGCTGATTGAGTTTCTGATTATAAAATCAACTAATGCAGTCGTAACATCAATGTCGTTGAAGACTACCTCTACTGCTCGAATCTGTAAAAACTCATTGCCATCAGATCAGGCATAAAGATTGTTCTAGTATTTTACTAGCTCTCCTGTATTATATACACCTTATACACCTATCTGAGTTCGTGATTAAGACATTTCCAAAATTCAGCTACGCAAGCATCTTTATATTAAAGTGACCCTAATCCACTTGAATCTACCTATCTGGTGATAACGTGATTAAATAGGTCATACAGGCCTTCTCTGTAACCTCTGGACTTCGTACTTTATTGCATTTTGTCTTTCTTTTTGGGAAACTTTTTAGTTTATAAGTGCCGCCTTAGCAATGGATTGTAAAAACTAAAAATGGGATGTGCGGGCATAGTAGACAAGGATGTTAGATGTATAAGGTATAGGAAGATCGATTACCCCTTTTCGAGCACAAAATCCACGATATGGAAGGAAGAAATGCTGCGTTTCATATTCTGTCGGTGCACGACCTTCTTTAGGGACAGCATCCTCTGCATAACATGTATGATAAAGACTTGAACTGGTTGCATAATTGGAAAAATGAATACATACACATATAGCCGATCTAAACTTCACCCAGGATTAATTAGAAAGTTCAAATGGACTCAAAGTGCATATAGGGAATGAACACCTGATCCATAAAGAGACATTAGCTCAACTGCATCGTCTGCATGCATGTCACATCATGTTTAAGCCTAAATTCTATTAATTAAGAACCACTGCCTGCCCCATAAATAATTTTGACAAAATGTAGCAAAATTCCAGACAGAACAATCTAGTAACAGGACATTGATTGACGAGACCTATAAATCCCACCTTAAATTGGAATCCAATTCAAATCTAGGCACAATCTAATAACAGGAAATATACAAATTCTAATATAAAAGTCGAAGATATCCATAACCCAATCAATGAATCTTGAATTCGAATATTGGAAAAGGGAGGTGGGTAACGTACGAGGTTGTAAGACCTGGGTACGGACATGGATAAGGAAGACCCGAGAGTTCTTTTTCAAAAGATTATCAACTGCCCACCGGACGGCATGTGGGCTGTTTTTATCTTTATCAATGGCTACAGCCGTTGATATATTAATGCCATCTCCGTAATTGCTGGAATTGCTAGCCATGGGGTGTTGCGTCGGTTGTGCAGAGCCGTAAACCTCCAGTTTCACGGCGGCACAACCACTGGCTAACACCACCTCAACCCACACAAACTCGCAACACGAGAAAGATTTGTTTTTATTTTTTGGAAAAGATGTAAATATGTAAGCGGTTAGGTGCCTTATTTTGTGCCTTTAGATAAGCGGGCCTTTTAGCTGGTTAACTAAATTTGGCGGCAAAATGAAATGCCAATTGTGTGGACCGTTGTTGATTCCGGTCTCCTCTCTTTAATTACATGTATATCTTAGCGATTTTATGTATTTATTTTTTTATTGAATAATATTTTAAATATGTATGTGATATAGTAGATTAATTTTATACTTTTATTTAATTATATATATTAATATATGTCATAATTACAACTTAATAAAAATAATTCACAATATATAACGAGACTTATATGGATTCTATAATTATATTAGTAAGTTGATTACAATATTAATAAATTTATATTTTATGAGTGATAAATTTTATTTTTATTCTTACTATTACTGTTAATTTCTTATCTATACTTATTATATAATAACACAAATCACGTTTTATTATATAAATTAACTTAAATATTTTAATTGATTCTGAACTAAGTTAACTCATTGATTGATATTTTTATTTTTATTTGTTTGTTTTTATTTTATATATGTATTATCTTATTTATGAGATTTATATAAAAAAAAAATTATAGTATCCATCAATTCTATCCATTTAAAATCCTTTTTTTAATTCTTTTTTTTTATTTTTTATTTTAATTAGTTATTTTTTCAATTTATTACTTCTTTTATAATAACGCAAATAACATTTTATTGTATGACTCATGAAACTATAATTGATTGATATTTTTATTTTTATTATATTTATATTATCTCTCTTTGTAGGCATTTAATAATGTATTATACATTTATTTAGTCCTTTTAATCATTCTTCTCCTTTTTTTATTTTTTATTTTTTGTCTTGATAAAAAATGTATTTTATTAAATACTCAAAACAAATATGAATACTAATATACCATTGTTAGATAAAATAATATGTTTAACTATTTAAATAGATAATGATTAAAATAATATTTTAAGGTCATTTTATATAAGATTTTTAACTAATATTTTCTCTATTTTAAAATTACGGATACAATTTTATTTTTAGTTCAGTTCAAATATATATATATATATATATATTAGAACAATAAAGTGACATGATAGTTTTAATATATTTTTATTTTTTTTACTATTATTTATAGTATCAGACTAGTTTACTTAGTTAATATTAAAAGTGTATTTTTTAATATAAATTATAATTAATAAATAAAATATAATTATAAATCTCATATTTGGCATGGAACATCAGACTAGTTTAATAAATTAAAATAAGAAAAAAAGAATTGTGGTGGTCTCTTCCATGAAAGTCTTATGGCGTTTACTTCACCTTGATTGTTCGCCAACGCTTCTAAGATCTTGGTTTGGAAGGATTTATTCTCGTACATTCAGTTGTTGCTGCTAGTAATGATAATATTCTCGAGCGTTTGATCGGTGATGCTTCTCAAGCCACTCCTCGACATCCACCGTAGCTTGCTCTAGGTCTTTTTGCCATCACTAATATATTATTTGATTATTTGTTTCTTCCATTGTAGAGTTTGTTTATTCTTCTGTAGAGTTTATTTTTATTTTTTTGTCAAATTTTATTTTCTCCTAATTTAGTGTTAGATTTCTTTTTTTACTTCACTCTGGTAATTTTTTTTATTTTTTTTGGAGTTTGAATTCACTTTATATAAAGAGTTATCTTTGTTTACGGTGATGATAATTGTAGATATACTAATCGGTAATTAGATGCAACAAGTCTTCGACAATTATTTATAAGTTATTTTATTTTTTTACTTAGATCACATAAAACTATAATATGAATTTATTTTTGAATAGGGTAAATATTCTATTAATTCTATCATACATGTAATTTCTAATTGACTGAATGAATTAATTTTTCCTGAAATTGTTCTCCAAATTTGTTGAATTAAAAAAAACTAATTTAAGAATATTTCTCCATCGTAATTAAGTAATGGGAATTAATATCTTTAGTGGTGCTTGATTTATATCTATATATATAACATTAAAACTCAACGTGATTAATTAGCTGGAGCTACTCGAGAGACTAAAATAGCATAAGAATAAATTTGGAATTTCGTGTTCCTGTCCATTTTGGATGGATAATATTCCTTGTATTATTCTTCCTTTAATTATATCTGACAATTTGAAAAAAATAAAATCTATCAGTTGTTGGACTATTTCTTTAATATATATATATATGCAAGGTAAACCGGCGAAAATATGCACAGATGACATGTGTCAATTTTATAAATTATAGATAATTTCAATAAGTAGTCGGTGAGAAGACCGTCCATGTACTAGTAAGTTGTAATCTAATTTATTTATTTATTTATAATTTTTATAGAAATTTATTGTTTAATATTCAAAAACCAGTTACAGAGTTATACCTAACAAATTTTGATATACCTATAAAAACCTCTCATTTAAGATGAAAATAATAAGCGAACGAGATGTCAATTATTAAGTGTTATTATGCAGTACCATACCACTAGACATTTGGGATCATGTACTTAGCATTTGTTGTTGTTCATCATCATTGCAAAGATTAACAGAGGTTGTCAAATAATTATTTTTTTCTCAACAAAATAATAATATCATTTTTAGGATAATTAAATCAAATCATTTATTTGCATTTCTTTTTTGAGGAATTTATACTACTCCCTCCGTGTATAGGAACGATATTAAAACTTTGAAGTTATATTGTGATTTTTTTTAATATTTAAAATTGATATGATTTTATTTGATTTTAAAGCGTTTATCCTAATTTTGTTTGAAGATAGACTTAAATTTATAATCAAGACAAACACCTTACTGCTAAAAATATCATATTTGTTCTAAACAATTTATTAACACTTGGGTTCAAAGTTTTTGGTTGACAACTGATATATATTTTGTCATCTAATGTTATGCTTAATTTTGAAGATGTTATGAACTGATTAATTGTACTTAAAAAACAAAGTTACAAATAATATTTGATCTTTATAACTGTCTATATATATAATAGTATTCTTTCACTTACTAATTGGTCAAAAATATTCGTATTCTTTCACTTAAAAGATGTTAAAACTTATTAATATTTTAACTGTTTTACCAAAAAAAAATTGAACTTCTATTTCATCCCATCACTATATATATATTAAATAAAAATAAACGCTGATCAATGTGATAACCCAATGACTTTTTTCTCTACCTCTTTCTCTACTAAGAAAATCATATATTTGGGAAAAAAATAAAAATATTTATTAAATTTTATTTTATATATATATATATATATATATATATATATATATATATATTATTAATTTGACTCACATGTTCACACACATCTTAATTTTATCAAAAATTAAACCCCAATCTCATAAATAGTTCGGTGGAATGGGTGTAGAACTTGGGTGAAGTTCTTGTTTTCCATATATCTATTTCGATCATTTTTAGGTATGGGGTGGGTGCAGAATCCTTAGATGCTGGGACACGTGTTATGGGACTTGTGTGTCATGTAATCATTTTAAGCCCTGATGTTTCCTGAACCATTTTTATGTCCAGTGCATTGATTGTAATTGAATTTATACGTGTCACAAAATGGAGTAAATGCTGTTCCAAGAAACTCTCTGTGCTCCGTTTCTCTTCTCTCTCTCTCCTCTATCCGCCTCCAAGTCCAGAAAGGAAAAATCTAGGAAAGAGGCAAACAACAGAAAACTGACCAATATTTGGATTTTGGAGGCTTCAGCTCTTGGGTGTTTTCCATTGGTAAGCAGCTTACCAATTGTTTCTCTATTTTTTAGTGAATTTCAGTTGTTTTCATAGAGATTTGGTAGCACCCTTTTTTTAGTTTTTTTTTTATTACATTTACGGAATTTGTTGAGATTACAAATTGTTGTATGTATTTGAGGAACAGAAAAAAAGTAAAAAGAACCATTATTTTTAAGAGGATGTGAATGGATGCTTCGGATCCATGAAACCCAAGTTCTATGTGCCAAAAAGATTCCACCTTTTGATGGTTTTCTTGTGATTCATGAGGTTTTGGTTTCTTTTTCCTAGGTTCTTTGTCATGAATCCCTTTTGCTTTCCTTCTTGGGTTAATGGATAATGATTATTAGTTTTGGATTTTTATCAATTGTTCTTGGTTATTTAAGAGCTGGTATTGGAGATAGGATTTAGATATTCTAGGGTCGGTTCTTTTTCTACAAGTGGAAGAATTTGATGATCCAGATATATTGGAAAAATCTACTCTGCTCAACCTTAAAATTCTCATATATGGATGCTTAGATCCATTGTTTACGACCAGATGATCCATTCTTCACCACCAGATCTGATGGCCGATTTTCCTTTTGCTTATCATTAGCTTATTAGACTTGCTTTATGTGCTTAGTGTTTCTTGTATCCCAAATTGGTAGGTTTGGATAACCCAAATTTACATTTTGCTCCTCTTTAGCTCATTCCAGTTGAAATCTGCCCTTGGTGTTCATTCTATCAATTGTTGTTCAAGTTGTTTGAAGTTTTTCCACGGTCAAGGAGTGGATATAGTGAAACCAGTTAGTCTTCTGTACTAAGTCAATTGCTAGCAGGAGTAGAGTGGTGTAAAAAGCAGTTGATTGCGTAAGTTTGGTGGGATCTAGGGTAATCATTATTTTGGTCACTGCTATACGAAGTGGTGTTGATGGAAGAGATGTCTGCGGCTGTTGCAATTACACTTAGCTTAAGTAATCCAATCAGTGATACTTCCGGGATCACAGGCAATGTGGAAATAACACGGCTGGAGATACTGACTGAAACAGCAAGCTTGTTATCTGATCCTTCGTCGGGGCTGCATGCTGAGTCTGTTGCTAGTTGGGAGAGGAGTTGCAATGGTCTAAAGAGAACCTTTTCCGGATCTGGAGAAAGCAGAGGGAAATCTGATCTCTCAGGGACTGTTCAAAGTGATAGCAATTGGGTTCCTACAGATGCCATGATTCAGCAAAGTGAGGAAGATGAAATGTTTACGGTCTTTGATGATCCCAATGGGATTAATGGTGAACAATTGCTAGCTCTGAATACTAGTTCAGGGATAAACCTGCCAATTGCTGTTGAAATCAAGGGAATAGACTATGATCATATTGTTGCTAAAGTTATTAGTTTCGAGAAACAAAGTATGGAGGGGAAGCTCACAGATGAATTATTACCAGTGTCGGCCTGTGCAAATGAAACAAGCTCTAATGGGCTGACTCTAAAGGCATCTCTAATTGCTGTTCAGTTGCCTACAGAGAAGATTCCTGAAAAAGGAGGGATCAGGAGTGTGTTCGAAGTGGAGAATGTTCCCTTGTGGGGTTCTGTGTCTATTTGTGGAAAGAGGCCAGAGATGGAAGATGCTGTTGCCTCTGTGCCTCAATTTATGAAAGTTCCTACTAAAATGTTTGTTGGTGATCGTGTAATTGACGGGATAAGTCAAAAATTGGGTTACATGACAACTCATTTCTTTGGAGTGTATGATGGCCATGGAGGTTCTCAGGTATGTCTGATTCTGAGGTTCAACTTTGCTATATGGACGTTTTATTTATTTCTTTGAGAGCAATGTGACACGATTTTCTGGATTTGAATGTACTTTTGATTGTCCAGCTTCATTGCTAGCATTTGTCCCAAACTATTCTGGACTAGTTTCTAGCTTTGGATTTATTCTGAACCCTCTAGAATGATATTATGTATTAACTGTTAATGTTTTATCATGTTAAATCGTCTTTTAGTATCTCATTCGTAAGTCTGCTATCATAAGCACATTGCTTCCCTTTTATTTGTAATTTTTCTGTATATCATGTGAGAAATTGACCTTTAATATCATGGTCATTATCTCAACTGTAGAAATGTTACCTTACACAGGTTGCAAATTACTGTCGTGACTGTGTCCATTTTGCTTTAGAGGAGAACTTACAAGGTATTCAGGATGATGAGGCTGAAGTAAGAATGAGAGACACTCAGCAGATGCAGTGGGAGGAAGTCTTTACCAGCTGCTTTCTAAAAATTGATGATGAAGTTGGAGGAAGAGTTAGCAGAGGCATTCGTGGAGGAAATTCCAATGCCTTTAACAGTACTTTAGAACCTGTTGCCCCAGAAACTGTGGGATCTACTGCTGTGGTTGCATTATTGTGCTCATCCCATATTGTAGTTGCAAACTGTGGTGATTCAAGAGCAGTCCTTTATCGTGGCAAAGAAGCCTTGGCTTTGTCAAATGATCATAAAGTAAGGCGTGTTTGTAAAGTTTTTACTTTTTTAGTAAGAAATCAAGCTCTTTGTGGCAAACTGGTCTAAACTTTTTCCCCTTTATTTTTTTTCTTTTTCCCAATTAAATTCAGCCAAACCGAGAAGATGAATATGCAAGGATTGAAGCATCTGGGGGGAAGGTCATACAGTGGAATGGACACCGTGTTTTTGGTGTACTTGCAATGTCAAGGTCCATTGGTAGGTTTACTTTTGCATGGTTTCAAAATTGTGTGGCTTTGTGGGAATATCCTTTCTGGCATCTATTTAAACCTTCGTTGATCAAAACTTCATATTGCTTGTTGATGTTGAATATCTGACCTTACTAAAAACTAATTCTTCTTTCTCTTTTTGGACACAAATGGCCTTCTTCTACAATGTCTAGATTAATTCCTTAAGCTGCACTGATTTCGAAATAAGTGATCTAAGACAAATAGCCTTCTTCTAGAGCTGAAAATAATTCTGTGACAATAAAACTAATGAACATAATGAAAACAACTCTGGAAAAAGAATTTTCTAGACGTGAAACTTGAACACAAGTTCCAATGCGTGACGCATTGGTTGGAGATTTTATACTTTTCTAACAGCACCAAAAGGGTGCCAGTGACGCATTGCACTAATACATATAGATTGCCAAAACACAATTCTAGAATTGCCTTGAGCAATGAATCAATCTATAGAAGTTATTGCTGTTTAGTGCTTCTGGACTACAAACTACAAAGGCTATAGAAAAAATATTGGAAACATACTTTTAATGTTAGTTCCTATCAATTTTAGCATCATATATCTACTATGTACTCATAGACTGTGTTTTTGTTTACTCTGTTATAAAAATACATGGTATAGAAAAGGAGCAGTTACTTTTCTATATTTCAGCTTGCTTGAGATATGATCTGATAAGGGGATGTTCCTCAGGTGATAGATTTTTGAAACCGTGGATTATACCTGAACCGGAAGTCATGTTTGTACCACGAGCTAGAGAGGATGAATGCCTTATTTTAGCTAGTGATGGTCTGTGGGATGTCATGACAAATGAGGAAGTGTGTGAAGTGGCTAGAAGGCGTATCCTGCTTTGGCACAAAAAGAACGGACCTATTACACATGCAGAGAGAGGTGAGGGAGTTGATCCTGCAGCTCAAGCAGCAGCAGAATACCTTTCGGTGCTTGCTCTCCAGAAGGGAAGCAAGGACAATATTTCCGTGGTTGTGGTGGACTTGAAAGCTCAAAGGAAGTTTAAGAGCAAATCATGAATAAGAACTTCACCCTTCATTTGGTTCCTATGTAGGAGTATAATTCTGCACACTATAAAGCTACCCTTGTTATTAGATAGCTTGGTCCATTATTTTACATGTGGGCTTAATGTGTGTATCAGAATAGTTTATTACTAGCTAGTGCCTGTTTTATTGAAAACAATGTGTTAATTTGTGGACTTTCTCATGACCCATGCCAAGTTTATGGCCGTGTATATTGGAGTCTTGTAGAGTGTTGGTATAATTTGTTGAATCTCAAGTTTCTTTCACTTTGTATACATTTTTCTTGTGGAGGTAAGCATAAACTGTAGGAGAATCCGTGAAGATCAGAGTACTTGCGTTTAGTGGTTAAGATGATGAAATGCATTTTGTATTCATGGTGGCTGTGAGTTCCAAGAGCTTCAAAGGAAAAGAAGAGATCCATTTCTTTTTCTTGATGTCTACTGGAATTGATAGAGGGGTCCGTCAGGCACTCGTGTTGAAAGATCCTCGAAACTCCTACTTTAGTCATTAGCAGGCACTCATGTGGGAAGAGCAAAAAAAAACTCCTATTTAGAATCAATAGCAATTTATGCTCCGGTGCATGCGAGGCATTACGTTTTGTACGAGGAAAGCAAGCAGTCTTTACATAACTGTGGCTTTTCTTCTTTATATTCCCGACCATGATTCTACAACTGAAACTGAGATCCACTAGGAACTTTATTAGGGAATAACAGCATGTATTATGATAAATACCAATGGTGATTCGATGACTAAAAAATAAAATACTAAAAGTGGATACAAAATTATGTTCAATTTTGCAATTGATTATAACTATTAGACCCAACCATGGTAAAGCATCAATTGTAAATTTCAATTCGTACGTTATTTTCAGTAAAACAAAATTTGTATCTGCACTCAGTAATACATACCCAAGTTCTAAAAATAATTCAACAGCAATCTCCTCTTAAATGTGACTTACATTAAAATTAAATGAAATTGTAACATGATATGCCAAAAAGGCAATACTTACAAGAGCATGTCATCAAAATTCTCCATCGTTTCTTTAACCTTGAAACAAATTTTAACCAAACTACGTAAGATAATCTCACAAACAAGCCAAGCTTAGATACTCGTCCATAATTCCCACCATTCTAAACTACTGTCTAACCAGTACAAGTCCGTCTACCTTTGACGTTTCCTTCGAATCCTAATAACTGGGAATTGCAGTGGGACAGGAAGTGTAGTCAACAGAACAGTTCCCTCGCGAACAAATTTGCAACCCAATTGTTCATAATGTGTTCTCAGTTCTATAGCATTCATTCTTAGATCCTTAGCTATATCTGATGGGTCAGACCGATAACCATCAGCGAAAAGAGTTAGCACCAAGACATAGCTGATAAGAAGATTCCTTTTTTCATCAGAAAGCCTTTTTTTATCTGATTCCTCAAACATGGCTCGGAACTTCTGGGATAAGATGCTTGGAATTTTGTGATTCTTCGCAGATAAATGACCATCCATCGAATGCTTATCCTTGAACTTGATAAGATGTGTAATGTATGAAAATACACAAGCAAGCGTACTCATCTCATACTCATTCTGTAACATGAAAAGAGTGCAGCTTATCACTGATTAGTCTCAGACGTCAATAGAAGAAACACATAGTTTACAACATAATTTACTTTTTACTGAAAGCTTGATACACATTCTAATATAGTGATATATTTCAGTGCTACATGCCTTCATTATCTCTCTAGTAACCAAAGAGGGAAAATATGAGGAAAAACAATCTTAGGATGCAGATGAAACTTAAAAAGAAAGGTAAAATAGTAAAATCTGTTCATGTATTTCTAAGTTCTAGTCTTCTGTAGGTTATGTGACGATTTTATCACAATTAATCATATGAACATTACAATCAGAATTATGTATCTTTACTATTTTGTTTTTGTGGAATAATTTTTCTTAAAAGCAAGACAAGTGTACTCCCGTTGTAATGAAATAAGAATACTACTTGTTGACTTTTATCTCTATTATAAAAATTGAAAACTGATATTTCCACAGGGTTTTTTTATATTTTCACATGAAAAGTGTCGCTCTATAGGTTTATAACGACGGTTTTGACCGCCGCTATAGGTCTATATTGACAGTTTACATTTGAAAATATCAAAAAACCTTATGGAAATATCACTTCCCTAAAAATTAAGCTTTGCATATAACACACTTCGACCTAAATATTTTAAGTAATTTTTATTTTCTGTAATAACTTATGGGCCATGCAAACCTTAATATTTGCAAGAAAAACAAATAATACTCTTGTTTCAGATGTATTCTGATATCATATTCTAAACCAGTTAGACAGCGAGAAAGTTGAATTAATTTGAAGTGCTTACCTTAATATCTTCCAATTTATAAACTCTGTTACAAACAAAGCTCGGGTAAACATCGGGTGCCACTTCTGCTGTCTCAAGTAAATCTTTAAGGTAATTCCACTCTCCTTCAAAAATAATTTTTTCTAGTGGATAAGCCTTCTGAGGTGTAGAGGCAGATATATCATGGGGTGGAATATTACGAGCATTAGTAGTTGCAGCAACTTCAAGAGCATCCTTGTTTATCTCAATGTCCTCTAATTTACTGTCTAGATCCTTCTGAGATCTAGGATCTTGTTTTTGGCGTAAGGACTCAAGTTTTTTCGTCTGCAATATAAGAAATAACCATATTATAATGAGACTTTCCGCAGAAAGTTCAATGAAAAATGTCAATATGACAAATGATTTTACTGCTGGTAAGATGTCAATGCATTAAAGTACTCTCTTGATGTTCTCCTCTTCACTCAAGCCAGTGGCGTGTGCTTGAGAGGAGAAGGGGGCTATTACCTTATTTATAGTCTTCTTTGTCGAATACAGAAATGTGAGATCTCTTAATTTTTCAGCTGTCTCTTCTGCATTGAGCTCTTCCTTCGAATTATCTTGAGCCTCATCATGAGTCACTTGACTCACATCTGAGCATCTAAGCTTAGGCTCCAACCTAAATATCTGTAATCAGTACCAAGTGAGGGGTAAGTTGTCCAAAAACACATTTCAATTATTAACATAGATAGTATACTGGATGTAGAGGTGACTACATAAATTGTGATTTGAGAGTCAAAAGAAAATTAACAAAAATGAATTGAGTTGTTTAATAATGTGAGAAAAGATTGTAATTTTTAGTTCATTTGTTTTATTGGAAGATTACAGTCCGAAATTATTTCCTCGACAGAAAGAATTTTCTCTATTCTCTTATAGCAAATATAGACTAGCACCACACTTTCTACCTGACTGCCTCAATAAAAAAAAGAAAGGTAGATCCAGAACTTAAACATAACTTCATAAATATTTGAATCAACTCCTTGTGATTGAAACAGTGAACAGTAAGGGAAAAAGCAAATGGATGACATATTTATAAGTACAATTTGACATTTCTGGATTATCTCGTGCCTTTGGAACTCGAAAAAAATAAATTTTCCACCACCAACTCCTAGTTTACAAACTTAGCTACAGCCTACAAGTGTTATTACTTTTACAAAAAAAAATCATTCATTACATAGAGACACCAGCAGTTTCAATGCTTTGTCCTCTACATTGATAAGTCTTAAAACTTAAATTTTTCCTTGTATTCTAAATATTTCCACATCAAGGAAGAATAACATTCTTGCATTATTGATTTAGGATGCCCAGAAAGAACCCTCATCCAATACCACCACACAATTAAAAATCACAAAACATTCTCATGTTATAAGCTTCTCTTTATTTTAATTATAAGAAATAATTCCCTTCTACTTTCTCAATATCAAACAAAAAAGCATAGCCAAACTCACATCAAAGTTTTTACCTTATTAGCAGCAATAGGAACAATCTTCAGGGTATGCGTGGCTTTATCTAGTACCCCAAGAGCATAAGTACAGAGCTGAGGAGCCGCCCCTTCGCCTGAATAATTAGTCCCAATAAAATCGACTTGAGACTCATTTGGGCTCACAACCACTTGCAATCGATTGTTCCGCTTCAAGTTCCTGTAAACCCTAACACTGTGCTCCGGTGGGTCAGATGCTTCAGCTTCAATCGGCCTGGTCTTAAGTGGGTTGAAGCAGGTAGGAAAGTAACCGACTAGTGGCGATGTCTTTTCGGACTGTTCACGGAGTGTCTGAATCTTGACATCTATGGTCTCTTTCTTCTTCCTTATTTTCTTTTGGGCCTTGCTGTGTGCTTCATTTTTTTCTTCTTCCTCCTCCTGAACCTGGATTGGACGAGTAGTATTTTGAAGATGCTCCTTCTTTCTCTTTCCCATTCCAGTCTGCAAGCGAAGAGCTATGTCAGTTGAGAGTGATTAGCTATTTTATATGATAAACCCTAACTTGTCGCCAAAGTGGTTTGGCCCGACCCATATATATTCAGGTCAGGGTATTACTGGGTCCTACGAAGAGACCCATACTGTTAGGGCTCATTATTCGCTTATAACCGAATGGAATAGCCTATTCGGTTATGACAGAAAACCGAAATTCGTATACTTTTAATATTTGAAATTTGTATACTTTTAATATTCAAACAGCTACCCGAATTATGAGGTCACCGAATAACCGAATTTACTATTCAGTTATTCGGTTAATAACCAAAATTAAGAGTTTCCATAATTAACAATAGTCAACAGCAGAAGCAGCCAAACAGGTCTAATTAATAATTAACATGATTAAAAATTTTAAATTAACAATACATAATTAACATGATTCAAATTTTCAGCACAAGAGTTTCCAATCAATAATTAATAACAGTCAACAAACATAATAATTCAAAACCTTAACATGATTAAAATTAACAATACATAATCCATAATTTCACAAAGTCTAATTAATCAATAATAACCCATAAGACCATAACAGCAGAAGCACTGCAGCAGCCAGCAGGCAATAGGCAGCAACATGCAGCACAGCAGAATGCCAGAAGCAGGTCAGCAAAAACATATATCACGCATACGGCATATGAAACAAAAACATTGAATTATGGAATCAACAAGTTTACTTTGAACAAGTAATTCACACCCTCATGCCCTGTGTAGACAACTTTAAAAAATGTGAAAGTTAAGAATAAAGACTGAAGAATAATTATCAAACTCTGTTTAGAACCTAGAAAGAGTGAAGATGAAGAAAAGAAAAAAAAAACAAAAGTTAATCCATTCACAAATTATGAACACAATAACAACAGTAGAGAAAAGCCAAGTTTTCAAAATTCATAAAATTCAATAGAAACTATAACAGAAACATAACACAAAATAGGTCCAATTACACATCTAAACAGCTAAATCCCTATGACCATAACCCCATAAGTCGCCATAACAACTAAAACAAAACATAAATGTGAAAGCTTCTCATTAATTTGGGTAGTAGATGGAAGATTTTGAATTACCTGCTTGCTGCTTGTGTAGTTGTCTTACGGCAGAGTGACAGAGCCAGAGACTAGGGCGGGGCCGCGGGGGAGCTGACGCCGAGACGCGTAGAGGCCGGAGGCGGAGGCGGAGGCGGGGTCGCGATTTGGGGTTTTGGGTTAGGGCAGAGAGTGAGAGAGCCAGAGAGGGACTGAATTGATTTGGGTATCGGCTATTGAGTAGTGTATTGTTTTAACTTTTTGACTTAATTCTTTTTTTTAATATATCTTATTCAACAATTCAAGAACCAAACTTGATTCCAAAAATAGAATATTAAAACGGGTATAATCGACATATAAAAAATAACTTAAATATGTTAGTTAAAAAAAAATAATTTAATTTAATTATTTAATTTTATCCGTTATTTATTTAACCCTACATACTGTATAATTAATTGGATATTAATTTCGTAATGCTATGCTCCTTTCCCTAAAATGTATATTAATTAGTATGATTTGTAGTGTCAAAATAGTCTATGAAGTTTTAGAATATGATTTATGTGGTTGGCAAAATATGATTATAGACTTGGGCGGTTTGCAAAAAGTATATTGGAAATCAGAGAATTTGTCTTATTTTAATATTATTTTGAAAAATCATTTTTTTGAGAATGAACTATTAATTTCTTGACATGACACCATTAACACCAAAAGTCATTTGATAGTTTAAAATATGATAGATTATTAATTTTACATTTATTAATTATGAGATTATATAATTTTTTATAAATAATTTTAGGATGACAAAAAATAGTCTATAAGACTATTTAAAAAAATATTAATCTCTATTATGAGATAAAATAATTCGAAGTAATTTTAAAATAAGACAAATAATCTCATCTCAAATATTTTTTCTACAAACGAACATAACCTTATAACATTATGATTTTTTTAATAACTTATTTATTACAATTCAATTCTATAGCAACATTCAGCAACCAATTTAGAAATTTTCATTTCTAAAGATGATTTTTTTAAAATAGCATGTATTTTAAACAGAATATTTTTTATTAAAAATTCTAAATAAACCGTGTATATGTGAATATTTTTTGCCTATAATTATTTTAAATCACAAAGTGTTGACCGTAAATATTTTTATTTTGAATAATAATAATAATAATATATGCAACGAACTATTAATATGTAATGAATTTATTTGAGACATTAAAATTTACAAAAAATTATTAACTTGCTATGTTAGGGAAAAAAAAAGTAGTGTAGACTTTTATTAGTAATATAAAACAACACAATGTTGCTTAAGTTATCATCAAAATTTTATTATCATACTATTAATCTAAAAGTAAAAATTTTAATATTTTTAAGAGTAAAGATTAAACAATAATATATCATTAAAATTCATAAAGTGTACAAATGATTTTTTTTTTGAACAAATGAAGTTGTTATTTTCAAAGGCACAAAAGAGATATAGAAGAAAAATTGAATAATTTCTTTGAATTTATTTTTAAACAATGAACAACCAAATAATTAAACAAGTTAATATAATTGATTAAATACAGCAAAATTAGTTTAAAAATCCCTTCAAAGAATGATTAAAAATTTAAAGGTCTGAATTTAGTGTAATTGTAAAAAATAGACACAATGAGAAATCGTAGAGTAGCAGATATCAATGTGTAGAAAAGAAAATGCAGGAAATTAAATAATACGATTTTTTTAAGAGGTTTGGAGCATTTTTTTTTTTTAATTCTCTCTTATACTCTGAGAATAAAGATGATCTACTAAGGATGAGGGTCACAATTACTACTCGTTGTTATCAACGATAATGATGATGACGACAGATCTAGGGTTTTGGAGATAAATAATGAAATTGCGTGGGATGTAGTGGTCGATTAAGGAGAGCTAGTCTTCATAATGGACTACATCTAGGGAGGAGAGAGAAAATGGTGATGAGAGAGAAAATCGCAACTGTGTTCTTCATCTTCTGAATTTCTGACAAATTAAATTTTACACTCTCACTATTTTTGTACGACCCCCCTCATCTCCAATTTCATTTTTCTTCTTCCCAAACTCTATTGTTATTCTAAGAGCAGCACCATGAATCAAAAATTATTACCGACAACCAAATCTAGTTTTATATTGATACATAATTTTGATAAGTTTATTGGTTAAAAGTGACGTGAATGTTGTTTTGGGTGATAATTTGATTATGTAGGCGGGTAACTAAGGTCATGAAGTTGTGAATTTTTTCTTTCAAATTTTTGTTTGTCATGTTATTCACAAAATTCATCACGTTCTTATTCATAAGATTTCTTTGATTTTTAGTATCTAACTTGTTTTAGTAGATTTTTGTTTGACGCGATCTATGTAAAATATTTATTTTAATTTTATTATTATTTCAATTATTTTTTGCCACATAATTAATGATTTTATTTTTTTTGTTGCCACATAGGAAAATATTGCTTTTTTTTGTTTTGTTTTTCTAGGATGCCACATAGGAAATGTTTAACGTTTCTTATTTTTTCTATAACATAATGGGATAATTTATAGATTTTAAATAGTTCAGTGTGTCAATTATATTTTTTAAAAATTTAATGGGATAATATTTAAAAAATGATAGCCATAGTGGTATAATCCTATATTTTGTAATATATTTTGTAATATCTCATGGGAAAATGAATTCTCAGGTGAATGTGGAATCAAAATTTGAGAAACCAATCTTTTTTTTAAGAGTACATAATTTTACCGTGTTTCCCCCCGCAATACCCGCGAAGTTTTACAACATATTTGAATGCCTTTATTTGATAACTTGTCAAAACACAAATTGACTGAGGTGGTATATTTGATTTTTTTTCATGTGTTTTATCCAAACGTATAATATTATTAGTGCGATACCCCTAAATTCGGATCTATATAACTCAATTTGAATCATTAAAATACAAAATAATTTATATAATTTTTGATAATTATAATTATTACAATACCGCGTATAGCAAGCAACACACACTAATTCTTTACTATAATTAGAAAATTGATATTTTCAAAAGTTAATTTGATATTTTCACAAGATTAAATATGATCCACTTGTAAAAATATTAAATTAACTTGTGAAAATATTAATTGACAATAGAATTAATAGATATTATATTTTGAGCTAAAGTTCAATGTCTTTTTCTTTTTCTTAATGAGCGAGTTCCGCGTGTTTTGAGCCAGCCAGCCAGCCAGCCAGCCTGTTTAAGAAAGGAAATATATACATACCAGTTGGATTCCTCTCCTCTAATCGGAATGACTTATTTGTGTCCCTCCCCTCCCTCCATCCCTCCCTCCCAAGAAATATGGTTTGGGATGTTAATGAGTTGTAAATAATAAACAAACATTTTCACCAAATTAAAAGATGGCAAAAACTAAAAACATAAGCGCAAATATTTATACTAGTAGTATTTTTTTAAAACTAACGTCTCAGGTTACAAAAATACAATACGCGGCGTTGATTCGGGCTGTCATTCAGGCAAAACATGTTACGTTATGCAAATAGCGTTGGTAGGGAGTACACTCCATCTCAGCGGATAATGGCCCCCGCCGTTATCATTTTTCATAGTACTTTATCACCATCACCATTCCACTTCCGCCCCAAACTTTTATAGATAATTTTATATATATAGTATTTAAATATAAAAATAAATATTAATTTATAAAAAATTAGATATAATATAAATTTTAATATCATATTTTATATTTTAATAATTAAAATAAATATTATATTTAGACGTTTTCCGCTCTGAATTATTAAACTCATATATTATGATCATCATCATCGTAAATAAAGCACAACCCTTTAGTTTTTTATAACCAAAACCACACAAAAAGCAAAAGCAAAAGCAAAACATTTTACAACCAAAAGCAAAACAACAAACCAAAAGCAAAACAAGAAGAAAGGGTGTCATTGAAAAGTCCACCTCTCTCTTTCCCCCCACGGTAGAAGCTGAAATTATGGAAGAAGGGGAATACCTGACACCATTTTGGCTACAAAGCACCACCAATCTCCGCCGTGTCGACCGCTACCGCCACCGCTTATCTTCTCTCTTCTTCAACGTCGGCGTCTTGCTTATACTCCTACTGGTAACCGCAGTTTTCTTCACGGTCTTTGTAGTTCCTACAGCTGTCTCTTTTAGTGCTCAAATCTTTGGGCCAAACACAGTGAAAAAAAGTTGGGATTCAGTAAATCTAGTTCTTGTTCTATTTGCTTTACTCTTTGGATTTCTTAGTAGAAACAGAAACGACAATGATTCAAGTTTTGATCATCAATATCATCATCAAACTAGTTATAATTCTGCAAATGTTGGCCAAAAATCAAACCCATCAACTCCGAATAAATGGTATGATTATCCAGATCGGACAGTTTTTAATAATCCTACTAGATCAATGGGTGGGCTTATACGAAGGAATAGTACCTCATACCCTGATCTTCATCTACGTGAAGTTTCATCACCATGGGTCACCGGAGATGATCAGTGGCGATTTTATGACGATACCCACGTCAACGGCTATCGGATTGTAGATTCTGATCACCGTGTTTATTATCGTCGCCGGAGTTGGAAAGAAGCCGATAAACAAGATATTGAAACTAAAAATGTTGATACATTTGTTTCTAAAGTATCAGAAGAAGAATCTCCATATGTTTCACCGCCTCGCTATTCTCCACCACCACCATCAGCACCGCCGCCGCCGCCTCCACCCCCGTCGCTACCACAACGGCGAGCGGCTAACGAGAAGGAAAAAAGAATATTTCAGACTATTGCACATGAGCAGAAAACAAGCCGAACTATGAGGTATGATTTAGAACCGGCAGAGTCTTTGACACCACCACTGGCAGCTTCACCACCGCCGATGCAACACTGGGAGCAGAAGAGCGACAGAAGTGATCACAAGAAAAGAGATGGAGGAAACGCAAGTAAAGATAATTTTCTGGCATCATTTTATCATAAAAAGAAGAAGAAAAGGCAAAGACAAAGGAGCGTCGACAATTTAGATGCTTTCTTTAATAATTCTCAACCTCCTCCTACTCATTCACAGCCGCCACCGCCTTCTGTCTTCCATAACTTGTTTTCAACGAGAAAAGGCAAGAGGAGGAGAATTCCGTCAGACCCACATCCGGCTCATCCAGCGCCGCCACCGCCGCCACCACCTCCGCCGCTGCCATTCACGACGGTGCGTGTGTTGAAATCAAAAACCCAAACTCAACCAGCTACCACCTATAAAGCCCCATTACCGGTAAAGATCAGCAGTTTCAAAAGCGTGGATGAAAATTCAAGCAGCGGCGGATCCTCGCCGCTGGTTCCGATACCGCCTCCGCCGCCGCCGCCGCCGTTCAAAATGCCAGACTGGAAGTTTGTTGTACAAGGTGATTATGTTAGCGTACAGAGCAACCCTAGCTCCCGCTCTGGATCTCCGGATCTAGATGACGTTGAGACTAGTACACCTGACGGCGATGCGGCTTCGTCTTCATTGTTCTGTCGAAGCCCAGATGTGGACACCAAAGCTGATAACTTCATTGCAAGGTTCAGAGCAGAATTGAAGCTTCAGAAGATCAATTCTTTCAATCAAAAGCAAGAGCCCAGAATGTCTAATCTAGGTCCAGGTCTTGGCCCAACTCAGATTTGAATTTACTACTTGCAAAAATTCTTCCCCCCATATTTTTGGAGTATTTCTATCATCTAACAAAAAATATATCCACAGATTATAATAAAGATTTTGAATAATTAAGAAGGTTCCTTGGGGACTCTGATTGATTTTCTTTTTAAGTTGTTTTTGGAGTTCACAGGTTGAGATTTGTTCAGACATTTTGTTTGCAAGTATTCTGTGTAAGATATGAATTACTACATGGAATATAATATTACTATGTAAATTTGACTTTGGATTCTAGAAATTTTCTAGCTGTCTTGAGAGATGGATTTGGTATTGTTTGGTATGTGACAGTTGAGTTGTTTTCTAGCTTGTGATGCCTGCTTTGTTCAACATTTATATCTGGATGCCTGCCTAGAAGTGGTAATAACATATATACTCCTTCCATTATCACAAAAAGAGTTTAATTTTATCTGACCTTAATATTATGGTATGATAAATAAAATTATGATGACAAATTTGAGAATAGTGCGTTCTTTTATACTATTATCATGAAAAAAATAGTCTCCTTGGCTGGGTATTTTTTTAAAATTTCTAAATAGAATTCTTTTGTGAAATAAATATTTTAAAAAAAAAAATGAAACACTTTTTGTGAAACCCAGATAAAGTTATAGTAATACTCTCTTCGTGTATTGCCCGAAATATTAGGCCATTTATATTTTAACCTTTGTCTTCCTTCAAAAGCTTCAAGCTAAATGCAGGTTATATATGTTACTAACTTGAGATCAAAAGCATGACAAAAATAAGTAATGATATGGAAGGTGGTGAAGAGCAAGAATACTATGGACAATTATAGCTAGTTCAGTTTTGATAGTTATACTAGTTCTAGTCTGCTGTATATTTACCAATTCAAAATCAACAGTATAGTACAAAAAAGCATACAAAATTTAAGATCCATGTGTAGGAAAAAACAATCTAGCAGCAAGTATTGTACAGAAATAGCGTTATCAGAACAAAATAGCTTCGGCAGCCCAAGAGTAGGGATTTCGTTCTTATACTTACAGTCATCCCTAGGCCACCTTAAGGCAATATTCATTTGCTACGACACTGAATTTATCTACTCTGGTGGATATAGTTCAAGAATGCACTAAAACATAGCGGTACTGGGATAATATAGAGGCGTATATTGAAACCTAAAGTCATACATTGGTGAAGCGATCAGGCACTGCATGCTAACTCCTTGACTAGCTCCTTTAAGAGATTCCTCTTGCTTTATATTTTCAACTAATCTTACTTTGATTTGGATTTGCTCAATGCTTTGTTTCAAGTTCATAGCAAATGAAGGTTCTGTGCGGTCTGCAAAGAATGCTTCCACTTCATCCGCTTTTTTATGGCTGCATAACTAAAGGAAGAGATATTTGGTCTAATGAGACAATTCAACAAGTGATGTACTCCACTTCTCAAGCAGTGAATGACTCGAAATAAACCAGGAAAGAAAAATGAATATTATAGCGCCTATGGATGCATGATGTGTAGCAATAATATACTGCTAGTTATTTACTTACTGGTGCGATTATGTCTCTAATGAAATGATGGAGTATCATCCCTGCACCCCATTTCTTTATGATCGGATCCCAGTTCTTTATCAGTACCAAGAATGAAATACTTTATGAAGCATGAAATTCAACAAACAGCCCACCTAACTGGTATTAGCAGCATAGAGAAAGAAGCATTGTATATATTCAGAAACCAAGGACAAGCTATTGCCATCAGATATCCCATCAATGACTTTTATTAATACCAAGTCTTCCTAGAACTTTACATTGTTTATGGATAATTAATAATTTAGGATTAAAACATATGCTTCCTTCATTCGTACTACCTTTGTTTCTCTTCCTCTTACCAAAAAGCATTCTTAGACTTCTATTTCACATTAACTTTGAAATTGTTGAATGATTTTGTCAATTTGGAGAGAGCAGGGAGTTCATTTTACCTACAAACTGCTATACTTGATCCATTGATTTCTGACCTTCATATATTTCAAGCCTAAATTTGTTTCTACATTGCCACTCATGAACTTGAATTTGTATCCCAGAAACAACATACCTTTAACCATATCCACGCTGTTTCACAGCCTCCCAAGCTTATCATATATTGCATCTTGTTCACGAACCTGAGAGGGAATATATTATCTCAGAACGGAATTAGTAATAAGGAATAATGTTTGTTATGAAGTCACATATACAATTGGCAACGTGTCATACCTCATCAGACAACATGAAATTCAGAATCTCTACAACTATGGCGGGGTTCGAACACGATGCCATAGAACCTAAACAAGGTGAATAAATAAACTCGTATGAATCAACAAACACTCGGAAGAAAAAGGAAGTAGATAAACCCAACTATTTATGCTTTTGGAAACCACTACACTAAAAGATAAATCTATTCAAAGCTTATGCAGTATCCTGGTCTTTTCTTGCATGGCATCAGTTTCCCTATATACCTTTAGTAAGGATTCAAATCCATTTCTGTCAATAGTACTGGTATTACACATCACAGATATGTACGTAGCCTGCAAAACATATATAAGTTCTGGTTATACATATAAAAGGCCCGCAGAATTGAGGATAATGATCTGCAGACAAAGGTTCATGTTCTACTCTTTTGATACCAACTGAAAGAAGTGAAGTGTCCCTATCATTCAAGTATGATTGAAAGCGCTCGATTGATTTTTGGTGAGTTTCAGTATGGCCAAAAGTAGCCAAGGCAATTAGAACCTCTTCCCTCAACAGTGCACTTAAATGGCTTTCTCCAGCTACAGGTACCCAGCCTAATTTTCTGCACATTATTACAAGAGAAGACTACTTAAGTTCATATGTGAAGTGAAGACGAGAAAGTTATTTACTGGTTCATTCATTTTCACCTTCGATTAATCCCTTCCCTTTAATGATGTACTAGCAATAAAGAACATAAATTCCATGAAAACATATTATCAATGTTGCATTAAATCTAAGTATCGACTGATGTCTTAACAGATGGAACCAAGGATTCTTTTTCTTTAACCTTCGATAACAGAGAAAGTAGAACTCAGATCATCAAGAGCAGAATCCCAAGATACTTGGAGAAATTCAAAATTTCCAATGCATGCAAAATAAGGCAACTCTACGCACAACTTAGAGCAAGAGATCTAAACCAACTACCCAAACAGGCCAAACCAGATAACTCACAAACTGGTAAAAGATTGCCTATGAACAAATCAAAATTCAAAAATTTGCAACAAATGCATTCAAGGCCCTAGCTTCCCAGCAGAAGTAACTGGCAAAGCAAAGTTATAATAAACCAAGCACAAGCAAGAGGATAAAACAATTTCCTATTACCATGTAAGTCATATGTTGGAATGAACAACACTATTAACAATTGGGAAACTCAATAGTAGATACTCTTACTCTGCAGAAAAGAGGATCAGTTTCGTAAAGAACTGTTTCAAGTCATCCACTGAATCAGGGACAGCTTCACTTGAGATCTTTGCTATAGCATAACATATCTGACACACAGAAACAGCAAAGGTCATGTTGCCATTAGTTAATCATGTGAATCATTAAAAGTTACAGAGGAGAAAGTTATACATTAATGAGTCTTGATAATACTATATACTCTAGCTCCTTTCCGTATACATTCATCAAGGAAAGCAAAGCACAAAGAGCATATGTATCGTCCAAAATACCTGGCAATGAGAATCAAATAGATGTAATGAAACATATCCCATAAAAACAAGATGAAGTTAGATGGTAATTGTTATAGTAGTGAAAACATCATTTTGGAAGGATAATGGCTTCTGATCAGGATTCAAAAAAACACTGAAGTATTCACTAATTTTACCATCTAGTGTGATTGATGGTTGCCAAAAATCAAGGAACTGCACGTTTGCTGTGACCCCATTAATGGACTAGGTCCCAAAAAGTGAGATTAGAAATCTCGTAACCTGGTCATCGGTTACGAAAAGAGTGCTAGAAGCCCAAAAACACATTCTATCAGGTTTTTATCATTAATGTATATTTCTGAATTAGTACATACCAAGTTTGTCTGCTGCTGACAAAGCAATTTTCCTTTATTGCTTTCCTCAGTTGAGCTCCGTGTTTATCGTCATACTTTACCCTATAAAAACCATTATGCCCGACATTTACTTTGACCCAAGTATTTTTATCAAAATTTTCTTCATTCTTCCCACGTGAGCTTGAACTGCCATCATAAAGCTGACACAATTTGGATTCATCCAATCTTCTAATCTTTGTTTCTAAAAGATTTTTTTTGCGATCACTGTATGAACCAAGTGACAAGGTTATTGGAACAATCCATTGCCCGTCACCATGCAAGCCAGAGGATAGAAAGTGTGACTGAAAAAAAAATAAAAAATAAAGATATTGGTTTATACTTTATAGAGTAAGTTGTGTAAATCCCACATCACTTCCATTTATATTTTTAATAAAAAAATAAAACCTGCTCAAATTCCAACACACGATCTTTGGATTTAACAGAAATAAACGGATAGCCCTTTCGCTTTGTCCATGTCTTCATGATTTTGTTTACATCAATTCCAGATTCCTTAGCAAGCACGCTCCACAAATCTTCTGTCTTTGCATTTTTGCTAGCATATCTCTTTATATATGAACCTAAAGATTTCTGTTTTAAAGCAAAGAAATCATAGTCAGACATGATAGTGATTTGGTAATCATACTAAACATTGAAGAAGCATATGACTAAACGAAGCAAAGATAACACTACGTTCATGACAAGTTCTGCCATGTTCATTATTGGCATACACGTCTAACAACTTATTTTTGTGTTCTTAGTTTTTCCTCTCCCTCTTCTGAAAAGTTTACTTGGCCATCTAGCCAGTGAGCTGAATATGATCCATGAAGACCTTACTGCTGTGTGATAATGTGGTCTTGGAAAAGGGGAAGACATAAGTGAGAGATAGAGAGACAGAATATTATAAATAACACTAATAGTAACAGATGTTGGCAGCAAATCTCCTTCTACATGCCTGCTGAGCAACAGGATCTCGAAAATTTGAGATACTTATTTAGTCTATCATTTCTTAAACTAGAAATATGAGGTTCTTGGTGCAATAGCTATGCAAACAGTTTCTATTTTTTCACTTGAAACATGTGTATATAATGTGATTTTGTAATGCAAGTATGGTTTCTAATGATACTACATATGCACTGTACTATTTTGAAAATGTTCTCAAATTTTTCCGCCTTGAAAATGTCGTCACCAAGATAGTCCGGTAACATCCAAATAACAGAGGACCCTTTTTAATAGCTTATAGCGTCAAAAATCTCATCTACTGAACGAGCAGTGTGTACCTCCACCTGAAAGGACATGCTCATCATCATGCTAATTTTTTTGCATAATGAATTGTATACAGTACTAAAGAACATCAAAAAAATTGAGCCTTTGTCTTGAATGACAATATTGTTCACCTCAATTGGATGTGAGTTTTCCAGTGCATTCATATGTAGGCCGCCAGTAGTAATATCAAGAAATTGAGTCCAAATTCTCCACTCAGGAAATAAGATGTCAGTGGCCAAATAACTTACCTGGGAAAAATCAAATTTCATGACAACATTCCATTGTTACTATCATCGAAGAAAAACAATTACCCATGTGGTAAATCCCTCATTAAGCCATAAATGAGTCCACCATTCCATTGTTACTATGTTGCCAAAACCATTGATGGGCAACTTCATGTGTTACAACAATTACAAGCTGGCACAATAGAGGATGCAAGCAAATGATTGTCGAGGTTCCAAATCATGAAGTTTTGAATTTTTTGTTTCTTTATCTATGTTTTTGTACCTATGATCATATTAGGAGGACAAGAAAAAGTAAAGCACCACGTTGGGGAAACATTTCTATACATCAGACCTATAAACTTTGAGTTTTTCTTTTTAACCTTGGTGTCAAAGAATTAAAAAAGACAAAAAGCAAAAAAAAAACACATTTAAATTTCAACCTACCCTTTGTGTTAGCTGCTGTAGAATGAAAATCATCATGCAGCAGCTCGGTCTCACGATATGTGATCAAGCCATAATTTTCCATGGCCCCACCAGAAAAATCAGGAACAGCAACCGTATCCAGCTTAGGAAGTGTGTAAGGCATTGAGAAGTTGCTGAACAATTCCAGCATAAAGTCAATCTAATGTCCAGACAGTGTACCAAAACAACAGGTTTCATTACAAAGAGTAAACATATCTATTTCTTTCTTTGAACTTCTGAAACCTCCATAAAGTTGGACTTACTAACTGCCGAAATAAGAGTCAAGTACCAATTCATTGACAGGTTTAGTGGTTCTTTTACTTGCAAACCTTCATTACAGCAGTTTACAGTCAATAGTGAAAGAGACAAGATTCCTGGATCATTTATTTGCATAATTTAAGTTTTCTTTGTCTCCTTTTCTTTTGAAGTGGAGAAATTCAAGTTTTCATGTATAAATTATATCCTTGTACGTGAAGGGACTTAAATATTTGTCACACTGATAACCACAGATTGTGAAAGGCACTCTCATCTCTTTTTGAACTTTAACATTGCTAGTTTACATGGTAGAAGTTGTTTCTTTGTCAAGTATTATGGATAAGGTCATATATCTCAAGGACAGATTCACCATAGAAAAAAAAGTGAAAGAATCACTTACTTCCTAAATATATCAAGTGCCTGAACAGCAATACTAGGAGCAAATTTTCCCTCGTCACTTTTTCCAACAGGACAGTATGCATGAACAACAATCCCTGCATGACCGATTATCAGAATCCAGGAAGACAGGACAAACGTAAAAAAAAATGGAAGTAATCATCCTCTAACTTGTACGCATACCATCAGATGTTTCATCTTCAATGTGATCAAACAAACCAATTACAACAGCCACCAAATAAGTTGACATGATAGGCGAGACCTCAAAATGAACAGTCTTTAGGTGCCCATTATGATTTTCCTGACAAACTGGCATGTTAGACAAAACCGTCAATTCAGATGGTACATCATCTACTGTAATCTTGAACGTAGCCTGCAAAGGATAAGTATAATATTAAAAGAAGTTTAATACTAAAGTTAGTTGTAAATCATATGCACAGTAATCATCACCTCCAAACAACTAATACGAACAAATGAAACAAATCAAGTTTGCACTTTCTCCTCTTGTGCATTTTACTTGTAACGGGTCATTAATTTTCAATAGGTTCCGGAAACTGTCTTGATTCCAGTGAAGCTGAAAAAAGTTTTTCTGCACGGAAATTTCTAAAACTGAGCCCTCTCAAAAAAGACCAAGTTTCATGACTCAATCCGGTTTGGACAAATTAATCACAATACCAAAACCATGGCAGTCATATCACATCTGCTTTCCTGTAGGCTTTGCCATCATGTAGAAGCTATTTGTAATACTAGCCGTAGTTGACAGATTGAACATTATTCTTTGAGAACTAGTCTTTCAATTAAGGTATGAGGTGCAACACATTGACAGTTTGCGTAAACAAATCCCTTATCTATTGCTATTCATGACTTGTTATTCCAAGTTGTTGATCCATAATGAATGATTCAGGCATAAGATATCTAGAAAATATATTAAACAATTACTTATCAGTCACTATATGGTTTCTTTCTTACTTTCGCTATTCCAGATGGCATTTCACAAGCAACATTATTTATATTAAATCAATGAAAATAAAATCATCCGACCAATTCAGGATTAAGAGGTTACTAAATTTTGGCGAAAATTAAGAAATTAAAGTTTACCCCCAAAAAATCAAGCATCATAGCAACTGCTCCCAGATGCCTCCTTGAGACATTTAACAAAAAAAAAATGATACCTTTAGAGCAGGTTCATCCCAACACGGGAAACATTTGCATGCATCCACAGCTTCAAATTGTGTCACTGCCATATTCTTCTTCACTCCTCCATCCACATAGGTCCTGTATGATGATAGTCAATAGAGGTGTCCCAAAAAATCCATATGATTCCTGATAAAAGTTGATTCCAAATGTTCTAGGCTCTTATGAAAACAAATTCCTTTTACATCAATCTACCCACTACAACTAGTGGTCACCTCAGGTCCTCAGTCGGATAAGAATTTTGATAAGTTCCCTTTGTTATCTTTTATAAACAGATTTGTCAGCAACCAAATTACACAGGTGAAAAGAAAGAAAGAAAACAGATGCCCTCTGTAGAAACCCTTCATGTGCTCTTTTAAAATTCAAGATAAGGTAATCATCAAAACTCCATCGCCCAAAGGAAGAGCCTCCTCAAAGACCAACACAAGTATCTCATCGTCACCATCCACCACCGCATCACAAGGAATATATTTCTGCTTTAAAATCACAAAAACAACATTTATGACGACGGATATGGTATACAATATTACTCTAGTTGTTATAACACTGATTATAAAAGCATATATAAATAAGTAGTGATGAGTGAGAGTAGTAGTAGAGTGTAGTACTAGTTGGTTTCGAGAATTGGTGAATGAAACTTGATCATGGATGAGCAGATCGATTGCGTTCAAGACGAGGTAGCGGGTGACATCAAGTAGGGAGAGGTGGATTAATACATTGCCAGAGAAGTTGGAGGCTGAAAGATCGGGTTTTAGAGTAAGATCATAATGTTTTGGGACTGCAAATTTTGGAAGCCTGCTTCGCCCTTTGAACTCATGCCTTGTCCTCTGTTCTTCTTTATCAACATCAACCATAGCCATGTTTAAGTTTAAAACTCTCTCGCTCCCCCCCACACACACACACTGATCACTTAGTTGCAGCGGATATATGAATGAAAGTAAAGAAGGTGATCATGGAGGGGGCTGGAGATATTTTCTTTACCACTAATTTTAGTTACACAATGCAATGTTTCCGTGGTTCTTCTTTAGCCGCCTTCCTTCAATACATACTGTTATATTGGAAATTAGCTACTTCAATGGTTGTTGTCTTAATTTAGTATACTCCCTCTTCTATCCTACAAAAATCAAATTGTAAAAAATATTTTTAAAAAATTGACCTTCATATGATATTATAAAATCTAATATAACAGAAGGCAATGCATTTTGAAAGAAAAAAATATTCCCGCTCAACCTAAAATTGCATCCGGACCGTCCAAATATTGGGATAAATCTCACTCTTCATTCACTTTATATCCTAGTCTTCATTCTCCTGCCAAAATCCTATTCATTCTTCATTATTTTCTTAAGCAACTTAGGGTTTATTATTTTCTCTCTCCTCAGTCTATAGTCGCCACAGTCAAATTCATTCCGTCCCGGCGCGATCAGTCCTATACCCCAGCTACGGTGGAAAGTGGTAGTTTAGTACTCGCCGGAGTGTGATTTGGTGCGTGTATCGGCAAGCAATAGCATGAAGTCTACGGCACCCCGATTTCATCAGCTTCCTTGAAGTCTATGGCAGTGGTAGCAGTGCCATAGGCACGGGTTGCCAGCTAGTAACAAGATATTCTCGATTTTGCTTTCACAATTTTTAAATTATGTCATTATTATTAAACTAACAAACTATTATTTTCAAAGATAAATATAAAATAAAAATACATATTTAATGTTTACTAACAAGAGTTTTTCTGTGTGAATCACAACTGACGTGTTTAGTTTGTTGAGGTCATGTAGTATCCTTTTTTTTTAATAAAAAAATTAAGTAAAAAGATGGAAATATTTTTTTTCTTAAATGAAAACATAAATATGACAAATATAAGGATCAGTTTGTTTATGTGGGAATCACCCTGTATTCTCCTCTATTTTCTCGATTGCCAAAAATTAAACCAAGAGGATGCCATCATCTCCAAACACCATCAGAATGAGATCAGGCGAACACACTTCATGATCTGGAAAATAGAGGACCCCCCGTATAAATATATACACTTCACAACGACAAGCTTGAGGAGCGGGTACAATTCCACAAGCTTTGCAGCAAACTTTTGCCACCATAGTACAAATTCTAACAACTAAAGTTCATATTGGCTGCTCTACTGAAAATATCCGAATGTATTTTTAGAAGACCGTGAACTTTTCTCAAAAAGAAAATTGAGATTATTACCAGTGTAAGACAAAAAATTGTGTACACATCAAACACGAGTAATGTGGGGGATGAGACACCATTCAGCATATGAAAAGATAGTAGATACAAATGCAAGAACATGGAGGTTCTGGAGACATTTTAAGTGCAGCCTTTCACATAAAGCTTTCAAATGAATCACTTGTGACCCTGTCATGAAGGTAACCATGTTTCAAAATCTTAAAAAGGAATTTTATTGGCGTGGATGACACTGGAGTTAATTTGTCAGTTGCCGCTTCACTGGCAAATACTAGGTATATATGTTAGCAAGCAATAAATAAATCAATACAGTATAGGAAAAACACATTTACTAAAGAATCCATTCCTCAATCTGTTTTGTTACATTTTAGCGACTCAACAGAGCAAAGGTGGACAGCAGCACACACCAAGATCGAAAGCTAACTAAGAATTACAAAGCAAATTACCCATTCAAAAATGATATCTTTTGCAACAAAAAATGTCATTGAATTCAAATTATTTTTCTTAAAATGGCAACATGCCTTACATAAGGTCTTTGCTGATCTATCAAAGAACTCCTAATCTGCAAAAGAGTAATGCAACAACAAAGCCATGACAAAAAAATAAACTGAAACAAGGATAACATAGAGTACATGGCCAAAACTTACATTGCTCATAATAAATCTAAAAGTTTGAGTCTTTGCTTAACAAATACTTCTTCAAAACATCCATAACTGATCCGAAATCTGCTTTCACATGCACAGGCGGATTAGCATATCGGCAAGTCATATCTGGTATCTCTTTCGAGTGATAATCAATCTTTGATTGCGTAAACTTTAATCCATGAGCAGTGCTCACCACCACAGTCCTATCAGTGGGACTAATCACCCCACTATTCCTGAGCTTAATCAATGCAGTTAATGCAACCCCAGTATGGGGGCATATAAACATCCCAGTTGAGTCTGCTTGAGCCATGGCATCCATCAACTCTTCCTCAGTAGCTTCCTCAACAATCCCATTTGAATTAGTGAGAGCAAAAACAGCTCTATCAATAGAAACTGGATCACCAATCTGAATCGCGGATGCAAAAGTTGCATTAGCTTTAACTGCTTTAAAGTCCTTCCAGCCCGACTTAAAATGGAGGTAAAGTGGATTAGCATTGGCAGCTTGAGCACAAACAAGCCGCGGAATCCGATCAACTAACCCTAATTCTTTACACATTTGAAACCCTTTATAAAAGGCATATATATTCCCCAAATTTCCTCCCGGAACAATCACCCAATCCGGCACTTCCCAATCAAACTGCTGCAAAATCTCAATAGCAGCAGTTTTTTGTCCTTCTAACCTCAAACTATTCAATGAATTTGCCAAATATATTGGTAATTCAGCAGTTACTTCACGAATCAACTGCATACACCCATCAAAATCTGTATCAAGACTCAAAACAAAAGCCCCATTCGCAATAGGCTGAACCAATTGTGCTATAGAAATTCTATTAGCAGGTAAAAACACAATAGACGGAATCCCAGCAGCAGCACAATAAGCAGATAGTGCAGCTGATGTGTCGCCAGTGGAGGCACAGCCAACGCCGACGACTGGGCGGTTCATTTTGCGTAACCGGTTAACTTGACTAACCAAAACAGTCATACCCAAATCTTTAAAACTACCCGTGTGACTGATCCCACAATGTTTAACCCACAAATCATTCATGTCCAGAAACTGTCTGCCGTAACGCTCAGCCCAGAAAAGGTTAGAATTACCTTCAAATGCACTGACGATATCGTCGCTGTCAATTTCCGGCAAGACCCATTCTTTCTTGGACCAGACGCCGGATCCATATGGCCATGTGGTCTTTCCCACACGAGAATCGAAGAGGGATTTCCAGTACTGCCCGTCGTATTTTTTCAGGGCTGTGAGGTCGTGTTGTACGTCAAGGAGGCCACCTGAACGGCTGCGATAGACGATTTCATCCAGGGAGTACGATTCGGTAGAGAATGGATCGGCGTTGAAAGGAACGTATTTGGCGGAGAAACCATGGTGAGAGTTGGTAGAGCTGTGACGGTGGGCCTCTTCGCGGATAGTTTCGTCGGCGGGTCGGCGGTGTTTCTGTGGGGGTGAGTCAGGTGAGGTGGTGGATGCTTTAATTGGGAAGAAGTGGGTGGTGGTTCTGGAGTTGTAAGAGGTGGGATTGAATTGGGGCTGGACAGAAATTGCGGGACATCGGAATACGGAAGAAACCGCCATTAAAGATACAGAGAGATAGATAGAGAGAGAGGCGGCCCAGGGGGGTTGGAATTTAGAAGTGTATGCGTTTGGTTTCGCTGAGTTCTACTAGCCTTGGACCAGGTTCGAGGCTCCAGGATATATACGTCAGCCAAATCCTAACCCTAACAAAACCTAAAAGAAAATTGAATTGATATATTCTCTCTAAATAGAATGGATTTATTCTTGAAATTGCAAAACATTTCACAAAATAGATCTTATTCCGTCTCCCTCAAGGAAATTTTAAAGTTGATGCAAATCAATTTGGTTATAATCAATATACTATAAATAGGCTAAAGTACATATTGGATCTAAAAGATGTAAAATTTTTGAGTTTTGCGTCATAATATTTAGAATATATTTAAATGTACCTTACAAAAATATTTGCCAAATAAAATATACATTTCAAAGTTTTTTGTTAGACAAAATGCACCCTCAATTTTGGATGCAAAATGTATTTTTTAAACGAAAAAATATTTTAAGATGCACTTAAATACGTTTTAAACATTAAAGTGTAAAACTCAAAATTTCTACAAATTTAGAGTGCAATCCGTACTTTAGTCTTATAAATATTATAAGTTATCTAAGAAGTGTTATTGATTCCAAATTTTATTATTTATTAAAAGTTAAATGAATTGACATCAAATTTAGATTTTAAATTTTCAAAAAAATAATTTAAATTAAAATACAACTTTTTTATGAATAAAATAAATTTGATATTTAAATTATTAAGCAACAAATTTAATAATAACATATCAAATATCAATAGAAAAATAACAAGAGAATTAGTGATAAGTTTATGTATCTCACATCCCTATCCATCCCCTTTATAAATATTTATTATCTAAATCTGTTTCGTCTTATTCCATCTCATATAAGAATGACAAGGTGGGGATGAGGGTGGAGGGGGCGGGATAGGGACGAAAATTACATATCCCACTGTTTATGAGTATTTATTATCTCTCGTCTTGTTCTATCTCATATAAGAATGGCAATCGGGGAATTAGACATCCCATTCTCATGTTCGATCTTATAAAAATTCTCCATACTCGTCTTTTTCTTCACGAGGATTAAAACTTAATAGTCATCCCCGTTCCTATCTCCTCGGATAATTTATATCAATGCGTGATTAATACTTGTGAATTTTTTAAATAACAAATTCAGCTTTAATTATATTTACAATAACACATACATGAAAATTAATCATATTTTAGCGTATATATGATAAATTAACATATATTTCAATTATTTAATAAACATAATAGTGTAAATATTAATTTAATTAATATATAACTATTCAGATAGTGGTAAGGGGTGGAGATTGGAGTGGGTGACGCAATACATCCCCTCCATCTATATATATATAACTATTCGGTGATTTCCTGGTCCCATATGCAATCAGAGTCAAAATTACTACCACATTCGAAGTAGGGTTCATGGATCATCGTAGGGTTGTAATACCCCAGTCCTATATCAAAACATGTGGAAAAAAATTGTCTTTATACAAGAAATTTAGTTACTAACAATAGTACATTAAGTCATAATTTTTTAGGTGAGCTTATGATGAATTAAGATGACTCAAAAGATACTATTTAGCTACTAGTTTAAAGTTTTGTTTGGATGGATTTGATTTCATTCGGACTTGAGATTTGACTCGAATTGTTATATATGGTATCAAAGCCGACTCTTGAAAGCTCAGGTCCGATCAACCGATCGGGTTGCTAGAGGTATGGATACGAAGGTTGGTAGTATTATCCACAATGACTAGATGAAATCGTGTGTGTAACACCTAGTCTACATCGAAACATGTGGAAAAAAATTATATGCGTATAAGGAATTAAGTTTCAAACAGCAATACCTTCATTCATGACCTTTTGAATGAGTGTATGGTGAGATAAGATGATCCAAGAAGATAATGTTGGGCTATTGGTTTAAGATCTTATTTGAATGGATTTTATTCGATTCAGACTTGTGATTTGATTCGATTCAAACTTATGATTTGACTCGAGATTTATTCTAAACTCAATTTTTGACTCAAATTGTTACAACGGGTCAAATTACAAGTCCTAATCTCATGCTTAAACAAATTAATAAGTATTCTTCATACCTAAATTATAAATATTTTTCTTTCTACCCTTAAGAGATTTTTTTTTTAATGTATAAAAATGTCCAGGGATGACAATTTTTACCATGATTCAAGTAACATGACATGAATACAATATATAATAAAATGATAATATTAAGTATTAATAATTTTTATGTTATAAACAAATTAACACATTTGACACAAAATTTGAATGTGTCAAACACGTGTTTATCAGTAGGTTAGCACGTTTAACACGATTAGATACATTTATTTGAAATAAATATAAAAAAAAATAATATGGCGTTATAATTTACCTTAAATATTGAGTTTTAGGTTTTTTAATTATTTTTTCTAAATATATTATCGTATATTTTATTAAATATACAAAATTGTTATAAATAAAGTACATTATAATTTAATAAAATAAGTGAATGGCATATATTGCTTTATTTTAAATTTTAAATTTGTATACTATATTTTTTAAATTTTAAGGGTTTAAAAAAATATATTAGCGAATACAATGATCACTTGATGAGGTTTATCAAATGCAATTTATGTATTTTTGTTAATTTAAGATAGAATTTAAATTCACATACTATTTTATTATTGTAAAAATTTAAACTTCCACCCTATTGATACACAAAGATAAAAATAATAAGACTAAAATATAGATTGCACCATAAAGTTGTAAGAATTTTGAGATTTGCACTATAATATTTAAAACATATCTAAATACACTTTAAAAAAAATTTACTTAAAAAAATACAGTTGCACATAAGATTGAGAGTGCATTTTGTTTAACATAAAGAATTTTGGAGTGCATTTTGTCTAATAAAATTTTATTTAAGAAAAAAAAAATTACAATACACTTAAATATATTTTAAATATTAAAGTATAAAACTAAAAAAAAAACAAATTTAAAAGAAAATCCGTACTTTAGTCAAATAGTAATTGGGCCAATACTAGGTTATCAAATGCAATTCACCCACACCAGATCAAAGCTTAAAAGTTGGTATTGTAACACGTGACGTGTCGAGTCCAAGCTCGGACAAACCGTATTGAGTCCAGTGGGCAAAGAAATGTGAGTGAAACACTTTAACCCGTTACCGGTAACCGACACGTGCAAATACCTTTTTCACCTAAAAATTTGCTTTTGGGTTCCGCACTCCCACATGAAAACCTCACTACCGTCTCTCTCTCCACCATAGGTGCTTATACCGATTCTCTGCCCTGCTCCTCTTTACTTTATCTTTCTCCTTTGATTCACTTAAAAGCTGTTGTAAATTGCTCCGGTCAATTTAGCAACAAAAAAAAATTGCTCCGGTCGATCTGCTCCCTCCGACGAACGCTATCAATTGCCGCCCCCGATATTCATCAGTCGACGGCGATGATGATTCACTCGCAATCAGCTTCTCCGGTAAGAACAGTGGCGAAATGCTAGATCCCTTTGCTGTGATTCACGTTCGATCCAAAATATGGCTTCGCAAGAAGAAAAAAATTCTGCCTAAATCTTTTACCTAACAAATCCTGAAATCTTTAACCTCACTCAGCCTTTTTTTTTATTGTTGCTGTAAGAATCTTGTTATGTATAATTTACGACGCTTCCAATTTTTTGCACAGTTGTTTAGGCTTATCGTTTCTGTATATATAGTTAGAGAGATACATATTGTATACAAATTACTTACGTGAAGGTCAAAAGTGAATATAGAAGAAGAGGATTTATTCTGTATTGAGTTCTTGAAAGTGGCGAAAATGAGTTTAAGTGCGGCTGAGGAAGATTCAGCTCAAGAAATCAATTTACCGGCGGATATTGATTGGAAAATGCTTGATAAGTCCAAGTTTTTCTTTCTCGGTGCAGCGTTGTTTTCTGGTGTATCCGTCGCTCTTTACCCTGTTGTGGTGTTGAAAACTAGGCAACAAGTTTCTCTGTCTCAGGTTTCTTGCATTAAGACTGCATTTTCCATTCTCCGGCATGAGGGTTTGTGTGGTCTTTACAGAGGATTTGGGACTTCTTTGATGGGCACAATCCCGGCTCGGGCTCTTTACATGACTGCTCTTGAGGTTACCAAGAGTAATGTTGGGACCGCTACAATTAGGCTTGGGTTTCCAGAGGCGGCTGCTGCTGCTATTGCCAATGCTTCAGCCGGATTAAGTGCTGCAATGGCTGCACAGCTTGTTTGGACACCGGTCGATGTTGTAAGTCAAAGGTTAATGGTGCAAGGTCATGATAATCCCAAATTCCTCAATGCATCGTCGTGTAAATATCTTAATGGGATAGATGCCTTTCGGAAAATTCTAAGTGCAGATGGACTTAGAGGTCTTTATAGAGGATTTGGGATATCTATATTGACCTATGCACCATCAAATGCGGTTTGGTGGGCATCCTATTCTGTCACACAACGGTTCGTTTGGGGAGGAGTAGGTTGTTATCTCTGTAGGAAAGAAATTGAGAACAGCCAGAGTGGTGTAAACGCTCTGAGACCGGATTCGAAAACAGTGATGGCAGTTCAAGGTGTCAGTGCAGCCATGGCTGGTGGTGTTTCAGCTATAATTACAATGCCCCTTGATACAATTAAGACCAGATTGCAGGTTTTGGATGGTGATGAAAATGGGCGTAGAGGGCCAACTATTGGACAAACAGCGAGGAAATTGGTCAAGGAGGGTGGATGGATGGCTTGTTACAGAGGATTGGGACCTCGTGCGGCTTCCATGTCCGTGTCTGCTACCACAATGATAACTACATATGAGTTTCTGAAACGGCTTTCAACAAAGACTCAAGAGGGTTTGAGATCATGAATACAGAAAAGTTGGGATGAAAATAAGCTCTTTTCTCATTAGACCTCTTAAGAAACAAATTGAGTTTCCTTTTCTTAGCTTGACAATTGCCCTTTCCTTCACTTGGCCAGTTTGTAAGGAGTCGCGATCATTGAAACAGTGATGGCAAGTTTTTGTTCAAAATTATCATCTTTCCACCTTATCTGTACATTATCTTATGTTGAAGTGTGCTATCCACAACCTTTGATGCAGTATTATTTAATTGTCATGGTGTTTTCTGAGGGCCATTTTTTTTTATCCATTTAACACAATTAGGATTTCCTGATTTCGTCTTGTGAAACGGACAGAATCTGGATCTACTTTATTTTTTTTGGGTTCTAGATCTAGTTTTGGACAATGAGTAAATGGGCAATCAATTCCCAAAATATAACCTATTATAAATTTGATTTATTGGGTTAATCCCTAGCATCCATTCGCGTAATGTACCCATGGTACTGTGATGTTGTGGTGGTTGGAAAAAAGCTTTGGATCAGTTACATTAGTGCTAATACATGTTTCATGCAATGCAATGCAGTTCTTTTTAATTGGTAAAGCTATCTATGATACTTATTTGGATGGATGGATTCAAGTCGTTGGTCATCAAATCAAATTGAAAAAAGTATTGAGTGAATGAATATTATTGAACTGGTCAAATATATATTATTAATAATTAATAAAAATTTAAAACATCTATTTTTTAAAAATTAAAATTTAATAAAATTATGTTATAAAATATTTAATTTTTAAAATAAAAATATTTTTATATCAAAAAAAATATTAAAAATACGTAAAAACTGGTTCACTAGGTCAACTTAATCGGTTCGACTAGTAATCAACCAGTTCAATTCAGATTTTAATCAAAACTGATTTATTGGGTCAAATCAAATAGGAGTGTCGACCAGTTCAGTTCTGATTTTAACTGATTCAATTCGGATTTTGACCAAAATCAGTTTATTGGGCCAAACCAAATTAGAGCGTTGACCAATTTTGATTTTAACTGGTTTAACCGCTGGTCGGGTTTCGCAACCATGCTTTCATCCAATATTAAAGGTACAAGCGGCTTGCATATCAGATTGCCTTGCTCCCCCTGTACCTCGTTATACTAGGAAACCACATCAAATTTAGATTAGTATAACTACTACCCAAGTGTAAGATACTGATTCAAAATTCAAGACAGAAATTCCATCATTCGACATAAAATGTCAAAAGAAATCAATGGAATAAAATGAAAAGTATTTTCACATTTTCTAAAATATCAAAGGGGTAATAACATTGTGTATGCGCGTTAATTAACGTTCATAAATTTAAATTTCCACCATGTATATTGAGCCCAACAATTGTTGATAAATTGAAAAGAAAGCTCAAGTGCATTCCGCATAACATCCAAAGCAGCACCAGGGTAAGCAATCAAAAACAAGAATATTTGAATGAAACTTTGCAGAAAAACAATAATCATAATTTATAAATCACATAACTGCACTTAGAGATCAAGCAGGGCATAACCTCGTAAAATAAATACTCTGTCTATCATGAACCAGAGCAGTTAAAATTTTCATCATGTCATGTTATTGACAAGTAAAGTAAACATGGAATGAAAGACTAATGAATAATGAAACGAACTAAGCCAAGGATGACTTCCCTTTTAACTAAATACCGACTGCTGATCATCATATGGCAACTCTCAACGGATAATTGCGAGACAGTGTTGGTTCCCACCAGGCAGACCCTCCCCACCACCTTGTATGGGCCTGCCAGCATGAGAAGGGTAAACAGAAAACCTGAATTCTTGCTGCAGGAAGATGCTGTCATCGTTGGAGAGAGTAGTGATGTCAGAGTAGGAGTTTTTGGACAGAGCTTCTTTATTGTTTTCTCGTGGACGATAAATTTCATATTCCAACATTTTTGTGGTCATATGGTGCTGAGATGATCTTGGGACATCTTGTTCATTGTGCGTGGCGTTGGGAATGAACTCTTCAAGTTTCTTCATGTTGAGAAAACGCCCCCCTGATCCTCTAGCCCTCTTCAATGCATGAAGATGCCTGGACTCATGGAGATATGGCTGCATAAGTTCGACAGCAAGATTAATAAGGGAATACTGCAATCACTGTTGAGATAAAAGGAATGTGAGGCAACACCTGTGGACTCACCTTCCGATTTTTTGAGAGTTTGTTCTGAGCCTCAAGCTTGGCACGGTACTGTCTCCGCCTTAGAATTGCACTGTATTGTTTTGCATTGACATATATGGGTTCGTCTTGAGCAAGATCAAGAGGTAGTGGCAGTCGAGTAGAAGCCGTATCCATCATAAGGGGATGATGAATCTGGTGAGATGTTAGTTCTATGTATCATATAAAAGGGAAGCATTGCAAATTCATTTCTGGCAATATATAAACCCAAGTTCTGAGGTTAATATAGCCGGCAGGATAAACTTATAAGTTGATTTAAGGACAAGGGTACAAGAATCTCTATACAAAAAATGACGGATTTTGGATTCCACAAGATAAACCAGATGTGCCAATTAATATAAAATCTATTACACGCTTAAAAAGTCTTTCCACTTCCAGAAATAATGTCAATAGGAATAATCTCATATTGCTATGATCGACTTGCATCTATGCTTTAAAAGTCTAGACCTTTTTCAAAAAGCACAGAGGATATTGTTGAATTATTGAATAGAATACTACTGCTCTAATAGAATCATTCAGCTAAGAAAAGCACAGAACAATAAGAGAAAAGAAACGCAAAGGAAAAGACTAAATAATGGCATCATATATATACATATATTTACATATAAGTAGGAAGCTTAAGGGAGGAGAGAGAGAACACATGCAAGGAGATTAGTACATTTTAGATGTGGAAAACACAAAATACTCTAAAAAGCCATGTTTCAACATAATGATGCCACAAATTAAGGTATTATTTGAAACAAGGATATCATATAGTTTGGAAACCAAGGTTTAAAAAAGCACAAGATGACAGTAACAGACTCCTTGTGTGCAGTTATCAACTACCTAAAATTGAATGAAAATGAATGGGAAGTATTGTTTCAGCAAAGATGAAAAAAAGAAACATCTAATGAACAGGAAAAGAAACTAGGGAAATATTCCTTCTACTATGTATCATAATAAGTACATATAACTACATTGATGCACTTATTGTTTTACATAACTGCCTTTCTAGAGCCGCAGGAAATAACAGACCGGTGGTACTAAGGGTTATTAACTTCTTATATTTTATTTCATATTAGAAGATAGCAAAGATGCAGAAGGAATACATAATGACAATAAAAACTAAGAGAGAGAATTACAACACATAAACTCACCACTGAATGTGGCCCATGAGTAGCAAGTGAACCACATTTATGTGGATCAGGATACGCAAGTGGAACACAAGCCTGAAAAAAGAACAATAGAGAGCATCTTTACTTGCAAGATATTTATTTCATATATACCCTAAAACTTAGTCACAATAGGATGGTAAATCCAGCTTACATATTCCTGTCTATAATCAACTTGAGGAGGAAAAGCATAGTCCTGAGTTCTCATTGACAAAGTTGACTTACTGTGAACCTCTTCAAGCTTTGCATGACTTCCATTATAGCCTGAATATGAGGAAAAACAGAATAATGCAAATTCTGATTAGCTTATATATGTAGAGGTAGAAAAGGGAAAATAGGAATAAAAAGATTTGAGGAAATAGTTCAAATAGTTTGTCGGCAGTCCATAGATAGGAAATTGGCTTCACCATGTTTACACTAGCATTGGAAATTGAATAAGTGGTGAACATAATCCATGTTACATGGCATAAAAACTCGTCCAAGTATCAAGAAAGGTTACTTATTATCTTAAAGCCGGACAGATTTAGAAGATGACATATACACTTTGGTCAACAACAATGTCAACTATACAAAACAAAAAAATTACCAATTATCACATAAAGCAGATAAGTAAAATTATCAGGATACCAAACTGATGAGCCATATAATCAACTAGGGGATAGAAAGATTAAGCCCTGAGTATGACTCAGAAGTCAGAACAAGCTTATAAGATTAATCAAAACTAGAAGCCATCTGCCGTTTGAGAAGGATAATAATCAACATAAAATGATAGGAAAAGTTACATGGTTCTGACAAATTTGGAGAAATGAAAGAATAACCCATGGCATGATTGCATGTGCAAAATATCAATAAGGGTGTCCAATTCTGAAAGTCTTACAACCTCAACTGATTGCAAATTAACGGACAGAGAAACATCCATAGTCATTTCCAGATATTCTAATTAGTAATTACACTGCAACTTATTTAACATCCATTATACATCATACCCTAAAAGTTCAATATAATTGCCCTCTACGGAGCCGAGCAGTGCTGCTTTCACTTGCCACAATCTTTTCTTTAACCGAATCTCAAGGCCAGTTGTCGTATTTTAGAGAATTCTTAGGGCAGAGTTCAACTCTATGTTCGTTTGCTAACAAAAGTTTAGGAACAGTAGTGTTAATACCAACCCAAATATCAAGCCTAGCTGGTATACTCCAACTACAGATTGAACAATTCATCAAGTCTTTCTCCGAAATTCCGTCACAAATTGTGGAACCAAGAGGATAACACATTCACAGGCTAACTAGTCTCCCAGCACCACGTTGAGAATTCCTAAAAGATAAAGGCTCACTGCCAAATTCTAACTCTGAACTATTCACCCTCTAGAAGGACTCTGGCTCTTAAAAACAGCATGCCAGTTTAATAATAATAATAATAATAATAATAATAATAATAATAATAATAATAACAACAATAACAATAATAATATTAATAACAACAACAACAACAACAACAATAACAACAACAACAACAACAACAACAACAATAATAATACGAACAATAATAAGAAGAAGAACAATAACAATAAAAATAATAAGAAGAACAACAACAACAATAATAACAATAACAATAACAACAATAATAATAACAATAAAAATAATAACAATAACAATAGCAACAATAAGAACAATAATAACAATAAAAATAACAACAATAATAATAACAATAACAATATAATACCACAGATTGTCAGAAGAATTATTTGGAAAGTCATCTTCATAGCTGATAGCTTTAATCAACTTCAAGTAATACTAAATTTAGCTTCTAAAACAAAGAATGGAAAAGGAATATAGAAAATTTAAGTTCTCAACCTGATTTCATGGAGAGTAAATTTTGCCCATATGGGTTGCTTTCTCCTCCACTAACCACTTCAAGGTATGATTGACCAGTTGACTGAGTCGAGGATGAGTCCTGGTCTTGAAAATTGAAGCCAAATTGGTTAGCACTCTGACAATATGGAGGTGGAGTTGCCATCTTCAAGCTTAAACTTTTGGATAGACATGATTGTTGAGATTGTGATTCAGTTGAAGTCCACCACGGTGAGCAGCCAATAATACACGGAAACATTGAATGGGCAGTACTCAGATCCGAATCTTTCTTCAGAAAATTGTTCATTCTTTTGAACTATGAACAACCTCAGAAAGTGTCAAGTCTTCAAATCGTCTTGATCTTTAAACTATGCATAAAAAAGAGAACTTCACTTCAGTTTAGCTTAACGGCTCATGATCACCTGTGTAACAAAGTGTTTGCTGCAACAGCATGGTAGACATTAAATATAAGTAAAAAAACATAGCACCAATCAGAGGTAAGGCATCATGGTTGAGAGAAGGGATTGGGTTTAAACATTGGGTGCTTCTACACTTATCCGAAAAAATTACCCACAAGCCTTACCCTCATAAAAGACAAAGGAGTATGGCCTCACTTCATTTGTAAAATACAAATGAAGTGGAGCCATACTCTTTCGTCTTCTTTGCAGGTAAAGCTAGCGGGTAATTTTTCCGGATAAGTTTAGAATTTTCCTTAAACATTAACAAAATGATTTTTTAACATCAGAACGTGTTTTCTATGATTGAAAATGAAGAAGATGATGAAAGCAGCAAAGTTTTTATAAGTATGCAACAAGCTTCATCCATTATATATTCATTTAGACATAACACTTACTAGGCTACACAATAAAAATAAAACACAGAGATAGAATAGAATATATTAATTGTCTACTAACATGTGTACTGGGTGGTTCACAATTATGTAATTGGTCCATCAACAATTCAATATGAGCTGAGCCCAACATATTGATCTACTTGCCACATTCTTAAGCTTCCAATACATAAACATGTAAGCAACTATTTTTGGGAAGAATAACATATTTCACCATCCGGGCAACAAACAGTAGAGACTGAGCCCAACTACCTGATGTTCAAGGAGTCTTAAATTTGATGATGAACCCAAAACACAAATGCATGCTTTTTCATTTAATTTTGGTTGCTAATAGAACTTTTTTTGGTCAGTACTCGGTACCAAATTCAAGTAGAGTGAAGATGTTGACAAGGATGTAAAGTACAAAAAATATTGAATGTAATGATATAAACAAACAATAGCATAGAAACCAATCACCAAAAGAAAATCAAATAGCAGTGTCCACCACTCCACCCGTCCCATCAACCCATCAACAATTGTAACAGGAAAGAAAAGCAGCCATATTCTTTTTATGGCAAAACTCCACCAACTAAGTTTGATTGTTGGTGGTGATGGGTGGTGTTACCACCTTTCACATGAAATAAAAATCGGAATAAATTTTCATTCTATTGGAATCCCTCCAAAATGATCATAATGAAAATCAAATCAATCTGGCGGGAACACTTAAGAGATAGGTCTCTTTCGACAAAAAATAAAGAAGAATTTTAAATTAAAACATTAATCAGTAAATGCCTTGGTGGAAATGAAGACCATTAAACATACATAAAGACACAAAAATAATCTAAAGAACAATCTAGAACAACAAAAACGAGTATATTTCTCCTGAGAAATGGGATAGCCAGAAGCAGAGTGAAGGCAGAAAGAGAAGGAAGAAATGGAACCTTTGGGAATTAGTACTTGGTAGTGTAATAAGAATGGAGAGATGTTGGGATAGACTTGGGCATGTCTCCTTTCCTTTCTACAAAACCCAATTTCCCCACCCACAAATCTCTCTCCCTCTCAGTCTGCGCTTTTATCTTCTTGGCTTTGCTGCAATCAAGTCCTCTTCTTTAACCCCTACAACAACGGCGCTTTACTTCCAATCCTCCACCACCACCTTCATTTTATCGGTTTTAAATTAATGTTTCATCTTTTGGTATTCTTGGACCAACGGAGTGAGCAGGATAATATTTTATGTTAAGTTGATCGAAATGATGATTTCGACGCAATTCTTTTATACGCGCAATTCCTAACCCTTTTAATAAGAAAAAAATGAAAAACAAAATATTATATTTTTAATGTGTTATATTTATTTTATATTATATTATAATTATATATACAAACATTTAGAATATCTAGTGACTAGTATAGTTATAATATTACATGTTTTAGTAAATATTATATTTATATCATAACAATATTATATATAAATATATAATATTATCATATTATATATTAATATATAATATTAATATGTATTGTCTTTATTTTAGATTTTATATATACATATATGGCTATTTAGTTAGTTAATTAGGGATGTTTTAGTCATTACATTTTATTTTATTTTATTTTAATAAAACTTTTATGTAATGTACTAAATGCATGAATAAAATATTTAATTTTTTAATTTTAATTTTAATTATCATTTTATTATGTCTTAAAATAATTTCGTCCAGCCAACCGACTAATAAGTACTTTTATTATACTTGTTTGGTTTGATGTTTTTCTATGAACAAATGAATGACTAATCAATTCTTGTTCCAGAGCATCAGAAACCAGGACTCGTGAAATTATGAATAATACTCTTTTTTTTCCTTCTCAATCAAAAAAAGAAAGAATTTGATTATATTATTTATGAAGTTTTTAAAATAAAATTATGATGTGACTTAGTTTAAAGGGCATGTCCCTCAAAGGTTGGAGGAACAGATGGACGATGAGCATGAAATGTTTAATTCTATTTCAAAAGCAAGTTCGGTAGGTATTAGTCTATTGAGATTACAAAATTAATTTTAATTAAAGGACAAACTTTCTATGTTAATTGTTTGTTCTTATCATCATCTGGAATCATTAGGTTCCATAACCTCCTCGTACACTCGAAGCTAACCTATACATACGTCAAAGACATTAATGAGACTTTAAAATTAACTAAATTTTATTATTTTATTCGTTTTAAAATTAAAGATACGATATAATATATTAAATTTTAAATTAATATAAATTTATTTAATTTTAAGTGATATAATTATTATAATTATATTGTATATAATAAAAATTATTAATCATAAAATTTATTTTATTTTAAATTTTTATGAATTATATTAATTTTAAAATTTAATATACCGTAACAGAGATAATACTTTTCATATTTTAAAACACGCTTGAATTGCAGAATACACTGTCATTAGAATGATCACGGCTACTATTTCTCCAAGTGTTCAATGTATTTACACCCACTATACTTACATCCCCACAAGAGCAAGCTTTTATCATTATATTATGTATGTATAGTTGTATACCAAAAGTATATTGTTAAGATATTATATCCTTGGGGATAAAAGGTGCCACCTTACTTGTTGTGTTCAGTGACTCATTCAGACAGCCCATTTCTTTTACTCACTCCCTCATCCAACTGAACCCACCGAGTTAAAATAAAAGAGCGGAGAATAATGTTAGGATACAATATCTTCATCTGAACCCAATACACAATGTCCACGTATTTTATATGGACGCGATCAAGTCCAAAGAAAAGGCTCCACACCAAATCTAAGTGGCTCTTTCCCTATATATAGAGAGAGAGAGAGAGAGTGGTACACAAGGCTAAAGTAAAATCTCATTTTTTAGAATACATGTCTCTCTCATGTATTCTAAAAGCATGTACTAAAGGGTTCTCTTGACGGTGGTAAGCCAAATTTATCTGACGACAACCTCGTCAGGTAATATAGAGTTAATATATAGTATATTTCAAATATGTTGTACCTAACGTACCATGTGTCCATGTCTGTGAGGGTTTAGCTCAATATAAATAAAGGAATATAGATTGGGAACAAAACATACAACATTCTTTTAAGCCAAGTCAAAAGTTCTTACTAGTCAATCTCCTGATATTGAGTGAGAATGAAATCACATAAAAAAAAATTATATATATTACAAAAAAAGAAAAAATTACTCGGTAGTAAAGCGATGCGACTATTTGATTATAGATAATTCAAGTGGTTTGCTGAGGTGACTTGCGCATGAATTTCTGTTTCAACATCAAATAAAAAATGGACGGAGAAATTTACTATGAGATGTTCTAACCACCAAGAATCCATGAACATCTGCAAATACCATGACTACTACTAGAGTTTTGACGGGTTCAAATCAATCAGTAATTAATGTCCAATTATTTCAAATTGGTTCAGGGGGAAAACTAATGAGGCACAACTCCGGCAAACAAACAAATACAATCAAAACAAGTAAAATTTTACTATGCACCTTGAGCTCGTCCCAAATACTTTTTATCTTTAAGCAAAACACCCCACACCAAAGGGTAGGTAATACTTTTTTTAAAGAACATTGAAAAGAGGCCCAGGGATGAGTGAAGTCTTAAAGGTTATAAATTTATAATCCAAAATGATGCGCTTCCCCTCTAGCACTAATGGTGCTAGAGAAACATTGGATCTTGTCAGCAGCAGCCTGCAGGACCTTGTACAGGGAAATATTTTCTAACAAGTCCTTTTCCAGCACAGATAGTAGAGGTTGCAGTCTGCCAAAAAAATGGCTAAAACTCTCTTCCTTTATACTGCATTTCCTGTCGAAACAAAGTACCAGAACCATGAGTTGCTCAACATTGATCAATATGAAAGAAAGAGGGATTGCTCTTATAAATTTCGAAAACATAGACCGCACCAATCAGTAATGTTACCCTTTTCACCACTCATAACTGATGTGATCATTTCAAGCACATATTCAATCTGTAATTTTAACATGACCCCAAAAAGTAGATGAAGCATAATATTGACTTAATTATAACATTGCTAGGTCTTGCCACATCATTCATTCATATTTTCAAGCTATATATTTGTATGGCCCAATTGCAGAACAAAAAAATACATAATTTGTATTCATCTGGCAAAATGACTCGTCATGTTTTTCGAAAAACGACTTGTCGATGAAAAAGCATAACTCATTTTCTGGATTTCAAGATTATTTTTTAAATGCGCATTGGACCATAAAACAGTTTATATTGAACATGTACCAAAAAAACAGAAATGCAGAAAACATTTTTCAAAATAATTCCCTTGAAAGAAATGGATCTTAAGCAACTAGGCCAGTAAAAACAGAGGTATAAAACAACATCTTACAGGAGGATATGTTGGTATGTACAGGACCTGTCGAGGCTGACCAAGAAGCATTTGCTGCCCGTACTGCAACAAATTGTGAATAATTGTTGCCTAAGCTGTGGAATACATTGACAACCATGAACAAAGGACAAAGATTTGAAATACCTGAGGTCCATTAGAATGAAAATACGCCTGTGGCGATTGCATTGATCCGGCCTGTGGATTGAACATAACAGGCTGGGGCCCAGTAAACGATGGTCCAATCTGTCAGCACTGACATAATAAGCCACCAACAGCACACCAATAAAAATGAATGTGAAATGCAACACGTGTATAAATCTCAATCCATCTAAATATTTCATACTGACGCCCTCTCATGAGTCGCATCAAACCATCTACTGCAATCTAAGGACCTGTGAGTATTTAATTGGAGTGGTAATTTAATTAACATCAGAGATGAGTAACACCTGCCCAGTTCTGAAGACATAATCCACACACATTAAAATTTCCAGGTAAAATAGGAACAAAGGCATTCCATTACGAGTGGAATCTCTCCAAAAGAATACTAAAGCCTTAGTAAGCAAGTCCCAGTCTAGCAGACATAATACACAAATTTAGATGCAGATTAAAGTCTAACATGTTGCCACCTAAAAAACTGGCATTCCTCTACATGTTATAAAGGAACGAATATGCCAGCAGAAAATATCAATCCATTTCTTGTTGCATGAAAGTGGCATTCATCATTGCTCATTGCAAACGAATTTCCCAGTGCCTGGTCAATTAGTGATTTCCAAATGGCCATATATGAAGACTGGATGTCTACTTCTCAAAAGTCCATTAAAAATTTGGCCAACCATTGGATTGCTTAAAACTGTGAGACAGGCTAATGTAAATCAAAAGCTACTAAAAAACCACTTACCCCAATGCCTACAGGCATCCCATGTATTTGCGAAACAGTGGTCACATTAGTTGGATAGTAGAAAGAACTATCAGACATCGGAGATGCAGGCCTCAATGGTGTCTGTGTTGGCACAAAGCTCTTTGCATTTGGATTCAGTTTAAATTCCTGATAAAACATTTAAGAGAGAAACACAATGTAAAGCAAGAATTATTAATCATGAGTAAGTCGCTAAGGAATCAATCCCTTATCAAGAAAGAAACAAAAAATAGCTGAATATGAAATCTACCTTAGCATGGGGATTAAGTGTTGATCTTTCTGAATGCGAACCCACTGATGAGATTGGTGATAGCCCAGGTACACTTGATACTGAAACAGTATTTCCACAATCTGACGTGGATGATGATGAGCTACCAGGCCTCGTACGTGCTATCACTGATAGTGTTGTCCCATGTGGTTTGACAGATGGAGCATTCTCTGACAAATCAGTAGGACAATTCTTCTCTTGAACCTTAGATGAAGGTGGAGCATATGCAGTCGCATTTGGGGAGAGTCCCCCTTTATCAGAACTTTCTTTCTTTGGCCTCAATGATGACTGTAAATCTGCATAAGCCAAGCAATATAGCCCAAGAGTCAAAAATAACTAAGAACTTGCAGTGCATCAGAAAGATATGCATAATATTTTATAAAGCCAAAAGAAAAGTGAAACTCGAGAAATATAAATGATTAATTTAATCAAGGTTCAGAACTTCAGATATCAATAAAACCTACTTCAAAGCTTGGTGAAATCAAATACTCCTCCATCCCAAATTATTCTTATCCCTTCCTTTCTGTTTCTCCCAGAATCACGTCCCCCAACACTGTGTTTGTGAGTTTGGAGAGGGAAGAAAAAGGAAAGAATTTAAAAGAGGAAGAGAAAAAAAAATTACTTTCTTTCCTTGTGTTTGTGAGTTTTGGAAGGAAATTTTAACTTAAAAGAGTATATTACTATTTTACCCTTGTGAGGTTACATTTTTAGAACCATTATATAAGGAAATTTTTGGTACTTCAATATGTTATCTAAGTCTTTAATAAATTTCATCCCAAATCTTCCAAGTTTGGGAGGAAATGTGTTTAAACTTTCTCGCTTTTGTTTTCTCTCCTCAAAAAAATCGCAAACAAGGACTTTTAATCTCCTCTAAATTTCCCTCCTTTCTTTTCTCCCCTTTTTTAAAACTCGCAAAAAAATAGTGCAAGTGCAGAAATAAGTGAATGTTACCCACTTGTCGTTTATTTTGAGCATTACCAGGAGAGGGGCATATCAAGGAAACGTAGTTTTAGAACTTTACAAAACTTTTACATCAATTTCTAAAAGGGTACAATTAATTTGGAATGAGGGAGTAGAATGTAACTAAAACTACATATTCCAGTGCCAGTCCAGTGCAGCAAGAGAGAAAGTTTGAGCACAACAACAAAGGCAACAGTAGCTTAACGTATTATTAGCTAAGCATCAACATGACTTCTGTATTTCATTTAGTAAAGCAACATGAAAGATCAGAAACATTACTTAAATTACAGTTTTACACTTTAGGCCTTTAGGGCTCACACCAAATTCATTCCAAGTTGATTGAGCTACAGGAATATATTGACAAAGTAAATGTGGAATATAGTAAATTTGCAATAAATTATGAAAGCAGTTCCATGTACGAAAGCAATATTTTCATTTTTATTTTTGGTGCGAATCCTCATAACCTGTGTAAGATTTTACCATAATAAAGATCCAAAATTTTGCTCTAAAGATAATACATTAGTTAGCGAAAGACGTAGACTTGTATACTAGCGAGGCCCTCACTGCAATTTTGGATGCTGCAAAGCTGCAAAATGCAGCGGCCCATCCCTATTATGTCTATTGATTGAAGTAAGAGATACAAAAACTGGCAGGTAGACACTTTGATGAGGATAGAAACAAGAAAATAATTGCTACCTAAATAAAACATATTATATTATTATTTATAGATAAAGCCTGGGTAATTATTTAATTATCTTTTACTTATATTAGTAGATTATTCTAGTATAGCAATAGATAATAATTAGAGATATTGTTTCCTTTTTTAAATTAGCATACTTGGTCTCCAATTTTAGGGATTTATTTAATCTATATAAAAATATGTAATCTAAATCTTTGAAGATATTGAATTGATTATACTGATTTAAAGGCTTGTGCCTTTGTGGCTTTTTAGCCTTATTATTCTTCTTTGTACCCCTTTGTTCCTTTCTTTCAAACTTGTCCTACATTAGACTTACCTTATTAGTAATTCAACTTAAATCAAAACCGAAGAAATTACTATGCACAGTTACCAAAGAAAATAACACAGCTAAATTTTGCATGCAGAAAGATGCATAACAACTCTGAGCTTTAAGTGCAGAGTGATGATAATAAATAAAAGAATATCAATCTTCAGAGCTAGTACAGAGGTTTAAATAATTAAAGATACAAAACCACAGAAAATAACCACTAATTATTCTTGTTTTTTTCGTGATAAGTACAAAAATATAATGACCTTCTAAGAAAGACCAAGTTGCGGAATAAGTAAGCATATAAGACGGAGGCATTCTAACAAAAAAAAAGACTAACAGAAGAAAGATGCAAACATACCAGATTATTTTTTAAAAGATATTTTATTAGAAAGATAATTATACATTAAAGCAAGACAAGGAGTCCCACCAAATGACATTATAGAAGGAAGCTTATGAACTCTTGACGAACAACCAAGTAAGAGAAGCGAGAAGTAAACATAGAAGAGCCACACAATACACTAATCACCTACTAAATAAGCAAACTTGTGAATTTAAAATTAATAAATAAATAAATTTACTCATACAGTAGCCTCATCTATATCAGAAACACTAAACTATATATAAATATCTAATATCAGCCGGTCTAACGAATATTTTAATCCACTGATCATCTGGACTGAAGAACCATAAAAGTAGACTAAAAAACAAGAGGGATTTGGAGGGGATGTCCTGATTAGTCATAGATCAGCAAGTGATCTCAATTGACATACAACTTAACCTGTTGGTTGAGAAATTAAAAACAGCCAATATGCCTGTAGTTTAGCTTGGTTAGGATGTCAACAAAATAAAGACATCCAATTGAAATAATCCAGATATAACTTGATTTTGAAATTCAAAAACTGAACTACAAGGGAAAGTAATGAGGTAAAGGCTAAAACTGAGATGTGGTTCGCATTACGATAGCATAACAAAGGATTCTAAGCCTTAAATTCAGATTTAGTCATTCAATTCTTATATAGTAAAAAATAACATTTTCATGTAATATGACATCCGAATTAAGTGATTATCATTCAAGCCCCATTAAAAGAGATTACAGAGAGACGAGAAGAAATTAAAGATTACAGAGAGAAAAGGAGATTTACCCATGATGATGCGAGAGAAACGAAGGAGTATGTGCAGTATTTGCTAGAGCAATGAAAGGGGGGCGCATGGACAATTAATAATAGCGTTAGGGTTATGAAGGGTTTTAACCCATTGGACGCCTCGGATGACCCAATACAACCCACGAAATTTCAGTTACCCAAGTGGCCCAATACATTTAATACCACCCTAAAAATTAATGAGCTATTCAACCTGCTAAATTGTGGGTGGTCTCTGCGGCAAGTTGAAATTCATAGGTTGCAACTGCCAGCTCTAATTGTGTGATTAAATGCACTCACATCAGTAATACAAATCTCCTTTTTTCTTTTTCTATCATTCTATTCTTTGTATGTAAAAAAAATATTATTGTTTTTTTTTGTTTGCTAATTAAAAAGGCATTATTGTTGTCGCTGCTGTGCTAGAGTCAAGATCTTCAACCTAAAACTCGTCCAAATACAACATGTTTCCAGAGTCTGGGGCTTTTATTCTCTTATATCTTGAGCCAGGTAACCATCAATCACATAATTACAACAATTAACTAATAGCTTTACAAAGATTATCATTTAACCAAATTCATATAATCTAAATAAAAGCTCAAGCAGCAAAAAAGTGAATGGCTATACCAACAATAGTGAGCTAGTGAACAGTAACTTAAATTTAACCAGGAAACAAGTATCGGGATGAAGCACTTGACTCACCCTCAGTTTTTGAAGCTTGAGTCTCCTCAGCTAACTGCGCCATATTTAAATAAAAATCATGATTATTGGCAGTGAAATTAAAAGGCAGGATAAAGGCTTAACTCACAGTTTGGTTTTCAGATTCTTCCTTGATGTAATTACTTCCTACAAGTTTTTCATTGAACTGATTCTCATGAACCCTGAAATAGGAAATGTTCAATTAGAGGCGTAAGAACCTCTTATAATGATAACAACAAACAATTAACATAATATGAGTAAGATAACAGGAACCTGCTTCCACCATCGAAAGCTAAAAGACTTTTAGGAAGATGGTCTGATGACAAGTTTCTACCATGATCATGAGAAACAGAGCGATATAGTTCCCTGCCAGTAATTGACTGAGGAGATTTTACATCATCCTGAGTACCAAACAACACAGAGAAACAATATTTGTCTAAATCAATCATGACCAGTTATTCTGTTAGAAGAAACATAAATGGATACAAACAAATTGAAGCAATTAACCCAATTTTAGCCACAAACTAAACAGAAATGTTATGAATCCAATGGCAAGCTTCTAACAGAGTATACATCTTTATGTATTTCTTCGAAAAGATGTTCCGTAGCTCAGACTTTCAGCATTTATTATTGTAATCCCTCAAGGCCATAAAATCCTTTCAATAAATACCTCCTCAAAATGGATTTACAATAGTGTAATAGATATTATTATAAAATTATATGAAGGCTTGCAGCAAGAGGTATAACTCCAAGACTCTCATACCAAAGAAGAAAGATCAAAAGGAATGCTCATTTAGTTGGTTTGATAGAGGAACACTCATTTAGTTGGCTCCTATATAAAGAATGATATAGAATAGTTGATAAATACCACAGATAAAGAGCTTGAGGGCACTTGAGCTCCATCATTACTTTTCCCGCTTATGAAGCCAGTAGACAACTTGCTAATGACAGAATCAGAGGCATCACCAAAGGTTTCAATATTCCGTGAATCCAAAAGGTTATCTTTTTCATCATATCCACTATCATTAACCCCCCTAAATACTGATGAGAATCTGGTTTCCTCGTCCATTTCAAAGTCTCCATTAAGTTGAATGCCTCTTTCCTGTTAAATATTAAAAAGAAAATTATATACAATCAATATAAAATTCAAATATTATTTTGAAAATGAAAAAGAAAACAATATCGATTATTGAAATTGAGCTAAAGCCTGACCTCCGCTAAATGAAGATCTTGGGTATCCTCGCCCTCAATTTCTTTAGCTATTCTTAAGGCCTCCCTTTCCCTCTCTCTCATTTGAGGTCCTCTATCAAGTTTGGTTGTGTACAGCTCCTCATTAAATGTGCTTTTTACTCCAAACAATGTTTCATTTGCTTCAAATTGATCCCAGCCCCTATATAATACAAAGTCACGTCAGTAAAAAGGATACATGATCAGACTGCCAAGAAACTACATTCACAACTAAATAGTTGCTATAAAAATGTTAGTTACAAATACTATGTTAAGGAACTGACATCTGGGGTAAGGGAATGTGCTTAAGTTGCATCAACTTGACTCCCAATTCTGAGAACATAGCTGAACATTCATTAGCTTAAATGTTCGTCATGTAATATATTCCAGGCTACAATGACATTCCAAGTAACACAGTTCACAAATGAATACTTAAACTCATTTACAGCAACCATCAAACAAAAACAACATATAAAGAGTGTATAATTGTGGGTACATATGCATATTGAAATGTTGGATATTATCTCTACTCTCTGAAAGAAAGATCACAGTACTAGTGCTCATACCACAGTCTACAAATAAAACATATAACATTTTCGACCACATGGGTCTCCAAAGATTTAGTTTACATACGAATGATAACATACCAGATATTCCAGCACAATGCTGATAGAAGGCACTTTTGCAAGAAACACTCCAGGTAAAAATAACATAATTGTACTCTAAACAAAAATAGAAAAATAGATTGTTGTATCATATTGATAACTGTCCCGGAACAGCTCCAAATAAGGTAAGCATTCACATGGTTAGTTATTATTAAATAAGTTCACAATAAGGTAAGCACAAGAGCCAATGAGCATTATCACATATTAATTATTAAGTAGAGATCACTAGAATATCCCAAGAAATAACAAGAATAAAGATGGAAGGAGGAATTATTAACAACCTATTCCAAGGGCCATCAAATATGTTGTCCAATTCAGGACAATTTGGATCATCTTCTTCAGGGACCCAACGTCCCAATTCTCTCTCCACCTCAACATAACGAGATTGTGATATGGAGGAGTCTGTCATTATATCCTGCTGCTTTTCACGCTGGAGCTCATTTGCTATCCCATCTCTAGTTACAGACACACCCTGGTCCAAGTGAACAACACAAAGATTCATGACAAATTGACGCAAGCGCTTCATCCAATAAGCATATAACAAATTTAATACATGAACAATACTACGACAAGGGCTTACATGACAAGTTCATGCTACAATAAAAACAAATATAAACAAGGGAGCGTCAAATACTTGAAGTTACTTTAACCAATACCCAGTAAGTTCCACAACTGAAATAATGTCAAGCACAAAATAACAAGAACCTTTGCAATGATTTGCACAAGTTCTCTAGCTGGTATAATCAGAGTCTTTGAAGGAGGCTTGTTAACAGAATCTGAAATATTCGTCTGTTCTCGGGAAAAGCCAGCTTGCGTTAAGCAAGCCATTTTCAAGATAATTCCTACAAATGACAACAAGGTAAGTCTTAAGAAAGAATATTGCCAATTGCATAGCAGCATATCACTTACTGACATAGAATAACGGATATGAAATGAGCATTGCTACTTATTTGGAGGATCCATAGATTCATGACATACCAAAATCTTTGTCAGCATTAGTAGCATGGAATATTCCAGAGAATACAGATCCATCTATCACCTGGATTTCCACATGATGTCCAATAAGACATGTTGTCAAATAAACTAGTCGCTCGTGCGAGGGACTTTCAATTCCTCCCACTTTGTCGTCACTCAGTACACCTGATGATGGGGATCACAAGTCAAGACCAAAATAAAGAATTTTTATATTTGTTATTTAGTGTTTTTATTACATTTAATGTAAGAGTGATTGGTAAATTTATTTCAGAATTTTAAAAATCCTCGCCTAAGTCCAATTAGTCTTTGTCTAGGCATGGCAGCGCCAAGGCGCTACCCCCCCCTCCCGGCACTTCGCCTAGACCCAAGGCTGAAAAAAAATTCAAATTAGGCGAGCCTAGACGGAGAAATTAGGGCTGAAATTGTTTTTATTTTATTTTAATAACTAAGCTACAAAACGACGTCGTGGGAGTAGATAATAAAGTTGAGAGCTGTTCGGGCCTTACTTGGGAGGCGGTTGGTGAAACAGCCGGAGCAAATAGCGTGCTAGAGCCTAGGAAAAGTAGTAAAAATGTTGGAACCAGAGAACTTCATGAAGAATATTTTTTGCCTGATGATGAGACGGAGGAAGAGAGAGATGAGGAGTATGAGTGTAAGTTCGATGGTGACATTATCTTAGAGGGATATGGAGAAGAAGAGTTAGATATATAGAGGGTTATGGAGATGAGGATTATTAATTTGTATTTTTTATTATTTATTTGTGTTTGAATTTTGAACAATTGCATGTTTGTATTTGAACTTTGACATTGGTAATATGGATATATATTTGAACTTTAAGCAAATGTCTTTATTATCTTTATTATAAATTGTTTTGTTTTATAATATTGTTTTGTTTGGATAAATGTAAGATAAAATATTAAAATTAACTTAGAATAAAAAATCTTGCCTAGGCCCCCTCGACCACCCGCCTAGCGCCTTTTAGAACATTGATTTATTTATTAGTGGAGATTTAAAATATTAATTAGGAATTAGGAATTTTTTATGTCTAGTAAGAGTATATTAGTCAATTAGTTATTTTATTGCTCTCCAAGTAATATTAGGGCTTGAGTCTCTTTAAATAATAGTGTAATCCCCACAAACCTTTTAAACTATAGACTACTGATATTAAAGTTGGTTATTATTATTTATACCGTAGGGGGTATTTTATCCATCTTAGTGTTGATTCGTGGAGATGATACACTTGACTACTTGAGAGACCCTAGTGATTTAAACGTGTAGTTTAAATACTAATTTATTTTTCTACAATTTTCCATTAGTTTCTTCATCTTAAATCTGTCCTGCATCACTTGATCTGACAAACAGTTAAAATGACAATGATGACACAAACATAAATAATTAGGTCACTGACCTGCAGTTGTCAATCTGCTGGAGTTAGTCTTTCCAGTCACCAACTTATTATCAACCCTAGTTCCAGTTTCTTTTTCAACTTTTCGACGACCAAATCCATTAGCGGATCTGGGCTGTACAACTTGTTTCAGATTCATTCTTAAAATCAACCTCTACTCAGCTGATGAAAAAGAAAAGCTGCTGTAAAGAGGAATCATCAGATAGTTAGCTAACCTTTCAAAGAATAAAACAACAGACAACCGACAACGTAATTGAATCTAATTTTTCCTCTTTTTCATCACATGTTGCCAACCCAACCCTAGAAACCAACAAAACTACCATATAAGTTTCATGCAATTGAGAGGGAAAAGCTTTAAATATTGATAAGACAAACCAATTGAAAGACAATATTGCTATCCATACTTCATCAAAGAAAGAGAAGAGTGTTATCTATGTAAATATTGCAACATAACATCATGATGGTTACCCTCCTAACCAAAAAAGAGAAGAGTGTTAACTATGTAAATATTGCAACATAACATCATGATGGCTACCCAAAAAGTTCATTCTGGAGGGGACTTTTTTAGTCAACACTCTCTCTAAGAGCAAGTCATAATGGTATTAAATGCTAGAGGGGAATCTACTTATTCTGGCTATATCTGGATGGTAGTTTATCAGGTAAAAGCGATTATCCTCCTCCCCATCCCTAATGGAATTGTTTTAGAAAATTCCTATATGATTTAGGATAGGTCACATAGTATTTACAGTAGGTACGGCTATAAAGTTCTAGACAAGTTGATGCACAACAAGGTTGAAGGAAGGAATAATGGAGAAAATAGGAAGAACAATAAGGCCACAAAAGCACAAAGTTTTAAATAATAATTCAATTTTGTATTCCACTGTTGGAGATTACATCACTTAAATTTAACATATAAAACCGATTATAATATAACAGGAAACCTAATTTAATAAGAAACAAACTCCTATTAATATCTACTAAAATTATAAGATATCAAATTATTATCTAGCAAAGTAAACTATTACAATAGATTTATCTTTAAATAATAATATAAAATAATTAATTAATAATCTCTTAATTTTCTTGTTCCTAATCACATCACGAATAGTGTTATTTAGGGACTACGGTATGTAGGAGAGAGGTAGAGTAAGTCACCCCTGGGGCACCACGTGCCATTTTAAAATGTACCTACTGATACATTTGTTTTGAAACAAATTTAAAGTATTTCAAGTTGTATAAATATTTCTAGAAGAATGGTAATCGCCTTTTGAGATAAAATGACCACAAAAATTAAAACAGATAGTCCACATAATTAAATAAAGGACAAATCATGGGATAAAATAATTAATAGTGGTATTAAATTAGTACAAATAGTCATATGCTATTTGTCATTTTTTCACACAAATGTAGCCCAGGAGGTGGGAGAAATGGCAAAGGCAGGCCTTGAGAAATAACCTCAAGGTTGGTGGTTTCAATCCCGTACTAATAAAAAAAAAGAATATGATAACTTTTTATAAGTTATAAAACATGATAAATTAAAATTTGTATATGGAACAAATGAATATATAATAAGCTTTGAGATGCATGCTCATTAACTTGTTGCTTGGGGTTGATGGAGCTCTCTATTTGGAGTATTCATAGAGATGTTTCCTTCTTCCATTATATGGTGTTAATTCACCTGGCAAAAGCATTTCAAAGTGTTTGTTCTTTTCAGTTTTGTAGGGAATTTGAAATAAGTGTAATGCTGGACTGTTTAGAGCAGGTTCCTTTGCTTTAAAGTTGTAGCCCCAAAAAGCATTCTTGAAATTCCATGTAGTTATTAACTTATTGCTAGCTCATAAAGGGGTTGAAAGGGAATGTTGTCAGCATGATATGTTTTTTTAGAAGCCAAAAATACACACTATGTAGTTGCCATAAATAAAAAATGGTAAAGGAAAGTGGCATTAGGAACAAAACCACAGCACTATTTGACAATATGCATACGAGTATCTCCTTCTGAGGGTTTACAAAAAGGAGCGTGTTTCCCCTTCTGGAATATGCTAGAGAATAAAAATTAAGTCTTGATGTGTTACTGATTTACTGTTAACTAGGAGCAGATGCTTATGGGGTTTAACAAAGCCCAAAATAGACCAGCAGAAACCAAGATTGTGAAGACAGATAAGAACTAAAATCAGAACAGAATTCAATAAGGACGTGCCGAGTCCACTATTTTAATCCTTTGTACAAAAACCCTAAAAGTCCTGCAAGTCTCCAACTCGCAACGCAATAAGGGCATATCAACTAGGTGTTCTAAATTCAGCCTCAAATTAATTGCTGTGGCGGTGATACATGAGCAATGAAAAATGATGCACAAGTGAAGTGCCTAATCAAGGCAAAGTTCATAATCAAAAAAGAAAAATATGCAGTTCTACTAGGTAAAAGTAGCAAATTCAAATCCTCAAGAAGTTACCAATAGAGTATCTAGCACTAGTACATTTTTAAAGAACAAATAATAAAATCCCGGATAGTAGCAATAATTCACACCCGATTGAGTAATTGCAGTGTAACAATCACATGGCATATTCTAGAAATCACTGAAAATCTTCGTACCAAGCATGCATGTATTTTTTGTAATCAAAACCCTATGATCAAGTCAATCCTTAGATATGATGTATCTATACATAAACAAAAATGAATAGTGAGAAAGGGAAAAAGTTAATTTACCGGAGACCGAGGAAGAAAGATGGAGTCCGATCTGTGACAATAAAAAAATAGAGAGGGTTGGATCAAAGAGGCCAAGCCGTGAGAAGAACGGGATGCGCGTCTTGCGTTTTGTGGGAGGATACCGCCGCTCGATTACGAACCAGATCAAACCTTAGACCGATGGTATTATATTCCTGACCGGAGTCTATACCCGAACCCGAATAGTACCATTCTAATTTTTAGTGGAATAGCAAAATATCATAATACATCTTTCTTAAAATCTACATACCTATTCGTAATTCTTCTGTTTACCGATTTTTGTTTTAATAATTTCACAGGATCTTAGTCGCGTTAATATTATGACAAAATGATAACGCCTAATTATCTTTTTGAAAGCACGATATCTTTCATTGACTTATAAAATTGTGTCATTAAATGTTTCATGATGATTAAATCGCGAAGAAAAAAAATAATTATCTCACAATCTTTTTCCTCATATCTGCACAGCTTTAATTCCACAATCTGTATATATCATTTTTCTTCGATACAAATTATATTAAAATCATGACACTTTATTAATATTAGTTGTTGAGACACGATATGTGTGAAATATTTACAAAAATATCAAATATAATACAGAACATATCTCTTATTATATAGTCTCATTTTAATAATTTTAGATCACATGTATTGAGGAATAGTCAATCAAAAGTATTAAATAAGAAAGACTATTTGTTGAAATATATTTTTTTTAAATTAATTGGTTGCTTAGCCTGAATTTTTATTGGGAGAGATTGTGAATATAAGTATTATACGTAAAGGAATCACCAAGTCGTAATTTTCGTTGATCAAATCTATTTATTTTTTTATTAAGTATATTTAAAGTAGAAAGTGGTCAATTTTTTTGTGAAGCAATTCTTTTATTTTATCCCCTATAAAAAACTCGCAAATAAATTTGAAAACTTAAATTTTTCGTTTTTTTTCTTTTATTTTATTGTCTATTTCAAAAATCACAAAGACAATGTAAATGACGCTTGTTTCAATTTCAAGAGAACAAGGACCAACCAACAAGAAAAAACAAAATTTCAAATGGACAAGCAAAATGATCAAAACCTATTATTAACTTAAGGGATTATACACAGTAATATAACTTTTAACCTCGCAATCGACCACAATTATTATTGAAACATCAAATTATTTTTTATCATTTCAATAGCATTGAAACTATTAACATTTGTAGGGCAATCTAACAATATAGTATAAATTAGACTAAATAGTAGTGGTAAAAATCTCTTATTTTACTGTAAAATCATGAATTTGATTTTTTAAAGTGCAATGTCAAATTTCAGCAAGCGTTCTAAAAGATTAAAAAATAATAAATTATATCTTTGAAAGTATAAAAAGAACATAATATTAAAAAATGATAAATTTTTCCTAAGTTGATTTATTGCATTATAAGTGTGTAGGTTATATATATATATATATATATATACATCTCTTAATAAATTAGTAATTATATCGTTTAAAGAAAAAAAAAATAGAACAGAACAAAGAATAGATTGAGCACTACATTTGATTAGTCTATCATCTCCTTCTAGTGTCTACCGTATCTTTTTTTTGATACGAGGTAGAATAGGATAATACCAATCATGTCATTACTTATTAATAACTTTATTTTATTACTAATATTATCTTATTAACATGGACAAGCACGAGGTTAGTGTAGTAAATTTAAAATACACTAATCATTAAGAGAGTGTTTAGGATTGCCGTTAAGCAATCAAATTTGTAGATAATGAATTTAAAAAAAAAAAAAATAATTGATAATTTTATTTTAAATCATTTATAATATTTTTTTTAAAAAATAATTAAAAACATCACATTAAAATTTATGATTATTTATCAAATATAATAATTATAAAATTTAACTAAGTATATTAATAATCTATTCTTACTTCTTTTAGTAATTCTTTTTACTACATATCTTTACTTATAAAAATATTATTTTTTAATAATTTACACTTAAAATAAGTGATTAATAATTTTTTAAAACTTTTTATTTTTACTAGTTTAAATATTTGTTATTAACTAAACACAATTTTTTTTTTTAAAAAACTGATTATAAATATAAGTAAAAACATTGATCACTATCAATAATCGTATTTTGTAAGCAATCCCAAATACGCTTTAAGTACTCCGAATGGCAAGTAGGGGCATTCCTGTAAATCAAGTAAACTTAAAGGGTGATTAAAAAAACAAAATATAAATTTAATTTTAAAATCCAATCTTAATTATTATTAAATAGTGTATTTTTATTTTCTCTTATTAGGGGGTAAATTTATTTTTAAAACCCTCGCTCGCAAAACTCTCCTCTCTCTATTTAAGCCGTTTTATGCTCTGCTTTCTCGTTTGTATCTCTGTCTCGGTATTATATTTTTTATCATTACGAATGCAAAACATTCTACTTGCTTTAATAAAACTCGTATTAATCTTCCGAGGAGGAGGTTCTTAAATCTGTGTGGGCAATTGGTCGGAGATGGTCTCCGGTTCACGAATTGAGGGCGGTCATCAAGTTATTTCTGCCGGAGTCCGTAAAACCATTCAATCTATTAAAGAAATTGTGGGTAATCACTCTGATGCTGATATTTACTTTACCCTTAAAGAGACTAACATGGATCCTAATGAAACGGCTCAGAAACTGTTAAACCAAGGTTTGTTTTTATTCTTTCACTATGCCCACTTTTGTTGTTTAACTTTTCCTCTCCCCTTAACATTTGATTGTTGAGATTTTTCTCGTGATATACTTTATTGCGGTTTTGCTAACTAGTTATATCAAATGCACAGGAACTTCGCTTCATAAAGTTTTTGTATGAAATTTAGGGTTTTTCGATTGATTAAGATATTTTTGGTATTATGTGTTATAAAGTTCTTTCATTTTTTTAATATTATTATTTTTTTTTGTTTTTTGTTTTATTAGTATAGGGCTTTTGTTTGACTTGTGTGAAGTTTAATATGTTATTGTATCCTAATATGAACTGGTATGCTAAGGTAGTGTTTGATTACCTCTTTTTTGGCCTAATTTTTTTTTGGCGCAGTTGATAAAAATTTAGCCAATCTCTTTTTAGCTCTTAAATAAAAAAAAGAGGCAAATTTTTTGGCTCATTGTCACTCTTTTATCCTCACTATTCTAATTTTATTTTTTTTAATTCTTCACTTCGCTACACCACCCCCACCTCCACCTCTACCACCGCCGCCGCCGCCGCTCACCGCCCACCACCACCAACCACTGGTCCACCGCTACTCCTCACCACCCACCAGCATCCACCACCACCCACTATCACTACCATCGTCATATTTTATAGTAATTATGTAAAATTATCATAACTATTATTATGTTTTACTAGCTATACATTGTTTTAGATTTTATTTGAATTAAATATTTAAGATTTATTATATTTTTACCCTCATCCTAAGTTTGTATAAACTGATATAAGGGTAAAATAGTAAAATATTGTATTCATATGTATAATAAAGATTGATTATCAAATAATTCGTTTATATTTAAACTCTATTTTAAAAAGAGCCTCTATTTTATACGGGGCCTCTATTTTAATAAACTCTTATTACATAATTTCATTAAACACTACCTGAGGTTGTTTTATGCATTGGATTACTCAATTAATCTTACTTTTTTGGAGCCAAAACCTTGTTTCTCAAGGCTTCCTCATCTTTCATCGCCAACATAACAAAACCAATCGGCAACAAAACACTAATTTCTTAAGAAAGGTGGACAAAGAGAATAGGAACGAGTGAGTAGACAATTCATTTGGTTGTTAATCAAGTTAGACAGATTGTGTGATTTATAGTCTAACATGTTAACGTAAAAAAGAAGGCTACGAAGCACCGATTTGGACAAGGGACACAGACACGACATGCGACATTTTCCAATAAAACTGGATACGATACGTTGGCGACACGTTCAATTTTTATTTATTTATATTTTTAATAATATATATGTATTTTTTACAATAAATAAATAAGGTTTTCTTAATATGTGCCCTAAAGGTACATGCTAAGTGCGGAAAATAAAAGACGAGACTCACTAAATATTATTTGTTTATGCATTTACATTGAATTCAATGTATAAAAAAACAATATACTAGTAGACCCCATGTATTGAATTCAGTGCAAATATATAAACAAATAATATTTAGTGGGTCCCATCTCTTGTTTTCCGTGCTTAACATGTGCCCTTAGGGCACATGTTAAGAGGACCCAAATAAATATAATTATTGTTAACTATTGTTTAATGTTAAGTGTTAACCAATTAGGCAGCCCACAGTCAAACACATGTAATAAAATTAATGTAAGTACAAATTTATAACATACACCCATTATGCAGCCCACGGTCAAACATATATGAAATAAAATAATAAAATTAATGAGTCAAATATGCAGCATATATGGAATAAACTTCATTGCTAAGAATTTGGGCAGCATATATGTTCAAGGCTCAAGCAAAACAAAAAAGGAGAATGAAACTGAAAATAAAAGGAAAAAGACAAACCTTTTCTAGGGTTATTGCAACCGCAAAAGGAGAGGAGAGAGGAGGTCGGAGTAGGCTAGAGATGGCGGGATGAGGCGAGAGTTGTTGCGAAGTCTTTGCGAGAAGAGAAGATTGTTTCTACACTCGAGACCAATTTTTGTTGTCTGGAATGTTTGCATTTGTGATTTGGAATGAATTAAGTTTAGAATGTATGAATTGCATATGGTATTCTCAATTAACTTTTATCTTGCAATTCAAGTACTGATTTTTTTCTTTTTTTCCTTAAAATTTACCCTAGGCGTGTCGTCAATGTGTCCAATTTATGTCCCCAGTGTCTCCCGATGTGTCTGCAATGTGGCAGAGGCTAAAAAAAAGGAATTCACGGACACGCATGTCGTGGACAGACCTGTTGAAGCGCATTCTTGTCTGACACGTGTTCGACACGAATTCGTGGCCTTCCTAGACATGTCCCTACTTTATAGAAAAAAGGTATAGTGAACAAAGAGAAGGGGCATGAGCAAGCAGACAACTTATTAGTATATCTATCAAACAGTTGTTGCTTTTGGACAGTTTAATCATATCTGTACGTTAGGGCATTGTTTTAGCAAATTGAAAATGCTTGAACTGACAGGTGTGGCTTGGATTGTGTTATGACCAGTTTTTTCAAGAAGTGCCAAAGCCTAGGTCTTGTACCTAGGCCATCAATCAGAGCATCAAATTTTAGCAGGGATTATAATGAGTTAAAAGCCTAAAACCATTTGAGTATACTGGAGATGTGTCTATTTTCGGAGATGCACTTGCATTTCAAACAAATCACGTCCTTAAGCTTATGTATTTATTTAAACATGTAAAATATATATAGAATGGTGTCGATAAGGGGGCGAACGTAATGTGTAGAAGTTATTTATTTATAAAATAGTAGTGATTAATCTTGTTGTAATAGTACTTTTCACTTTATAGTTTTTTTTTATACGAATCACACGCAAATATAATAGAGAATCTAGAGGGAGCATAATTTAAAAAAGAAGATCTCAGCACTGACAAAATTTCACCAAAACAGCTCTATCCTTACTTCTGAATGGAGTAATGAATTATATTTTCATTTCTGTTGGATAATTAAATTCTGACACCTAGAACTTTTGTTTCACGAGAAACTTTTTGTGTTGGATTCATGGCATTATCAGGAAAGAAGAACATATTGCATATTAAGGCCATTTTGTGTTGGCAGTTGAAAATTACTTCGTATTGGGATTTTTTAGAGTCATTGTACGTTCTGGTCCCAATGTTTACACATTACTGGTCTAAATGGTTATTGTAATGGTAGTTTATGTAGAATAATTTTGAACAGCAGAATGACTTTTTTTTTTTTTGGGGGGGGGGGGGGGGGGCTGCAATACATTCATGCGCGCAATCTGTAGAAAAAGCAACCAAGAACAGAAACCTCAAAGCTTTATGGAGAAGACTTCAGATTTTAGGCAATAAGTAGTTAAGTACCCTTTAAAGACCTACAGCGGGATAGAGCAGAGACAGTTTCTTGTTTTTATGTCGGATCAATTGGTTACGTTGATGACTGTAACTTTGGTATCAGTGTATTACAGAGCTGATTGCGTTGAGTGATTTTGGTGGGATATACATACTTTTTGACAAAAAGGTAGAGGTGTTTGAACATAAGCTAGTATTATTATGCAATAAGCGTTGACAAATTGTTCTGGACTTGTTTATTAAAATTTTATTTTCTATAAAAAAATATTCTTAATTTATTTGCTTTTACTCCTTTTTGTTTGATAAGTTTTGATTTATCAACTGGGAGAGGGGGGAGGGAATAAAATAATGTTGGCTATTGCTGTTATTCTATATGTACATGTGTATAATTTCATTAGTTTGTCAATCTCATATAAATATTACTAGCTTGAATTTCTTAAAACACTGAATGTATTTCCATTGAATGGATAAATTACCTAGGACAGACATACCAACTTAGCATAATTTAAGACATTCTGCACAATTTTGGGGAGTAAGTGTGTGTCATAGCTGTTGTTGTTGGAAGTTGTAGAACATGGATACAAGTGAACTGATAAAGAGGGCAAAAAGCTTTAAGTTTGAGAAGAATTTCCTATATGGTGTTATGATATTTGCAACAGAGAAAACATAGTATGCATATTGTACATCTTAATTCTGTTATTTTTTTGTCGGTGATGGGATCTCCTCTAGTGAGAGGAGAGTACCGGCCATTCTCTGCTCTTATGTTGAATTTGATGTAGGAACGTACAATTCCCCCCTCTCTTGCGTTTTTGTCTGGATGTTTTATAATTCTAAATTATTATACTATTCTTGCTATTTTGTTCACTCATAGCATGTCAAAGATAGACAAATTTGGGAAATTTGGAGGTTGTTGGTTCTACAGTTTGATAGTTGCCAGGCATAGGTGTTTTAGTTTTTCTTTTGCTGATGAGGCTAAAGGAGAGATGATGTTTGTGATGGTTTGGATAATAATCCATGGATGTGCTTATTAAGGGTGAAGGAAATTATGGCATATAGTAGGATTGTTTGAATGAATTATTATCTACTAGTTGAAAGAGAGAACTTTGACATCAAGAAGGTTAACTTTAATGGAAATTTTCCTTGGAAGGGTATGTTATTTTGTGGTCATGTTTTTGTAAGGAAGGGTATCCTATTAAGTACTTACTGCATTCGCCAACTAATAAGTTATGATGGTTTTGCTAGGTGCTTATGTAGAGATGTTGGAATTTTCTTATCCTTAATTGTTTTGGGTTTTCAAGTTTGTTTTCGTTTGTTTTGGATACCATCTCGGTCTTTGATTGGAGGAAGTTTCCTGATCATTTTTTCTGGACTTTTTATTTCAGGGTTCATCAGAATTTGTTTTCATAATTTATACTGTGATGCATTTTTTTTCTAATATGCTAATGTAGTATGCTACCTTTTCCCCTTTCGTTGTATGTTATTTTTAAAATCTTATTTACTGGTAATTTTTCTATTGCTATCATGTTTTTCTATTTCTTCAGATACATTTCATGAGGTGAGGAGAAAAAGAGACAAAAGGAAGGAGGTATGTTTCTGCTTAAATTGTGTTTCAATTTTTTGAACTCCTTCCCCCCATTTTTCTTTTAGGCTTATTTACGTACTAAAAAACTAGTTTCATTACTTTTCTTTGATAGCTCGACTGTTGTTGGCATTAATACTTAATTTGACTGCAACATAAGGCAAATGTTTCTTTAAAGGGTAAATACATTTTACTTTTTGTTTCTACGTCAAAATGAGATGGAGTTTAATGTGATCTGTAATATGTTTCATCTTCGGATGATTAAGTTCATTAGCAAGGTCCTATGATCAAATTTAACTAAATAAGTTATTATGCTTTGAGTTATGAGCTGAGTGAGGAGAATATAGGTATTAAGTCATGAGTTGTGAGTAGGGCTGTAAATAGTAACTGAAAAATCCGAATCCATTCGTATCCGTATTCGAAATTAAACGGATATATCCATATTTGGTTTTAAGTTATCCGAAAATAAACGGATACGAATATGGATATAGCAGTATTCGTTTTCGTTTAACATTCGACCGTAAATATATCCGGCAAATAGCGGATATCCTGTATCCGATATTTGGATTCATATTTGAAATTTGTATATGAATAATTTTAAATATCAAAGTTTACAGTTTGGAATACTTTATTAAAAATATGAATAAGATAATTTATTGTATATGAATAACTTTAAATATCAAAGTTCTCATGTGCCACAACATTCTTTTATTTTTTCCAAGCACACGTAAAAGATGATCATTTTAATAACAATATTTATAATAATATATTTTTTAATTCTAAATAATATCATTTTAATTTGAATAAGAATATGAAAAGGGGTTGCCATGGATTTGGTTTACGAATTTGAGTAGTTATTGTAAGTTTATGAATTTGATAAACCATTACAAATGAATCTACGACACACAAAAAATAAAAAAAAATTGAGCTACTAAGGTGGTGTTTGTTTATCTTTTAACACATCTTAACAGCTCCACATTTGATTCGGTAAGAGGTTACTGTTGTTTGGTAAAATTTTGTTTCTTTTAATGCCTATTAACAAAAATTTTGTTTAAAATTCTGGTTTTCAAATAATGATGCTTATATAATTATAGTTAATATGCCTCAAGATAAAATTCTTCCATGACTTTGTCTTTTGTGGTCAAATTGAGTTATTATTCTTTTATATATTTACAAAAAGTCAATAAACATTATTAGCTACATACAATTTAGTCAATTGAGGACTTTAATTTATGCATTTTTACTATTGTAAAGTGTAAAATATCTAAAATGTATCATTTAACAAAAAAAATTATATACTAAAAGAACAAAACTATAATTATTAGTTTGGTACGTGTGTTTTATTTTCAAAACTTATATAAAATATGATTTTATGAATTCTTTAATAGTTTAAATTCAAATTTATACATTTGTAAAGTATTTATAATTTCCAAATTAACCTTTTTAAGATTAATAACCTTTAGTTTAATAACTGGTGCAAAACATGGCTAAATTATTTGAATAAATTATTATTATAACTCAATTCAAGCCTTAGTGATTCACTTCCTACTAACTTCTATTGGTCTATCACAAGACTACAGAAGCCTTAAGATCAACTTAAAATAATCTCAATCCTTCATGTGAATTTCCAAACATGCAACCATTGGATCCAAAATCAAAAAGTCAGATTTATTCACTAATGTTGATAAACTTTAAGGATTATTACCAACCATTGGATCAACTTTTCTAATTTAAATATAAAATAGAGAAAATAAAGGTTTAATTTATTTTTTAATATCTCTTTTTCTCTCTAAATCACAGCCGACACACCTCTCTTTCTCTTCACAACGGCTGATCTTCATTTTATCTCAAACAAATTTTCTAATCCTCTTCATTTTTCCGATTAATCGACTTGTGCATCAACTAATTTGGATCATCACAAAAATCTCCGTATGGTTTGAAATCTTCCAAGTAAGGATTCTATCGCTGCAATTTTGGGTATTATTGTCGACTGAAAATCTGATCTTGTGGGTTAGGAGTAAATTTTCTTTTGCTTATTTGTTTGTTCTGGGATTAAGAGATGAAGATTTAAACTGGTATCTTTTGTATTTTCATGATTGGAGATGATTGGGCCAATTTTGCCCCTCTTTTTAGTTTCAGGATAGCCGACTACAACAATTTTATTCAACCATTTTCCAGAGCTGGTTATTTCCACCAATTATTTTGTCAGAAAAATCGAATAATTTATTTATTTGAATAAAAAACGGAAACGATACTATCCATATTCGGATATTTTTTAAGAAATCTGCTGAATACGGATAAAGTTTTAATTTTTCTGATATAGATACGGATATTACTGTATTCGTATCCAAATATATCTGTTTACACCCTTAGCTGTGAGCTAGGAGTTCTTAGCAGCCTCTCCGAGTTAGAGCTGAGGGTTAAGAAGAGGAAGAGACACGATCCGCTAATTAAGGTAGGGTTCCCCCAACCCAGTAACACACCAACCACGCCTCCGTTAGCTCAAAAGGATTATGGGGTGCAGCATGCGAGGAATCGATTAATTGACCCAATGTGTGACCTCTTATGAGTAGCAAGCTCTACCTCTACTCCTTGAATGGTCCATAAGTTAATCAAGCTATTCTGTTTTGAGTTATGAGATCTGAATGAGGAGACCATAGGTATGAGGCTGAACGAGCTATAGAAGTTCTCAGTACTCTCTGTGAGTTAAGATTTGTGACTTAATAAGAGGAAGATAGAGTCCTTATATGCACGTCTCATGAATTTCACTTGCCTTGCGGGAAATCTCTTTGGGCAGTCCTTATATGCACGTCTCATCAACTTCACTTGCCTTGCGGGGAATTGCTTTGGGCAGGTTCGATCACTTTCAAATGATTATACACAGCCTTATGAAAAATGATACTACACAACTCTATGAAGGAATGGGTTAATTAGGATCTGAAATCAAGCTTACCTTGTGCTTAGGGACGATAAGACGTAAAACCATGATCATAAGATACAAGTATCAAGTCAGGTCAATAACTAGTATTCAGTATGCTGGAGGAGCACTAAGATACATTCGAGCAAAAGGAGGAGTTCCGGTATGGAAACCGCTCAAAAAAGAGCTCTTCCCATGCCAAGGGGAGGTGAAGCAGAGATGGCAGCAATAGCAGGAAACAATGACTAATAAAGTCAAACACTAGCTAGCAAGGGGACATACCTCGTGTCTAAATAGAAAAGGGGATATCTCATTTGTGAGACACTACAGGTCTCGGCATATCTGAGACACTAAAGAGACCTGATAAATTGTAAATAGCTCTTAACAATTTGAAAAATTCATGGAAATAAGATATTGATGTTGACTTTACCAAATATTTTGTTAAATTCTTTGTAACTTTTAACCTTATAAAATATGCATTTATGCAGTCAACTACCTAAATAGCCATCTTCTTTAGATTGCTTAAATAATGAATTTTTAATTAAGTTGAACTTGAATATTCATGGTATTGAGATAGACCGAGTGGGTGAAGTGGATTTGTCTCATTTTTCTTTCTCTTCTTGTTGTTATAGGTATATGCATTTGCCACATTTTGGGGTGAAAATTTATTTTACTTGCATTTTCTTACATTTTTTTTGCCAGAGTTTATAAAATTCTCCTTTTTGCCATCTTTGAGAAGGCATGGTTGTTCCCTTATTCTTTGGCGAGTTTGCTTCACATATGGTTTAGGGATTTGGGGAGGCATAAAGATGCTCGTATTTTATGGTGGTGTTTGTAATTTTTGCTATTTTGTTAGGCATTTGTACTGATAGGAACAATAGATATATATTTTTTTGATGATTTCCTAATTCGTATTTCTACTTTTTGGGATAGGGTATTGTTCCTCCAAGCTATGGTGTCACTTTTGAGGGTAGTTATCTCAGGCGGGCAGTGCTTCATTAGTTTTTATTTGCTTTTTCTCGTGTCTTTAGCTTTAGGATTCCTTGTCCTTCCTCATTGTTCACTCTCTTCTTTTTAGTAATAAATTTTCTTTTATCTAAAAATATCCATGTTACTTTGATTGGCTAATATCAATGTATCTCGTGTCAGGTTCCGGTGTTCAAGGGTTCTATAGCATTGCAACCAAAAAAACAAACTGCACATGTAAATCAAGGGATGAAATTGAACTCATATTCTGATCGCAATTTTCGAAGAGCTGAATATAGTCGAAATGCTTTACCTGGTAACGTGACAAACTGACAAGATTCTTATGAACTCTACATGTTTATATGTTTGGTCTCCATTTCATCCCTTGAAATATACTTTAGGCGGTGTTGATATGTGGGGCATGTTTAGCTTCACCATAGAGATGTTATTCTAGGTGTAGTTGGATAGAGGCTCTGAGCATTTTATGATATGCAGAAGCCTTTTGGTAAGCCTTTTATATTTCCTTTATGACATTTGAAGGAAGAATGCATGTAGTGAATACAATATATAAAGACCTAAATTGTATATGTTGCACATACAAATATCTAAGGCTTATATAACCCATAATGAATCTGCTCTGTATATGAGATTTATTGTTGTATTTTAAAAAGAGGCAGCATTTTGACATTTTCACTACGAAGTCATGACTTGGAAAGACTTGACCTGTTGGATCTATGTAGTAATGCATCTGAAAATCAAAGCATTTTTCTGTTTAAAGTGGAACACGCAATTTCTTGCTCATTCTTTTTAAATTTTTATATTTTTTCAACTGACGCAGGATAACATGTGTTTTGATTGTTTAATGTTTTCATTCAAGATTTTGTTTTTTCGATTCTTCTTGTTTGCTAAATAGGATTGGTCCTATATAATTGGTTTTATAAAAATAAATTTTCTTGTTCTATAAGTTCCTTTTGATGGCAGCTTGTGTGCTTATTTACCTGCTTGCAAGTTTTGCTCTTCGCGTAATATTAGTTTTTCTGAGAATAACTACTACCAATCTATGTTGTCTGCTTGTAAACTATGTGCCACATAAGATAACTTTCTTCTGCCTAAATCCCTTTTCTGTTACTGTTCAGCTTCTCCTTTACTTCAATAATCAATCTGTATATTAAGTACTTCAAAATCCAACTTGTCTGTCCTTTTATAGTTTGTGGGGTTTCCAAGTGAGATCTCTCGTCCATTATCTTTACTGTTGATTGACATTTATCATTAATCCCTTCTATTGGTTTGTTTGTTGATGGATGGATTCTTACTAGATGTAAGAGTCAGCAGAGAGTTTCGTGTTGTGAGGGACAACAGAATTAAGGAAAATGCAAAAAGCGAGATAAAGCCTCCTGAGCATAGTCCAATATCCACAAATGAGCTAATGGTCTCAAAAGTTTCTGAACGGAGGTACAGTTATGTTTGTCTTTAATGCTTTTCAATTAGTTATATTTACTTGTCCTTTCTGTGAATTAGTTTTCAAAGATCATACTTGACCTGTCAATTTTTTTGGAACTTTTGATAGGTTATATTTGTCCATACTTGGGATAGAAACCCTGCGTTATTCCTGAAGGCCTATGCCATTTCTCCCTCCCCATGGGATGTCTATATTGTTGAATTATTCATGTATTTGATATGGTTGCGTTATTTGATATTGTTTGAATTTTTGATATGTTTTTTTTTTTGCGTTATTTGATTATTTTTGTTTTGTTATTTGGTTTCAAAAGTGTCGGTAGTGGCGCAGGCATATTTTTTTGGGGTGAGTCCTTGTCTTCCTTGACCACCCCTAGTTGTTTAGTCCATCTGTAGTTTTATATGTTGCACATATTTTTTCTGATTGGAAATCAGTTCCGTTGTGTATGTTCAGTTATCTTGTAAAGATGTTTCCTTTGAATTATCAACCCTTGGTGTCTATTTAAAAAACTACTTCATTCAGATTATTAGCTTCTACATTGTAATAATCTTATGGCACCTACATATAACATAGAAGAGGATATTACTCCCTGTGCATTTTAATATTTGTGTTTGTAATTTTCTGGTTTTCATATTGCAAACACATTGATTCGTGTGCCTTTCTTAGCAGTTCTATTGGGGCTTCCAATAATCAGAAAGCACCAGTTGGACGACATTCATCTCAATCCACCAATGGGACAACTAATTTACACCCTAGGCAAGCCAGGGATGCTCATTTAAGTGATAGGAAAGATTCATTGGAGAGGGGACTCTTGGTTCCGATCGCTGGTTCACCGATGCAATCTATGAAGCCAAATGATTCTCAACCAAATTCTACAACTTCATCTAACAACTCTGTTACAGGAGTTTATTCGTCATCTTCAGACCCTGTTCATGTACCTTCTCCTGATTCCAGGCCAGCTGCTAATATTGGGGCTATCAAGCGTGAAGTTGGAGTGGTTGTACGCCGTCAGTCTACCGAAAAATTGGCCAAGCTTTCATATGCAGAACCCTGCTCTTTTACTAATACACATTTGGGACGTGATGGCCCCTCAAGAGAAACAGTTCGATCCGCCATCTCTAAAAGTGACCAACTTAGTCAAACTTCTGCTCCTGAATCAGCTAAGCCCAGCATCGCAGTCAGCAGACCTTTTATAAGTACTCTGTATAGTAGTAGCAGACAGCATCAACCTGTGGGTTATCAGAAAGGTATGCCCTTTTACTATTGCAATGGAAATCTTGTGTAGATGGAACTTGTTTTCGATTTTGAGGATTCTTGCTTTCCGGTGTTCTAAGACCGTTGTATGGCAGTTCAGTGAGTTTCTGAAGAGTGTTGTGTGTCCAAATTCAATTATACCTGATCTCCAAGGTTGGTCGCAGTTTAGGCTCTTCTATTGGTATTGATGGAGATTTCTTTTAAGCCTATAACTTGGACGTGTCTTGGTGTTATTCATATGCAACCATCTATTCCCTTCTTGTTCTTCTATGTTCTTTTAAGGAGGGCGTGCAAAATTTAGGAGGCACAAACTAATCTGATTATTTTCAGACCAAACCTTCGCAACGGTGATTAGTCCTTTAACTTGTGTTAGCATTGCCTTGTTTAGTTAGTGTTTATGGGTAGGGTTCTAAGCACTATGAATGACTATGAGTACCTTCTATAGCCTGGTTTATCCTCAAACCAGATCTCTTCGAAAAGCTGACCCCCATACCTACACAAACTTCTGTGACAAGACCCAGTGTAGAAATTTTTTAAGCCTATAATTTGCTGCCGCCACTTTTTATCATCGAGTCCAATAAACGCTTTAGTGTTTTTACAGTACCAATAGCCTTAGAAACTCCTGAGTTCTTCCTTAAAAATTTTTAATGTTCCATATATGATTTTAGTTTTCAAGACAACTAACCATGATGTCTATTAATGTAGCTTCTCATTCTAATAAGGAGTGGAAACCAAAATCAAGCAAAAAACAAAGTTCTAATGGTCCTGGAATTATTGGAACACCTGCAAAAACGGCTTCCCCTCCTGATGTTCCTAAGGATTTGGAAAAAGAAGCAGTTCAGTTGCAAGATAAATTGTCACGAATAAACATCTCCGAGAACCAGAATGTGTTTATAGCTGCACATATTCGAGTCTCCAAAACTGATCGATATCGATTGACATTTGGCAGCTTGGGGACGGGGTTGAAATATTCCTGGAATCCTGGGTTTCAAGCAATCGAAGGTGCTGAGGAATCATACATTGAACCTTCATCAAGGTTTGTTTCTTACATGAGTTGTGCTTTAATTGATTACTCACATTTGAGTCTTGATGTAATTCCTGGTCTTGACTCTTGAATAATATATTCTGGGCTTCACTTCATTTCAGAATTGGTCGACATATAGTTTGTTAATTTAATAGCTCTGATTTTTTAGATGTTCAGGGTCATGCTGGTCAATTTTGTATTTTAGTAGCATTTAGAAAATTTAAGCTGTTGAAAATATTTTGAGAATCTATATTCATTTCAAATTCAATATGCGCAGTTTTATTTTTTCATTTTTGTTTTTTAAAGAACTGCAATTGTTTTAGAAAATTTACAAATTGATTTGGTGATTTGTATGACAGTTTATTGAATTCTCCTACTGTGTCTTCTAGCGATGAAACTTCTGGAAGTAAGCAGGTAGATTTGCTTGATGAACGTGTTAAGAATTCTGGAACCGATTCTCCTGGATCCGGTGCAGCAGCGTCTGAATTGGTTGATAGAAAAGAGTCTTCAAGTCCTCGTGTTTCGGAGAATTATGCAGATATTGGATTGGTACGGGACAACAGCCCATCCTACACTCCTTCGGAGTCACAACAGCAGCAAGATCCTCCTCAATTACCAAATTTCTCAGTGAGTCCATTAATATATTAATGCAGATATTTGGTTGGGATTTTGTCTTCAAGTCCTCAGGATTTGGACAATTATGCAGATATTGTGTTGGGCTTGTGTTCTTAATCGTCTTTTAATTTGTTACATTCCCCCCCCCCCCCCCCCCCCCCCCCCCCCCCCCCGGCCTTTTCTTTATTTTTGTTAATCCTAATTTGTGGTGGTTTGCAAGCAGGAATATGATGCCCAGACCATGTATGATCCGTATTTCAGACTGACAGTTGATGAAACTGCGAGGGGGCAAGGTCTGCAGTATCCTCAGGAGGTAAATTTTGAAGTTACTAATATTTGAATTTATAAACTCTATAAATCTCTCTCACGCCCCCCACACATGATCATGCAGAATGCACTTACATGAATGCCTCTTTTTCTTGGTGTACAGTTAATTGGTTATTAATGATTTCTTCTGTTTACAGGCCTCAAGTTCGCTTACAGCAAATAGCATTCGTGCATCCACGATAGCCATGGTACAACCACCACCACCACCACCGATAGCCCAAATGTACCCACAAGTTCATGTTTCCCATTATGCTAATCTTATGCCATATCGTCAGTTCCTCTCACCCGTCTATGCTCCACCGATGGCTGTGCCTGGCTACTCTAATAACCCTGCCTATGCTCATCCCTCAAACGGCAACAATTATTTGCTAATGCCTGGAGCTGCAAGCGGTCTCAAGTATGGAGTCCAGCCATTTAAGCCTGTTCCTACTGCCAGTCCCACTGGGTTTGGAAACTTCACCAGTCCAACCGGTTATGCTATTAATGCTCCAGGAGTTGGTAGTGCAACAGTACTTGAAGATTCGTCCAGGCTGAAGTACAAAGATGGGAATCTGTATGTTCCAAATCCACAGGCGAGTCCATTTTGTGACTTTTGTTGATCGTTTTTTATTTTTATATACATAAAAAGTGGTATGTTAGATTTAGGAATTCCACAACTAATTAAAGCCATTAGCTGAGAGAACACGGCACTTATAGGAGAAAGAGGAAATAAAGCACACCAATACAATCAGTCAATCAACCTCTTACATTTTGCATAAATTGACACAAGAACTGACATTAAAAACGGCCATATTTGCTATCTTATTTTAATTTTTGTTTCTGGGCCCATGTAAAGATTGTTGAGATTGATTGCATTAATCTCCTATTCTACAGGCTGAGACTTCTGAAATGTGGATGAATCCAAGAGATGTACCTAGTTTGCAGTCAGCTTCATACTACAATATGACGGGACAAACAGCTCATGCTGCTGCATATTTGCCATCCCACACTGGTCATGCTTCTTTCAACGCAGCAGCACAATCTTCTCACATGCAGTTCCCAGGCATGTACCATCCTGCACAACCTACCGGGATCCCCAGTCCTCATCATCTGGGTAGTAACGTTGGAGTTGGGGTGGGTGCAGGGGCTCCTGGGGCCCAAGTTGGTGCCTATCAGCAACCTCAACTTGGTCACATGAATTGGACAGGGAACTTCTGAGAGGATAATTCCTGCAAGGGATGGATGGATTGAATCTATTTAGCTATAGTTGTTTTCCCCTTTTGTTTGTTTGTCAACTCAAGAAAACTCTCGATATTTATTTCAAATTAATGCATTAAATTTTGTTTTGAAATTCTTTTTTTCGCACATGTTATAGAGAATATAATCTTCTGAAGGAGAGCCCGGAACTAAGACAGACAAGTAGCCCTAGATCGGTAGGCCATTGAGTGCTGAAAATTTCAAGGCTTGAATAGGTGTAAGCATGTTTATTAGACAGAGTTGATGCAATTCATGATATCATCCATCGCTCTCTTATCATTTGGCCCTTGGAGTTGGAGGATATAAGCCGCCAAATCCCAGTTTTGCAGCAGAAAGAGAAAGAAAGTGTTCAAACCAATCTCAAGTGATGGTTGAAGGGCCATAATATTTTGAACATAATTGTGCTACTTCTGCCAGCCAGCCAGCCAGCCAGCCAGCCAGCCAGCCAGCCAGTATGAAGATTCAATTATCAAAAGTTGGACATTTTATTTTATTTGTAGAAACAAACCGGAGAAGAAAATTAGAGAGACAACAACTCGGGTCGGGTTATGGGTCGCTTTGATAACCCTTTTGTCAGAGAGAAAAAAGAAAGACGGGGTAGTGGGTGCGTTACTTATTTTGTAGCAATCCAGCAGTTGTCTTATTATTTTTTTGTCGTTAAGACCTTAATTGTCTGTTCTTAAGACTCATATTCCTCTTCGCCGTCCTCGGGATCGGCGACACGCTTCTTTTTATGATTTTATTCCTTGGATCTATCTGTCTTTCTTTAACTCAAACTAAAGCTTCCGCCCCCTTTGGACGGGGGGACCCATGATCATTTCATGTGAATGATGATGGATAACAAGTGCCCACGTAGTAGTATATGTCCAGCCTTCCAGAGCTATAAATTGTCACTAATATAAAGTGAGTTTTGTTCTATAATTTCGGGAATAATTTTATAAAAAAATTAAATTTAAAGAAATACTTTGGAGGAAATTAATATTTTAAGATTAAAAGTGAAATTTTATAGCTAGCTCACATTCTTTTACTTCTAATTATCCATATGTCATATATTTGCGTGGATAGATCAATTTTTTTTGTTCTTTTTTTTACTTTTCTGTGAGTCTTGTACAAATTGGTCCAACAAGTAGTGTGGATCCGCCATGTCGTTTTGTTCAAAAAATCATCAAGTAAAACAAAGAGTACAAGGCTTGCGTAAATTTATTTTAATTTTGTAATTAATTTACTTTTTAAGTTATATAAAATATTAAATGATGCATCAATCAAAATCAAATAAACTCCTCCATTCATTTTTTTATTTTATTTTATAAATCGACTAAAATAAAATAATTTAAATAAGACTATTTTTATATTTTAATCTTTTTTGTAAATGATACATCAACATGATGGCATGAGATCGTCTGGAACCAAAATTCTCTATTTTTTTATGTCTAGATCTATGACTACTGTTTTTAAGATTTGGGCAACAGTACGTCCCGTCTCTATAATTCTACAAAAAATAAAACTATGACGATGGTACATATCGTCGTCATAGACCCTAAATGTTAACTTTCAGGTGGGGATAGTGTAGTCAGTAGTGGGAGACTGGAGTGGTGTCAACTTTCACGTGCTAGATGTTGATAGTCCTTCAGTCTTAAGGCCCAGCCCATTTAGGAGACCTGACCATCAATATCTTGGTTCTTAATAAGACCTAAAGCATTAGGTGCAAACTTATACTATATAGAGGAGGACAAGTTGATATGAATATGATTCTTCAACCCCACCACCTGCTTTATATGAGAGACAATTAATGCGAAGATAAAATAAAAATTAGATATAAATGTAAGAAACTATAAATTTAAATTAAAATAGTAATATTATAACTAAATTCCTATAAACAAAAGAAAAAATAAATAAATGTTGTGATCCAATGACACTAATGTTTTCAAATTTTACCATTACAATTTTTATTATCGTTAATAAATTCTACACTCAACATGAAATAATAATATATTCTTGTAAATGAAACAAATTGAGAAAAATTATATGTAGATATGTCAAAATTCACACTAGTATTGAAAAAGAAAATTAACAAAGAATTAATAGTAATAATCTTTTGGATGGATGAACTACTTACTATCAAAGTATTTAGGAAAGAGCAAAAGGTTCTATATACAATTAGTTAACTGCACACATACATATATGTGCTTGATTTAAAATTAAAAAAAATATTAAAAAAATGGAATAGAGATTGAGAGAAAGAAAAACATGAATGAAGAAAAGGGAATAAAAGAGTGGAAGAGAAAGAATAAGAATGAGAAACTAAATAACTATTTGTTTGAGAAAATTAATATAGATGAAAAAAATAAAAAGAAAAACAAAGACGTTACAAAATTATTTACACCAAAAAGCTATTACTTTCTTTATATTGATAGAGATATTTTCATTTAGTATGAATGAGTTTTCAAGAATTAAATAATTAATTAGACATGAAATGTTACACGTTCAAACGTGACTGAGTTGTTATGGAATGACAGGCGCACATATATATATACAGAGGCGGAGCCAGGAGGGGGCTTGATGGGCTGTAGCCTGGCCCCAATTCCTATGTCAATCCCTGTTTGCTCTTGCACAGGAGTACCCAACCCTGCTATAAGTGCTATAAGTGGGGGAATGGTGGGTGGCGGTGGCAGTCTGCCGGCTGCACGACCACCATGTCAATATATCCCTTATCTCAGGTGTCTAACAAGCAATATTCCCAAGTTGGTGGCAGACAGATGAGCGAAGGTGCCTTCATTAAATTGTAATGCCAATTCCAACATGAGAACTTACATGAGAATGATGGAAGTGTGCCAGTCCAGCCCAAGTGTAATTCCTGGCTCCGCCACTGCACATATATGATTTGTTAAGTTGCCCCTTGATCCATATATGATATATGTATCTTTTTTAGTGGAGTATGTAACATTGGTGGAGCATCTACCTTTATACTGTGAAGCAAACGATCTTAGGAGGGAGGATTGTGGTATTAGATAGTGGAAAATTGACAAACTTTTTTTTTCTACTTCCTGGCCATGGGATATATATATATATATGTGTGTCAAATACACATCTCGTCTTGATTTTTGTCCACCAAATTGGCGTTTGCCCAATATTTCCATGATCTGAATGGAATCTTTCCTTTCCTTTTCGCACATGAATGAATTTGATCCACCTTAGTCGTCGGTATCACCAAGTCTAAGGAATATTTAACATGAAATTCTCATTATTGATTGTTAGATTTATACTCTTAATTAGTCCATCTCTCTCTCAAATAATTAAGTTTTTTTTTACAATTTATTTGTTAACGTTTAATTATCTTACAATTTTCAATTAGGTAAGACTCAAGACTTGAGACTTGAGGGTGTGCTTCCTAAAACTACAATATATCATGCTTACTTAAGTGCAATGATATTAATAAAATTTAATATGGTAATATCTTTAAGATTCGTTCAAGATTTATCAACATGATATGCTTAAAGTCAAAATAGAATAGAGTTCAGTGAGTCAAAATAGAATAGAGTTCAGTGATGATTGAGGCACTGGGGCATAGTATGCTTGAACTATGCATAAAAAAAATGTGTATTAAAAAAACTAAGTTACGGAAGGCGATGAATACTTTACGTATGTTCTTGTTTGAGTGTTTTATTAATATTTTAAAAAAATTTAAAATACTCTTTTATACATAACATATAAATAAGTGTATTTAATTACGCAATCGTTTATATAAAATAATTTACACAATTATATATTATGCGGTGTGACGCACCTCTCTTTTTGCCTACTTTTTTTTTTTTGATAAATCAAAGGAAAGAAGTTATATTCCTTCGCAAGGATTATTGACAGGATAAGAATGTAGACATTTAATCAGAAACATTACTGTCTTGTACAAGACAAAATAAAACTTGTGAGTACTAATTTTAAATATAGAGTGTTGATAATTTTATTTAATAAAAAATATTACTCCCTGCCTTAATAGTTTGTAGACAAAGGAAGCTATACACGCATGCATGGAGGTTGGCTTTTTGTGGATTTGTTTCTCATAATATTTAATTCGATTAAAGCATGTGAAGTAGAAGCATAAAATCTTTACTTTTCCTTTTCATGACATTTCTAATTTTCTTGTTTATTCAATCAAATCAAATCTAATCTAATCTCATCTCGATCCTTTTCCTTTACTCTTCCTTGCTCTTTTCTATCCCTTATCTCTCTCCCCATAAAGTTAGCAGCAAGCCACGACTGCAATCATTGTGCATATAACAATTCTCTTCACGCGCCAACAACTCACGCTCACTCATAAACATAAACGTTGCAAAATATTCATTTATTATAAAATTAAAGACGCGTATTTGAAATAACGATTTTTGTAAGTAAATAAATAAAAAATCGTAATTGGCTAAAAATCTAATAATGATATGATAATATTCAATTAATTAAAAATTAAAATAACATGTTAAATTTTTTTATGTTATCTTATAATTTTTAAAAAATAAAATTTTTTCAAGTGTAGAAAAAGATCATAGTATAATTTTAAAAGTATGATTATAATAATTAATTATAGACAGTGATATATACACACATGAAATTGATTGTTATACGCCTTTATATATTAAAGAGGGTATATTACTCTTAATAAATAAAAAGTCAATTAATATATTCATCATTTTCCATATAATAATTCACAATAAATTTGGCACGATGAAATCGTATATATTCGTCTCTGATTTGATATATATATATATATATATATAGATTTAGAGAGATAAATTTTTATTTTTTTACTTTAAATTTAGTTTTATATTATTTATTTTAAATTAATATTTTATTTTGTTATCTTCTTAAATTATTTTAGTTTTTACTTATATTTTTATTTGTAGTTTGAATTTTTTTAGAATAAAATAAAATTAGAATAACTAACATTTAATTATTTGTAAAATAAAATAAAATAAAATAAAATTTATAATTAATAATTATTGTTATATACTATTCCCTCCATTCTTTAATAACTAACATTTTTTGGTAATTTTTTTGTTCCAAAATATTTGAAGTTCTAGAATTTTTAGGAGAATTGGTTACAATTTTTTCCCAAATTACCCTTAGAACAAATAATCTACAATTTTCAATACTTTTTGTTATATATATTCGTGCAATCACATACTCTCTCCTTTTTTTTTTTCTTTTTTTTTATTATCTGTCCTTTCCTATTTGAGTATCTGTCTCCCTTTTCTTTTTTGGAAGAATTACAGTTACTAGTATATTTTTAAAAAATATTACAATAAAAATGCATATATAAAATATTTACAAAATTAGTGTATCTTTAATATTTAATTTTCAAATTAGTACATTGGTATTCCTTTAATTTAGTTAGGTGATTTAATGGGTAGTTGGTTCTAAATTTTAAAATTCAAATTACTTAACAATATCTACATCACTAAATACTCTGATATTTCTTTTCTTTCATCTTTTCCAAACTTCCTTCGTCGCTTTCTATTTCCTCCATTTTCTCTTCTTCCGCCGCTTTTTTTCATCTTCTCCAAAATTTCATACGCCGCTTTCGATTTCACGTTCATGGTGGTGTTAATGATCGGCGCCGTTATAACTACCGTCAATCCCTTCTACACCACTGATGATAAGCTCATGATGACGTCAATGGAGTCTTCGCATTCATGACGGTGTCAAGAGTGACGTCAATTGAGTATTCACACTCATGTTGGCGTCAATAGAGTCTTCACGTTCATGGTTGAATTTTTCGATTTTTTCAGGTAACCAAACGCTAGTATGGAGGTAACAAAATAATAGCATGTCGATTTTTTGCTGCATTTAATCTAGGTAACTGTTGGGGTATAAATATTTAGGTAATGACTCACCATTTAAATATTTGTAAAGTCATGCAAGTCGAGAGATGGTGACAGTTTTATTTTATGAGATTTTGGGCGGTGGGACATTACCAAGAAATATCTTCACATTAGTTAGAAGATTTGGGAAGAGGCGGTCACTTGATATAATTTATATAAAAATATGAGAGAGGGGGATCGGGATCAAAAGAGACACACATGACAGAGAAGAAGAGAGAGAAACACCACAAGATACAGAGGATATATCATCTTCTCCATTACACCAAATATGAGACCGGAATGCTCCATCTTAGTCTCACTCCGGCACACACCGATATAAACAGACGTAGTGATATACAATGTGAACATACAAGCACCATTTATACACGTCGGTAAACATCGAATGGTAGTGATATACACCACGTGTATGAAGAAATATTGTTGTGTTTCGTTATAAATCATTATATTGTAACACTTCTAGTATCATTATAGTGGATTTCGGGGATCTTTTTCCCGTGTTTTTTTTTAATTTGAATTTTTACGTTAATTCTTGTGTTCTTGTATTTTGAGTTCTTTCTTTACAGTACAATTTATATTTTGAGCATGTATTGGCGTACTTTTTGGCTTGCTTTTTTGGTGGTTTTGTTAGGTGCAAAATTGGACATCAACAGTAACCAAACACTAGTATGGAGGTAACCAAACACTATTATGGAGGTAACTAAACACTATTATGACAATTTTTTGTTGCAGTAAATCTAGATAACCAAACACTAGTATGGAGGTAACTAAACACTAGTATGGAGGTAACCAATTCCTGAATGTGTAGTAACTAGTTTTTACGTGCAGTAAATCTAGATAACCAAATTCTAACATGAAGGTAACCAATTCCTGAATTTACTTATCTTCGACATGTACCTATATTTCTTATTTATCGGCGCTTATTATAATTTAAGTTATGTAACGATCATGGTCTTCTTTTTTTTTCTCAAGGTGGTGATGACGGTGGTGTAGAAAGGATTGACCAGGGCTATGACGGCACCGATCACTAATGCCACCATGAACGTGAATACGAACTTGACGAAATTTTGGAGGAGATGACTTTAATTATACTTAATGGCGTTGGTATGCTAGTGGAGTCAAAGTAGGAGATAGAGATGAAGAAGTTGAATTGAATTGAAGCAATTTAATTTATTTCTCCCTGATTTAAGAAATTTGTGAAATTTAATTTACTTCTCCTTGATTTAAGGGATTTGTGAAACTGAAATGATTTAATGTGAGTATTGCATTGCACTCTTTTTGTAATTATTTTGTGGATGCACTAATCTTGTATTTTTTTTCTTAATTGTTGTATATTACTTTAAAAAACCCTTTCTTTTTGTTTTCTCATTTTCTTATCTGACTCTTACTTAGACATGTACATGCACAAAAAGTCTGGGGCCTGCGGTCTGGCTTTGGCCTAGCCTGGTTTGGCCTGGCCTGCAAGCTTTAAACAGGCTGTGATTTGAACGCAAAAGTTTGACCTAACCAAAAGTCTAGCTTGACAAAAAGTCACCCTTGATTTTTGGTAAAGTGATAATGAATACTGAATTAGGATACACTAAATGCTTAACTGTTTTTTTTTTTCTCTCTCTCTCTCCCACCATATTATATTATAATATGATTATTAGTTTATGAGTGAGCACTTAATTCAAATTGGGGTGATGATGATTTGCAGACAACCCTATATTATATAATTATATAGTCATTATCATTATGGGTTATTTCTAATTTCTATGCAGCAGTACTGAAAATTATGGAGAATTGTAATTTTTATTAACTTTTCAAAGTTTGATCCCTTTGATTTGTAGTTTTGTACACGTTAATCACTAGCAAAGATAATCTAATTCCTATCTGTGATTGGCGACTTCGCGGTTCCGTCATTCTCCTTTTCTTCTCATCATTCTCTTTGTCTAGGTCTGGTCTGGCTTGGCCAGCAAACCTCAACAAACCTGATTTTCATTGAGAAGTCCAACTAGACCTGGCCTGCAGGCCCAAAAAATAAAAGGTATGACCTGACCTGGTTAACGGCCAAAGCCTGCCAGGCCAATCCAGCCCGACCTGTTGTGCATATCTACTTTTACTCTTGCAATCAATAAGTAATTTTGTTTATTTTAATTACAGAATATTTAAATTTATATCTTTAATTAGCTACATCTATAATGATGACGAATATAGTTTAGTTTATTTTGTTCTATAAGAACTTATGTAATCTAAATACTCCATGAAATAACTTTTTAATTACAAAGAAATTAAAATGGTGGGAAAAAAAAAGAGCTAAAAAATATTTCAGACCTTAAGTAATAAAAAAGTAAAAGAAAAAATAAGAGGAGGGAGTGACGTAAAAATAGAGAATAAGTGAGAAAAATCAACTATATAAAAATTTGAGTTTATGGGATAACTACATGTTGATTAAAGATAAGAAGAAAGGAATAAGATAAATGGACAAATGAAATGGTATTTTGGGTATTTGATAGCAATTTTAGTTAGGAGTTATTAAGTTTATTAATATATACGCGCACAACTCTAAAATGTCAAATATAAAAGAATGGAGGGAGCATACAATAATAATAATAATAATAGTAATTGTATCGATTAAAATTAAATAAATTTATATCAATTTAAAATTTAATATATCGTTATTTGACTTGAAAAGTCAAATTATATCTTTAATTTTAAAACAAAAAATAATAAAGAATAATATTGTTATTTTGATATCACAATTAACGGTGTATGCATGTTTATACGTGTGTGTGTGTGTATATATATATATATATATATATTTCGTTTTACACTTGTATGCATATATGTCAAGTCTTTTGTCTACTCAGCAGCAACTCGTATACTACTACTACCTAACTAGGCTAAGTAAGTACGCACATTGACACACAAATGACATTATATAAAATTTTAATTTAATTTGTTAATTATGAGAAAATAATTTTATGTATTCGCCGAGTTATAGCCAAATTTGTGTCGAGTAAATTCTTGTATATATTAAAAAGCTTTATAATTTAATTTAGTTTATGTGGCTGCTATCGTTGTTTTTACTCATTCTGTTCCATCTGGGACTGTATATATACCCTCCTCCTCCTGCTCTCATGAATAATTTTTTCCTAAGAGAAACGAAAGCCAATTGATTTTTTTATGGTGCTTTAGTTAACGCTATAATAATTATATATATATTTTTTATGACTACTACAATTTTCTTATAATTTGTAAACTAAAATATATGTAAGAGCTTGTAAATTTTGATAACAAAATTCCTAGCGACATTAATGAGCTTAGGGATGAGTATGGTGCAGTTTAGTGCGGTTTAGAAATCTAAACCGCACATGAAACAATTTAGGTGCAATTTGATAAATTCAAAATCGCACATAAAATCGTTTGTGATTAGTTGGACCTAGCATATTAAATTTAATAGTGTTGTACGAAGTCATTTTAATCATTATTGGTGCAGTGCGATTTTTGCGGTGCACTAAAATCAAACCGCAAATGCAATTTTTCAACTCTCTTAGAATCGATATATACGTCAGAACTGTTGGTGTGATTTTATTAGTGTAATTTGAGGTCAATTTCGATTTTTTGCTCACCCTAAATGAGCCTATCCTGTCCTATAGTCTATAACTCACTCTATGTAGATGTAATTTTCGAAGGCCTTAATCAACTGATAAAGACCAAAAGAAGAAGAAAAAAACAATCTCAAAGAAAGAAAGGTGTTTATAATTGTCCCTAATAAAAAAAATAAACGTATTTAATAAAGGTTAACAGGATTTCAGACTCGCTCAAAAATATTCAGCCATTGTGTTTTACGTGTTTATTACAAGTATGCTGACATTACTTAAAATTCGATGCTAGTATTGAATATGTGACGTCTTTATTGGCATCCAGCTCTAAATGGGACGGACCCCTAACGCGTTTTTGAAACCTTATAAAAGCAGCGATAAAAGGAAGAAGCAGAATTCTCTCTCTCTCTCTCTCTCTCTCTTCTCTTCTCTATCAGTACTCATTTCTCAGGCATGCCCTTTGGCTTTCATAACACACTCTCTCTCCCTCTCTTTCTCCAGCTGCACGGTTTTCTTCTCTAATGGTTCAAATCAAATGTCTGTATAATAGTTACTACACCTGCTCTTTCTCCCTCTATTTTAATTGTAGCTTTTCAATCTCTCACACCCAATAATAAAGTGCAGTAGCTCAAATACTAGTCTATTATGGACAAGTGGAATTGTAAGTTCCAAAACAGATCACACCAAACTCGCCGCGAAAGAGAAAACCCATCTTTCTCATCCACTCTCCTCGACCAGATTTACCGTTCTATAGATGGTGAAGATGAATTAGTCCTTTACACAGAAACCATGAGGAAGAAGAAACACTACTCCACTACTACTAGTATTTTAAAAAACGAGCTAGATGCTGCAAATTTTCGACGGATTGAGAAATGGATAGAGAAGAAGAAGGTAATTAACAGCAGCAGTAGCGAAAAATTCTTACTCCACAACAAATCTGCTGATTACCGAAGAAAATCACTAGAAAATAATGCAAGTGATATTTCGACGATGCTCCTAAATTCGAGCTGGAGCTCTTCAGATTCTAGCTCCGGCGGCCTCTTCTCGTCGGAGGCCGAGTCCAATTTTGGAGTTTCATCACATAGTAATTATAGGCCCAAGCCTATTAGAACCAGCTTCTCTACTCAGCAGCTAGCTGGATCATTCCAAAATCATGAAAAAATCTTCGTTTCGGAGCAGAAATTAAAGCACCAAGGCGGCGGTACTGGTGGTTTTGTGAAGACCAAGTCGAAAGCGATGAAGATTTACGGGGAGCTGAAGAAGGTTAAGCAGCCAATTTCACCCGGCGGCAGGCTTGCAAGCTTTCTCAATTCTATTTTTAGTAGCGCGGGTAATGCTAAGAAAGCTAAGCTTTCTTCATCCGAGGAGGAGGAGGAGAGGAGTTTGGAGAGAAAGTCCAAGTCCGCTCATGCCTCCAGTTGTTCATCGGCCTCTTCATTTTCAAGGTCGTGTTTGAGCAAAACTCCGTCCAGTAATGGCACCAAAAGGTCAGTTCGGTTTTATCCTGTGACTACTGTGATAGTGGAAGCAGATTGTCAACCATCAGGTGGACCACATAAATATAATTTGCAGCGAGACGAAAGAAGTAATTTCGTCAGTGAAGAACTTAGGTTTCATATTAGGGAAAAGAATCGGCATATTGAAGAAGCTGCAAGGGATTTGTTGAAGAATTATCACAAAAAAGTGGAATGCCAGATGGATGATCATGGCCAGGAAGAAGATGACGATGATGCTGCTAGTTATGCGAGCTCTGATCTATTCGAGCTTGATAATCTTAATTCTGCCATTGAAAGGTATCGGGAGGAATTGCCGGTGTACGAAACTACGGATTTTGATACTAATCGAGGAATTGCTAATGGTTTGATTATGTAATTAACTAATTCCTGCATGTAATCTCTTAAAAGTTAATTAAGTATTGGTTTGGGGGGTTTACGTCATGAGAAATAATATAATTATAATTAGACGTCTCTTCCTAATTCTTTAATTTTATTATTTCTTCTTATTTATTTTTATTTTTTTGAACATTACTTTTTCGAAAGATGTTAAAATAATAAGCCTGTAAAATGAATCAAATGGTTCGAGCTCGATTCGTAACCGTTAGACTAAAAGTTTGATTTAAAATATAAACGATTCAAATATAAGCAAAGTTTAAAATTCGATAAGTTATTCGAATTTTTTCAAATTGTAATTTTCTATTGATAATCGGATTATATTTACTCGAAAAGTTCAAACTGTTCGGGTTTGATTCAAGATCGTGCCCGATTCGATAGCTAAACGAGTCTTAATTAAATCTTATTTTATACCGAACAAATTTTATAAATTAAATTTAAATAACTTAATATTCGATTCGACTCGATTCGTTTACGTCCCTTAAACATAGGTTCTTAGATTGTGAAGATCAAGTTGTAAATGCGGAGAAAATAAAGATAAGAGCGACGGGATGGAGGGAGGGAGTAAAGCTGAAGAAATACTAGCAAATCTAGCTCCTGTGAATTAAAGACTAAAGATTAGAGCACTAGGAGATAGATGGATGTTGTTCACACGCCAACTAACATGATTAGGAAAAAGTTACGCAAAGGCAAATCTTCCAAACTGAGAGTGGGAGAGTGTATTTGTGGGAATTATACTTTTTGTTACTTGTTGGCGCCTTCCAGAAAAATTATTCAATACTTCATAAGTAAATAAACATGTTTTTCTCTCTCATATAACAGTAAAATTTACAAGTGATAGAAGGAGAAATATACTATTCATTTGTTCATGTGGTACCGAATAATACGGGTGTTCAATCAATTTTTACCGGCCTGAACCAGATCGGTATCAAAAGTAAGAAAATTTCAATACCGATTAGACCGGTATAACGAACCGGTTAACTGATTCGGTATCAATAAAAACAGAAAATTAATATAATTATTTTATTATTATTATTATTAGTAGTAGTATTTTTTATTATTATTAATAATAATTTTTTATTTAAAAAAATCCGATACGGTTCGGTATTTACCGAACCATCAAAATGCGGTACCGGAACTGGTACAGAAAAATTAGTATATACCGGATTTTTTTTACGGGTACCGGACCAATTTAAAACGGTCTGAAAAATCAAAAAAATCGATTGAGATGCCCACCCGTACCGAATAATTTCTCCCCTCCGATGCTTCGACATGGCACTAGAATTAATTGTCACCATAATTACATAATATGTATACTTTTACGTGTATAACAGCAGTTCGAGTTTATTTATTCAAAAAAAAAATTAAAATTTTATTTTAAATTGTTGTAAGGATAAAAGAATGTTCTATTCTAAAATTAAGAAAATATATAATTTTTTTAGTTTGTCCTAAAATTAAAAATAAGAATTAAAAGATATCAATACTTGTATTATATATAGATTGATCACTATTATATTTATAATAATTGCTGCTTGGGAAAAATTAAACTTTAATTTTAAAATATAAAAATAAATGTAAATATTTTAAGCATTTAACGTTTCCTTAGAATACTTGTCAGCAGCAGGACTATATCCATCGATCAAACTTTTTGATATAACAGAGAGAGAGTGGGAGATCTAGATATCAGTAGCAGCAGTAGAATTTTGATGGCAAAATAATAATTAATGATTTGATTGTGTCATTATCTATGTTTTAACTGTTTCTTGGTAAAAAAAAAAAAAACGATGGAGGAAGTGAAATGGAGTGGAGTAGTGGATGGATTATAGATGGATTCTGGTCCCCAAAAGCTTTGGACACAATATCTAATGCTAGATTTTTGTTGGGTGGATGAATGAATTACTCCTTATCATCATATATAAAAATATTAATGAGGTTCACCGAAATTTGTCCTCAAGAGCTTGATGTCAAATTGGGTTGGCTTCTAATCGCATATTTACTCAAAAGTGATTGGACCTTTTTAAATTGCCTCATAGATCTCCTCTCTCTCTCTCTCTCTCTCTCTCTCTTTTTAAATTGCCTCATAGATCTCCTCTCTCTCTCTCTCTCTCTCTCTCTCTCTCTCTCTTATATATATATATATATATATATATATATGTTATGCAAACTTATTACCATTATTGTACGTCTCTAATGGTCATTATATTTATATTGATAAATCTAAAGCTACATTGTTAGTACGACTTGTCTTACATTGACCCTCTGTTACTAAGTTTTAAGATAAACGGAAAAAAGAAGAGATGGATAAAAAATTTAAGTTTTTTAAATTTAATTATTGAGTTTTTTAATGAATAAAAAATATAAAAAGAAATAGATGTGAAACTTAAGTTTTGATCCCAAATGGAGTAACACAGAAAAAGAGGGTGAGGACATTTTGAACTCGGCCCTTGATGCAATTCACAAAGGAAATCGAAGTGCCCCTAAATTTGTTTGTGGGAGATTTATGATGAGATAAAAATATTTTAATTCTTATCAGTAGAGATATTGATCGAAAAAACTGTTGCTGTTGGTGTCATAAAGTGAAAAAGTGTTTAGTGGTAATTAATTAATATGCGAATTTGCTGGGGAAATTCTCTCTCTCTATATATATACACACGATCGAACCTTGTAATAAAAAAAAATCCAACTAAAAAAGAAATTGTTTTGGATTATTCAAACTACTTTTGGTTTGTTATGAATACAAATTAAATTTAAACATCATTTCAAGAGAGAATTATATATTGATTTTACTACAAGAAGCTATAGAGAGGAGGCTTAAATTAAAGAGCTACGTACGCGAATCAGGCATCTTATATATATATATATATATATATATATAATTTGTTGCCCACATAATAAATAAGCTATGCCCACTTCAATTAATGAAGCCATTTATGTTGAAATTAAAACTTTTCTTTTTCTCTCTAAGTATCATAATTAAGAAAATATATGTACAAAGGGGGCCACTAAATCACAACAGTACGTGTGATATACCACTAATTATTATATATACAAATTCTAAAGTTAAAAATGTTTATTCAACTGCCATGGTTCGGAGTGGAGTATGTGAAAAGTAAAGGCTATCCATTCTAGCTATATTCAAAAGTGTTATAGACTTTATTTGAATACCCTATATATATGAGTATTTATTATACAAAAATATATAACATTCATATCATTCATTATAACTAATCATTATTATTTGCAAATGCTAGCTAGCTAGTTATTTTTATTACTGTGGGACCTAATTAATACATGCTTGAAGTGAATTCTATACCACAAATTAAACAAGTACGTACGTACCATATCGTCGATTATTACAATTGCATGGGCTCAACCCTGGCTAGCTTAGCCAGCCTCCTATCAATGTCCATCTAGAAGGATGCATGCCGGGTCATGCAACTTATGCTTCACACATTTCTGTCTCTAAACATGCATTAAGATATCAGACCAGAACAGACCACACAGATGATTTAAATTTTCAACAATTAATATATAGTTGTTATCACCAAATCTTGGATTAATTTTTAGCAAGGTAGGTAGGTTAATTTTCGACCGTCTTTCGGACTTGGAGGAGCTAGCTAGCTATATAGGGACATTAACAATTACTTTTGTGAAATATATAAAAGCATATCCATATATCTATCTATCTATCTATCTATCTAACAAGGGATCCACGTACATGTTATATATATATATATATATATATATATATATATATATATATATATATATATATATATATATATATATATATATATATATATATATAGTTTCACTTAAATCACAAATTAATGTGCCATGTAATTGAAGCTCAAAGTTGGTTTTCACTCTAAATTTTATTTTGAATATATATAAAAACACCATAAATGTTGAGCACTAAAAACAACTCCGCATCAAAATAATGTTACACTCTAATCTTTGGGACTCCTCCTCCTCTGGGCTCTAGCTAGCTGAAAATCTTCTAGAACGATGAAGTTGATCAGTGGACTCAATTCAAAGATGCACGGCCACATACCCCTCAATTTTATATAATATCAACAGCGAATGATCTTCTTGGCCGGTCATTTTAGTATTATTCTCAGATTGAAAAAATAGTCATGCGTGTTTATAAGAGATCGAGATTTAGACATACGAGTATACTTGTTCCGAACTTTACATCCTCAACTCATTTAATTAACATAATACAACTCTCTTTTTAAATTATAAGATCATTACTGATTTTTGAAAATCAACTTAAAAAAATTTAAACTCAAATAAAATGTAGTTTTTTAAATTTAAATCAATACAATAATCGATAAAAATTATAAATTATTTAAAAAATGCTATTTATTGTTTCATAATTTTTGATAAATTATTTAAATTTTGAGTTTGAATATATTTTAAATTAATTTTAAAAAATTAATAATAATCTTATAATTTAAAATGGAGAGAGTATTAAGGTAAGATTAGTAATTTGTCTCTGTATGGATAGATAATGCATTGTCATATAACAAATAATTATGGATGATTTAAGTAAAGTTTAGTATTAATATGCATGAGATTAAAATTATTATAAAATCGAACCACTCAAAAGTTATTAACAATAATAATTCCTAAAAACATAATATAATTTTAAAGTAGTAATATCCCGTGTACGTACTTGAAATAAATTTGATTCCTATATATATATATATATATATATATATTGATGTTGGGGACTACGGGTGGCATGAGGTTTGAGCGTTCGGGTGGGTGGGGATGGAGTGAAAGGTAAGTTAGTTAGATAGCGAGGGAAGGGAGGGTTTGGAGTGGTGCACGTGATGAGAGTGGCCAGCATGTCCCAAAACCCTGTCCCGTAACTTTCGCTGTTCACACCCAAAATTAAAATAAAATCCCCCACCCGTGCTCCTTCACAAAATTAATTGAACATATAGTCATCGTATATATATATATGAAAATAAAAATATGTCAAATTTTATTGTGAACAAGTACAATGATATAGTTTATAATATAAACAAAAATATACTAACAACTAATTAATGAGTATTTCAAACGTTCAATTGCAATGTCTATAAACATAAAGAATTAAATACAATTATAAAATTGACTTATTATATAATATATTTAATTAAAAGTATTATTAAAGACAATTAACCGACATATTATTTGTATTGAGTAAATGAACAACGAGGGTAACCAAGGGCTTTGATATAAGAGGATGAAAGTTTAAATATTTATAATGACAAAATAATGTGTAAATCTAATTTTTATATTAAAAAAGATATGAATATGAAACGCTGACTGATCACTCACTCCCTCTCAGATGAAAATTTGGTGCCCCAATCTGTCTGGAAAATCCCATTACATTACCACCACAACTAGTACTACTACTACTTTAATCTGTTACTACGTTTTCTACCCACGTGTGCTTCTGGGTCACCTTTACTTTCTGTATTATTATCTCCTTCTCACAAAAAAAAAAAAAAAAAAAAACGAGTTTCATTTAAATTATGAGAACCCCACTATTATTTATATAAATAGAAGTTTATAAAAATATTAAATTCACTTGCCAAATCTTTAAATTATTTACTTAAGTAATAACATAAATTTATTTAATTTTAATATTAATTATGTATATAAATGATTATTTTTAAAACAGATAAATAAATAAAATTTAAACTTAAGTGGCTTCAAACAATATGCAGATATACCAGTTCTAGAGAAAAAAACCGAGTAAAATACAATAATAGTACTAAATTTTGTGCCTAGAGTGAAAAGGAACAGGAAGATTAGTGGAGACACTGCAGCTTTAATAAAGAGAGAATACACACCCACTCTTTAAAGACGAGACAATTTGGAGGTGAGGAAAAAGAGTAGAAGGAGACGATCAAAGGTTGAGAATTTTTGGTGATCCCAAGAAGACTGCTGCCATACAGCTTCAGTTCGCAACTTCGGGGGGTGTGGAGGAAGGAAATTTTTTAATTCATAATATAGATAGTTACACTCTATTTACTTGCACTCTATTTTCTAACCTATGCAGATTGATTTGTTTAGTTTCTAGGCTTGTAAATAGTGCTTATTCCTTGTTTTCCTACACTCTCCTCGACCATCGTAGATTGTAAAATTCAGGAAGGAAAAAGATTACAAATTAAAAGGACAAGTGCATAAATATTTATTACTCCTTTACAACGAGTAATCACTTGTAAATCTTAAACAGTAATACAACCATCATTATTAATTTACATATGCACAACTTAATTGTCTTGATCCACCCTCGTTTTCCTCAAGCATGATCACCATTGAAAACACTGCACTCACTTCCTACAGGAAAACGCAGAAATTGAATATTTCACAATTAACTAACTACTCCAAAGTGAGGGCCTATTCCTTATAAGCAAGTTTCATATAAGAAATGGAAAAGTCTACATCATTTTTCGCTTACTTCGTTTAGCCACAGAACTATAAACTTCTACAATTGGCGAATACCCAAAAACACTACTTTCAGATATCATCATTCTTCAAGACCACATGATAGACAGCTAGGGATTACCAAACATCATCACTGTTAAGGTAACTATTGTTTCAAGGGAGCCTTCTTTTCTCTGTCGGCTATTCGAGCAGGGCCTGTGGTATGCGATTTGAAACGACCTCTTCCTTCCCCTTCTTTCTCCTGCAGAATGCAAAGATTACTTATTATTTTATCATATTGAGCATATTGATTTCTGCTAAGTTGCTAACAAGAAGAAACGGAAGCAACTGAAACACCACAAAATGACCTTTTTTCTACATGCTGCATCATGTAGCAAACAAATTTAACAAAATCAAACAGCATACTAAAGGAGACTCTCTATAAATGCATATATATATATAACATAGGAAAATTTTGGTCAAGTAACCAATATTCTAAATAACCATCTTTTCATGCATCTAGATTCTTTTTAAATGAGATTGCATATGAACAAGTGAGAATACAGTCTTGTGGAAGGAGCATAGTAGTGCACTTCTCTATACATTCTTATTTCAAGGTTCTGCAGCACGAAGAAAGCGCTCATTTCCTTGGGGGAGTAACCGGAAGACGGGAGCACCTCAGAAGGTGGCATTGCTTTATTGGACGGAATCTGTTGGGTAAATATGTGCAATTCTTACCAAGTGTAATTTCCAAGAGAGTTGAGAACAGATTTTATGTGTTACTGAGAGAAAGAAATAAGTTGACCATCGCCTCATTGTGAGGTGCTTAGGAGCTTGTGGACCCTGGTGTGTCCTCTGAATGGTATTTTCTAGGCTTTTTGTTGTGTATTTGGTTTTTAAAATATTTAGGTCCTGTATGTCTTACCATGTAACTCACAAGTCAACACAGGACGAACAATACTCAACCGGGGACAGGACTATAAAAAATGCTGTTTGTCTTGGTATATATTTCATCTATATAGATGGTTTACTTGTAAGAATAATTTAGCTAGGTGTCTACACATTTTGGAGAGTTGCTTGGAGAATTCACAAGAATACTTCGAAATGTGCACTTCAATGTGACTTGAAATATACTCTTGATTTAAGATGTTTCTTTAGTCTTTTAAGATCATATACTCCAAATCCAGTTCCTTCTTTCTTTTTCTAAATGGTTTTAGAAAATGTATTGAGTGTGCTTTCACAGAACTTGAGACGTGGAAAATCCTAAAAACTGCATGGCATAGTGAGCCTAATTGGTTTCTCTGTATAAAGGGTTTTTCCCTCTTTGACTTGGGATTTATTTTATTCCTTTGGGAGGGGTAGGGGGGTGTTTCAACTATTTCCGTACCTTTTTCTTAACAATCTGAACTACATCCTCATCCTGAAGTACATGAGCAAGGCCACAATGTTGTGGGTAGTGCCTTGCACTTGAACCCCAAACTAACACATATTTTACCTCCTTCATCAAGCTTCTGTGTATATGATTACAGAAGTCTTCAACCGAGCAGCCAGATCTATCCTGAAAATTCAACAAGAAGATACAGTTATGTTAAAGAAGGTCTAACTTTAACAAATACTCTGTTCCTCAACAAATATATTGTCAAGGTAAATATGCATAAATATATAAAATATTGGCATCAGAAAAAGAAATGTAACATACAGCTGAAAGAACCACAGGATCTGTGAAATCAGGTTGCTGGCCCTGTGGCTTTGTATAAACTCTGACTAGACCCATTGCCTCCCACATTTTTGCAAGCAATCTGTCTAAGTTCAGCTGTTAAAAGAAATAGAGCTATTAAAAGTTAAATTTCTCAAATTACAATCTTAAAAAATAATACTTCCGCTATCTGGAAAACAGAGTCACTTTTGTGAGGACTTTTTTCCTTCCTAGACATAATATTTGATTTTTTTTTTCCAATAATAAACTTTAAACAGTAAAATTTATAACCATAAAAAAATTAAAAAATTATGTCCAAGAATTTATAATCATAAAAAAAATAATAAATTATGTCCATGTGCATCCTATGCAAACCTTAATATTT